>BLBF01000020.1:31459919-31478631 GCA_015471245.1 Laticauda colubrina | reverse complement strand
GGGGGGGGGGGGGGGGGGGGGGGGGGGGGGGGGGGGGGGGGGGAGGAGGAGGAGGAGGAGGAGGAGGAGGAGGAAGATATAGACTTGCTATTGGCACTATTGTAGTGTCTTTGTCACAAAATACATTTTTATCATAGAAAAATCTGCTAAGAAATCAACTAAAAGGGAGAGATTATCTAAGTCCTTGTTGCTCTCATCTTATACCATGAAGTAAATGCTACTGAGTCAGTTGCCCAAAATGATAAATTTAGGGGATTGCCAAAATGGAAATCTGAAAAAAACCTGAATATTGAAAAAAATGAAGCTAAAAGGGAAGTTAAATCATTCAGATCTAAAGAAAATACTAAACCAACAGACCTTCAGCTACAGTTTAACATACAGAAAGGGAAAGAATTTTCATTTTCAGGAATTCTTCAGCATAATTTTGAAACCAAGTAAACAAATGAATTAGAGAAAACAGTTCCTTTAGAAAAAGGAAATCTTTCATTATTAAACAAAAATGTATTAAAAGAGTATTAAAAGAGAATAAGAAGCATGCAAAGAAGCTGAACTCTTTGCATTGTCTTCACTGCAGAAAATGTTGGGCGGTGCCTAAACTGTCAAGAAGATAAACCATGTAGATGATTATCCTGATAATAGATTAATTCTATTTGATTTTTTTTAAAAAAAAAACCAAACCTATCAGGTCGCTGTAATAACAAACTATAAACTTGCTTCCATTATTCCAATGTGAAAAGGAGTTAATGTTCTTATCAAAAGATGAAGCAACTTCCAAAGATTGGCTTTCAACCAGTAGACTGTAAATAAGCTAACAAGATTTTTAAAAACAGACTGTGGCAGGAAGGCAAAGGGTCTTGCAATTTACATTCAGTTTTGCTGACTATCTTTTGAGGATAAATTAGGAAAAATCATAACAATACAATTATTGAGCATGTAGAGAGGTGGTCCATTGCATAATAACAGTCCATTTAGTGACCGTTCAAAGTTACAGTGGTATGGGAAAAAGTGACTTCTGACCACTTTTCACATTTACAACTGTTGCAGCTTCCTCATGGTCCCATGATCAAAATTCAGACACTTGGCAACTGACTCATATTTATGAGGGTTGCAGTGTCCCAGGATCATACAATCACCTTTTGCAACCTCCCGACAAGTAAGGTCAATGGGAAAACCAGATTCACTTAACAACGGTATTACTAACTTAACAACTGCAAGTGGTTTACTTTACAACTGGGGGCAAGAAAGGTAACAAAATGGAGCAAAACTCACTTTACAAATGTTTCACTTAAAAACAGAAATTTCGGGATCAACTGAGATCATAAGACAAGGATTCCCTGAATGCGGTTTTGCTAGAAAATCTGCTACCACAACAGATTAGGATCGGGGATAACAGGTTCAAATCTTTGCTAAACTAGGAAGCATTCTGAGCAATTGTGGGCCAGTCACAATTTTCTAGCGAATGTACCAAAAGATGTTAATGATATAAGATGAGAGGGCAAGGAGGACACTCATATTTTGTTCCTGGAGAGAAAAAAGTGAAGAAAAATGAAGTACATAACAAAAGTATCATCGTACAAATAAAGAAGAATATTTGTAGCTCAGGGTTGAAATGAGGGATCCTTGGTGCTCTCTGAGCTTAGTTGGTTTTTTGCAGATGTTTCATTACCCAAACTAGGTAATATCATCAGTGCATTGTTTGGGTAATGAAACATCTGCAAGAAAACAGCCAAGCTCTGAGACCACCAAGGACCTCTCAGAATCATCTTAGGTTTATAAAATAAATGTCTGTCAAAAATCAGTAAACATGTCAGCAGGAGTAAATTTGTATGTTTATTTTACTTCAAAAAGATTTTAACAAAAGTTGCTCACTACACAACCTTGTTATCCAGGCTTGCAGGGGGTGGGAGCATATCAGCTAGTAGCTTGGTTGCAGTAACTTTGCACCTAGTCTACAAATTGCTTACCTAATTGGGTCTCTGCCCCCCAACTTCCTTTTCACTACATACCTAAACCACTGATGAAGCACAAACCATAAGCTCCTCACTGAAGGGTTTATTCGACAAAGTACCTAATTTCGATGGCCGCTCTCATAATTAAATAACAAATCAGGATCTGGGTTTTACAACTGCATGAACTTCTTACTTCAAATGGATATAGACATCCCAGTTCAACACAGTTGTTCAAAAACACCCATCCCCAAACCAAGTTGTTTATTGCTCTGCTGATAGCTAGTCTATTGCTAATGAGCTTGGTCAATGTTTGTTGTCCTGGGCAGTTGCATCCATGAAAAGGATTGCAAAGAAAAATAGAATAGAGTCTCAGGAAAAAAACAAATGGAAATGATAAGAAATTGAGGGACAGGAAAGGAACTGTTAAGGTATTGTAAGATGTCTGTTACCCTTGTACATGGTTGCTATGAAAAAAGCAAATTCTCTTTTAGAGGGAGTAAAATCATCTGAGAAGTGATTTGAACATGAGAAGTGAAGTCCATGCTAGGAGCGGCTGATATACTGCCTGATATACATAGTTTGGGTGGTTATCAGTGGTGGGATTCAAAAATGTTTATTACCGATTCTGTGGGCAAGGCTTGGTGGGCCTTGCAGGGGAAGGAGGCTGTAAAATCTCCAGTCAGAGGTGGTATTTGCCATTTCTCTGAACTCCTCAAAATTTCAGCTACCGCTTCTCCAGAACTGGTTAGAACCTGCTGAATACCACCTCTGGTAGTTATGTGCTTAGACCAGTCACTTTTGTTCTAAGGGTGGTCTTAGAGGTACCTAAACATGCTATTTTATGAACCTTGCTTTCCAGAACAAGCCTATGGCCATGTTGGTTCAATATTGGTTCAGATAAAATAAATCAAATATTCCGATCATTTCAAGAGATTCTGATTTTGAAGAACCTGAACAATTTACCTCTTAATCTTTTGTTTTAAGTTGCAACTTTTTATTTTTATTTTTAAATTTGTGTACACTCAGGAATGTAATTCTTCCTTTTTTACTTACTTTACTTTGGGATGATGTTAGCATCTTTGTAAAATCTGTAAATCAACCTAGGAAATTGCCTAATAGCTACCTTGCCTAGAAACTCCTAATCCCATAGCATCTTTGATATTTATCTTAAAATAAAAAATACCAGGTTAACTTAAAATAGTAATATCTTTTTATAGCTGCTGACAAGCAGAATAAAATGTTTGAAAGAGTGTTTGCTGTGCTTAAAAGTGGCTCAAAAATATCATAGTAGTAAACCAACACTGGTACTGATTTTCGTTAGGGAGAAATATAGAAGCTAAATAGAGAGTTTAAAAGAGGATGAAGGAATTTATTTCCAAAGCTAAATCTGTCCTTCCAATTATTTCATATTCCCCATTCAACATTCTGGTAGGATTATATTAAACATTTTTAAAAGAAATATTGATAGAGAAAATCATATTGTTTTTTTTTTCTTTTAGACAATGTCTTTTGACAAAGATCCAACATCTTCCAGACCATGGCAATATCTAAAGTCTTGTTGGTTTTAAACTTACTTTTCTGTAAGATCCCTCAAAGTTTTCTTTCTCATCGATGCTTAGCTAAAGGCCCAGGTAAGTATTATCCTGATAAGAATTGAAACCAAATACAGATAGTCCTTGACTTATGACCACAAATAAGCTCGAAATTTCTATTGCTAAGCAAGACAGTTATTAAATCAGTTTTATCTCTTTTTATGACCTTGCTTGCCCAAAGTTATTAAGTGAATTACTGCATTTATTAAGTCAATAACATGGTTGTTAAGTGAAGCTGGTTTCCCAGATTGCTTTTAGAAGGTCACAAAAGATGATCACATGATCCTGGGACACTGCAACTGTCATAATATATACATATATGCTACATTTTTTTGTGTAGTATAACACTGATACTGTGATGTCATGCTGCGCATCACATTATTTGTCTTCCCTAACTATGGCCATGCTGTAATAGCAAAGGCATTAGGGAACGTGCATGGTCCTAATCCCAGTCAATCAATATGTGTGTTCCAAATCCTAGCCAATAAGTATTTTTCCAGCTAGATTCTACTACACTTGGATACCCAGCTTGGTTCCTAGGATGCAATGTATCCATAAGTTATTTCTTTCATGTGCACTGGTTTCCTGCTCCATCTCACTCTTACATTTAAATATCATTTATTTTATTTATTTGTTCATTTGCTTAGTTAGTTAGTTAAAAAGGAACCAGCCTTTTATAAAGCAAAATGTCAACCTCTTCCAGTATTAATTAATTAATTAATTAATTAATTTGTCAATTACTTACAAGATAATAGGTATAAGTAAAAACATAGTTATGAATACATGGATACATATAAGAAAAATAAAAAATATATAAAAGAAACAATAGGACAGGAATGGTAGACACATTGGTACACTTATGCACGTCCCCTACAGACCTCTTAGGAAAGGGGTGAGGTCAATATTAGACAGTCTAAAGTTAAAGTTTTTGGGGTTTGGGGAAAAAACTACAGAGTCAGGTAGAGTATTCCAGACATTGACCACTCTGTTGCTGAAGTCGTATTTCCTGCAATCAAGTTTGGTGTGATTAACCTTGAGTTTGTATCTATTGTTTGCTCTTGTGTTTGTTATGGTTGAAGCTGAAATATTCATTGACAGGTAGGACATTGCAATGTATGATTTTATGTATTATACTTAGATCGGACTGAAGGCGGCGTAGTTCTAGGATTTCTAGGTCTAGAATTTCGAGTCTGATGGCATAAGGTATTCTGCAACGAGTAGAGGAGTGGAGAACTCTTGTGAAATATTTCTGGACTTTCTCAACTCTGTTAATATCAGATATGTAATGTGTGTTCCCGACTGATGAGCTGTATTCGGGTATTGGTCTAGCAAATGTTTTGTATGCTCTTGTTATTAGTGTAATATTACCAGAGAAAAAGCTACGTAAGATTAGGTTAAAACTCTTAATGCCTTTTTGGCTATGTAGTTACAGTGGGCTCTAGCACTTAGATCATTAGAGATGAGTACTCCAAGGTCCTTGACAGAGTTTGGATCATCAACAAGGTCTTGACTATTCAACCTGTATTTTATTTTGTGATTTTTTTTTTGCCAACATGTAAGACAGAACATTCATTTGTTGTGATTTGAAGTTGCCATTTGTTTGACCATTCTGATACATAGTTGAGGTCTTTTTGAAGGATAGCAGAATTGTCTGTGGTGTTGAATAGCTTTACGTCATCAACGAAGAGAATACAGTTGCTTTTGATATGATCACAGAGGTCATTTATGTAGAGTATGAAGAGAGTTGGTCCTAGAACACTGTCTTGGAGGACACCACTGTTGACAGGTACAGAATTTGATAGGACTCTCCAAATTTTGACCATTTGTTGTCTGTTTGACAGGAATGCTTCTATCCAGTTATGCAGGTGTCCAGAGATACCATAAGATTTTAGTTTTAGGAGTAGTTTGTCATGTACCACTGAATCAAAGGCTTTACAGAAGTCTATGTAGATTGCGTCTATTGCTTTGCCCTGATTGAGTTGTGTAGTTCATATGTTGTTCCAATGTAGGAGTTGTGGATTATATGATAGTTTTTTCCTAAAACCAAATTGTTTATTAGAGGGTAGGTTGTTTGTTTCTAAGTGGAGGATGATGGATTCGTTAATAATTGATTCTATGACTTTACAGGTGATGCAGCATAAAGATATTGGTCTGTAATTTTCAACTAGGCTGGGATCTCCCTTTTTGAAGATGGGGATGACCGTGGGTTGTGACCATAGTTCTGGCAAGGAGTTGGTCCTGAAAGATTTTTCAAAGATTATGCTTAGAGGTTCGGCTATGGCAGTGGATAGCTTTTTAAAGAAGTAGGCACATATTCCATCCGGTCCAATAGATGGGGATGGTTTTAGATTGCGCAGTGCTTTTTCAACAATGTCTTCTGTAAAATTGTTATGTATTAGATCATTGTAGTTATCTGTGGTTCGATTAGGAAATACTGGGCATGATCCATTGCTGCATTTTTTTTACTGAGCCAAATTAGGTCCTTTCAGGGGTGGGATGGACCTTGAGTCTTTTAGTTTGTTGTTTACAAAATTGTAGAAAGTGCGGGTGGAACTGATGCATAGAAGGTTTTCTTCTTGTTTAATGTGATTAAACAGATTTGTTTTTCCACCAAAGTGATTTCTTTTTGGATTGAAACTTCCTTATTGTTTTGAGTAATTTGTTTTTTCAGGTTTTGGGAATTGTTCATGGTACATATAGTTTGGTGACTCTTTTCACTTCAACTAAAAGTATGTTGTTATGGTCTTCTACAGTATTGCATTCAGAGAATAGAAATTGCCAATCAAGGGATGAGAGATCTAGTTTATTAAGCCCATGTCACACTGCCCAACGGATGCAAAAAGGACACAGCGGACGAGCAAAATGTTCCATCCGTTGTTATCCGCTCTCAAAAGGGGCAAAGATTTGCATAACCGGAGCAGATAACATGGACACGGGGAGGACGCAGGGGGGATGCAAAGCGGATGCGGAATGGAAGCCCAGCGGATGGAAGCGGATGGGAGCGGGTGGCAGGTCTCCTAGGCTTCCGGGGGACCTCAGCAAAGCGTATGCGGAATGGATACAGCGGATGCAGAACGGATGCACAGCGGATGAAGCGGATGCACAGCGGATGCACAGCAGAAGCCTAATGGATGCCTGGCGTTAATTGCGCATGCGGGGAGGATGCATTGCATCAGCCCCGTGGATATAACGGAAGCAGCTCGGAAGCAGGTCGTCATTCAGAGGAAAGACCTGCTGCCGGACGGATTGGATGCCTTGCCTGCCCTGCCTGCATGTCTGCCTGCCAGCCTTGCTGCCAGCCTTGGTTCATGTCTGCCTGTCAGCCTTGGTGCCTGCCTGCTTGCCAGCCTTCCTGCCAGCCTTGGTGCCTGCCTCCCTGCCAGCCTTGGTGCCTGCCTGCCTGCCAACCTGCCTGCCAGCCTTGGTGCCTGCCTGCCAGCCTCCCTGCCAGCCTCCCTGCCTGGCCTCCCTGCCAGCCTTGGTGCCTGCCTTGGTGCCAGCCTCCCTGCCAGCCTTCCTGCCAGCCTTGGTTCCTGCCAGCCTCCCTGCCAGCCAGCAACCCCACAACCATGCGGAAGCACAGCAAGCCTCAGCCATCTGCTGCCAGCCCTGGCAAGAGGGACAGGGCTACCATCCTGCCCCCTGGCCCTCACTCTGGTTCTGCTGGGGCTTCTGCAGCACGGGCTCGCTCTTCTGGGGCTGGGGCTGGGGCTTCTGTTGCTTCTGCTTCTGGAGGAGCTGATGACAAGCACTCCAGCACCAGCCACCTCCACAGCACCTGCACCCTTCACCCCGGAGACTGAGCGACCAAGAGGAGTGCCAGAGACTCATTTTTGTCTTATAACTTGTTGTTAATAAAGTCTATTTTTGATTCACACACTTGCTTCATTTCTTTTTTTTTTAATAAAGTCTTGCTTGAAACTTTTAGAAATGGCTTAAGCCTTTGCATGCTTGTGGGATGGGTAAGGATAGCTTTGGGATGGGTTAGGACACCTGTGGGATGGGAAATAGCTGTGGGATGGGTTAGGATAGCAGTGGGATAGATAAACCTCCAGTGCAAGCATAGTGGGACTGTATGGTCCACCCTCCCAGGTACCACACCTATGGCCCTTTATTATCAATAATAATATAATAATTATCCACACATGTCAACATAAACACAACTCTTTATTAAATGCCCTGTTCATTGTAGGCCAATCAAACATACATGGCCCAATCTCATCCGTGTGATGAGACAGGCTGAAGGAAGCATCCATGAAGCATCTACCATCTTGTCTTGCCACTCCACTGCTCCAGCTGGGGAGTTGCACCATTGTCTCAGGAGGTTGTGCTGCTTCTTCGTCTCACGTGAGGCTCTGTTGGGGCCTTGCACATCCTCAGTGTCGATCAGGTTTCGCCCTTGCCTCCATTCCCCAGGCTCCATGTCCCCATTGCCTTGCTGGAGGTCCATGAGCCTCTTCTGCAAAACTGGGTGGTGGGTGCACATGAGATTGTGCAGGATGCAGCAAGCTTTCATGATCCTCCTCACGGTCTCCGGGCAATGCTGCATGGTGGTGAGAAGTACCTGGAACCTGTTGGCCAGGATGCCAAAGGCATTCTCCACCACCCACCTTGCCCTGGACAGCCTGTAGTTGAAGATCCTCTCTTCATGGGTGAGGAGTCTGGAAGTGTAGGGCTTCATGAGGTAGGTTGTGAGGGAGAAGGCGTCATCCCCCACGATGAAGTAGGGCACATCTTGTGTGTCGTTGGGGAGGGGTTCTGGATCTGGGAAGCCCACAATGAGGTTGCCTTCCAGCTCCTCCTTGAGGTGACTGGTGTTGTATACCTGGGCATCTGAAGATGAGCCGTTGCCTGAAGCATCGATGTACATGAACTTGTAGTCAGCATCGACCATGGCGAAGAGGATGATGCTGAAGAAGCCCTTGGAGTTGAAACAAGTGGACCCCGATTTGGCTGGAGATTTGCAGGCCACGTGCTTGCCATCTATGGCTCCAACAGTGTGTGGTAAGTTCCACTTCTGATACCACTGCTCTGCAACTTTCTTCCATCCTTCTTCAGTGGAGGGGTACTGGAGGAGCTCCTCCTTTTATTCTTCGATGATGGCCTGCACCACTTCTCTGACCACAATGCTGATGGTGTTGTGTGGCACCCTCCAGCCGTACTGCATGCTCCTGTAGGAGGTCCCTGAGGCCAGGTGGCGCAGAGTGAGTGCCACCTTGAGCCCAGGTTCCAGGCTGGGCCGGAATCTGGTGTTTGCCTTGGTCAACGTGGGTGTCAGCCGCTGCACAACTTTGTCAAACATGGCTGGAGGCATCCTCATGAAGTTCTGGAACGCCCGAGTGTCTTCGTTCCTGAGCTCCACCATCAGCTTGTTGTACAGTCCGTACTCTGCTCTTCTGGCGAACCATCTTCGGATCCAGACTCTTTTTGGGTGGCTCCTTTTCTTCTCGCAGTAGAGTTCACAGAGCCTGCAGATGGCTTCGCACTGTTGCAGAACGATGGTGACTGCCAAAAGTACTGTGTTACGATCCACGGTGGACATGACTGGATGCTGTGGAAGAGGAAGAGTCAGATGAAGGCTGCAGAGGTCTGCACCACTGGGCTGCTGTTCTGAAAGTGAGATGCAGGCGAGTTGCTCCCCCTTTTTATAGGCAGTATAGGTTTTCCGCTAGGCATCCTCTAGGCATCCTCTAGACATCCTTAATATCCGAGATAGGTCCCCTCTGCGAACATTTTTTCCATTTTAAACACTTTGTTTCCATGCTGCATCCGTTCTGCATCCGTTCTGCATCCGTTCTGTGTCTGTTCCGCTTCCTCCCTGCGTCCGGGCAGATGGAGTTCCACAGATGCATAGCGGATGCCTAGCGGATATAGCGGATGCATAACAGATGCGTAACGGATGCGTAGCGGATGCAGAACGGACGAACTGGATACATTTTCCGTGCAAAAGTTTTGGGCAGCCCAAAACTTTTGGAGCAGATGAAACGTCCATAAATGGATGCTGGACGGATAGAGAGGAAGCCAAACGGAGGCAGTGAGTACATCGCGTTTCGAACGGATGGCAAGGTTTTTTGTCCGTTTTACATCCTCTTTGCATCCGCTGGTTCAGTGTGACATGGGCTTAAGATCATAGTTGCCTTTTTTGAAGTTATAATTGGGGATTCCGTTGTGATTATTTTTGTGTGGACGTATGTTGAGACAAAAGTCAATCATGTTGAGGTCACTGTTGGAAAAGGGTTTTTTAATTTGTATTCCATAAATTGAATTCAAACTATTGCAGAAGATGAGATTGAGGCAGTTGTTAAGTCTAGTGTTGTTGGTTACTAGTTGCTCTCGTCCCAGATTTGTTATTGCATTGTATAAAGTTGCATGTGTGGGTTCAGTTGTACATTCGTTAAGGGTCCAGTTAATATGAGATAGATTGAAGTCACCAAGAAAGATAAAAGCGTGTAGGCAGGATGTTTTGTGCAGCTCAAAACTTCTTGCATGGATGAAATCGCAGTGGACGGATGCTCGATTGATAGAGCATATGAAACACGTATGCAATGAGTACACAACGGATGCATAGTGTTTTCCAACAGATGGCAAGCTTTTTTTAATGTTTTACATCCTCTTTGCATCCGTAAGTGCAGTGGGACCGGGCCCTTAAGACCATCATTCACAGACGATGGTCTCAGAAATAGCAAGCTCCTGGATAACTTGGTTGTTTTGTTAGATGTTGGGACTTTTTATAGAAGATAGCAACACCACCTCCTCTATGGATTTCATGATCATTTTTAATTCTTAGAATGAATGACTAGGTAAATACTTTTGCAAGATTATTTATTTTAATTTATCAAATTTTAAAACTGCCTCTTTCCCTCACAGAGGGATTTTGGGCAGTATACAAAATAATATATTAAAAAACCATAAAGCAATATATAAATTTGAAAAGAGGCAAGCAACATTGAAAGGCAGGGAAGGGCTTTCAGGACAATAACTCCATAGCTGTTTGTGCTCCCTCAGCAAGGTTAGGATACCCCAAACATGGAGAATTTACCTCTAATGAATTGCCAAGGTGTTAATAATAATCCTTCCTTCTCCTGTTCTTCTTTGTCTTTTCAGGTATCATAAAGTGCTCTGGGCGTGTATGGGTAGAACCAGCCTCAATCATTCAAATGGGCCAAAATATTTCTATAAATTGTCATTGCATGAAAAAGTGTCAGAAAGGGAAACTATCTCTGAACTTAAATAATGGTGATGTTGAGGATACGCTCCTGTCAGTTATAAACCAAACTACAGTTCAGCTCAATCTTCAGAATTATAATGAGCCCTTTTCCACAGTTTCATGCCTTCTGAAAAGTTCTAGAAGCCGACTAATCTGCGGAACACAATTTTGTATGGGATGTAAGTATCATGGCTGTGCAGCATGAGCTATGCCATTCTAGAACATCTTAATTAATTTGGGATAGTCAGTTATTTAAAGGTACATTTTTGAAGTGGTACTTGAAAAAAAATAGCCCATTTTCAGGAGGGTTTATAGCTTGGTTTGTAATCTAAGCATTATCTAAACCAGGGCTGTCAAATTCCCGACCTGTGGGCAGATGGGTCACACACTGATTATCCTCATGCCTGGTTTAGTGGAGGGGGGAGGGGGAAAAGTCCTGATATGTCACGTGATACCACCATGACGGCGTGAGTTTGAGACCCCTGTTCTAAAATAAGGGAGCAAGCCAAGCCGTGTGGGGTAAAATGAATGGGACTTAATCCTCAGTAAATATGCACATGTTGCACTCTTATTTATACCTACTTTGAAGTGAATGTCATCAAAATCAGTAAGAGAGACACATCAATCCGAAACATGCATAGTCCAAATAATTTCCATTATATGCTCCCAAATAGATGTGTTAAAAGATTCCAGGTTTATTTCCAAAGGAATGGTAAGCAAGCATTGCCAACAATAAATTTTAGTCCATGTTGCTAACTATACAATCGGTACAAATGTTATTGACAGCAGTTTCACATTAACTGGTACTGATTGTGTATCTCATCTAGATGTATTTTTGTTCTATATATAACCATTGGAGTAGTAGTGGAAATCCTGGTCACTGATTAAAGATAGTTAAGACAAATAGTTAAGAGCCAGAAAGAAAATTATCCACTTTTACTTTAACACACACGTATTCCAGCATAATGGCAACGCTGATGAAAAAATGACTGAGCCTTATAGCCATTTCCTTGTGAGTGATTTATAGCATTTTATTGCATCATCCAGCTATTACTATGCCAATACTATAATCATGGAGACCAGAGGAGGTATTCAACAGGTTCTGACCAGTTCTGGAGAACCGGTAGTGGAAATTTTGAGTAGTTTGGAGAACTAGCAAATACCACCTCTGACTGGCCACAAACATCCCCATCTATTCTCTACCTCCCGAGTCTTAGCTGATCAGCTGGCTCTTCTTTTGTTGCCCTGCACAGGAAAACAGAGCTGGAAAGCAGGTTAATGGGGTGGGAGGAAATTGGAATTTTGCAGTAACCTTGCCCCAGGAGTGGGGAGGGAAGGGGGATTTTGTAGTATCCTTCCCCTGCCACACCTACCAAGCCATGCCCACCAAACCATGCCCACAGAACCAGTAGTAACATTTTTTGAATTCCACCACTGATGGGTACATAGTTTATATTGTCAGAATGATAGTGGGGTGACACTCAATGCTGAAAGCCAGTTTTTAGCTAATGTGTTTTGACACTTTCTGAAGAGACCAGTATTGATGCAATTTTAGGGTCAAAATTACAAAAAGTGTTAGCCACAAAGGAGCTAAATGCTGTTTTTAGGACAATTAATTGATAGACAAGAAAGTATTTTGTGACAAAAACAAAGCATTGTAAAATCATTTAGAGTATCAATTATATTTACAGATTAAAATTGCAAGTCTCTAAATGAATCTTATTCAAATTGAAGCAATTGGCATATCTTTGACAAAAAGGGAACTTGAAGCTACTTTGAATAAATTCATTTAAAATGCCAAAAGAGATAGTGAGGAAATGTTTATTCAACAGTGAGATATGATTACATATTTTCTGGGTATGTTTTTAAATTAGCATAATTTTACAAACACTTTGATTTGTAGATCTGCCTGACAAACCAACCAATTTAACCTGCATTAAACCTGAGCAATTAGATAATATGGTCTGCACTTGGAAACCAGGAAAGAAAACACATTTAAACACTAACTATATTCTATATGTGAAAAGGTAAGCAAAGTCTTTATCCCATGCCAGACATTTTATATCAAGTATTAGCAACTTTTAGAGATGAATGGCATGATTTACACAATTTTTTATAATGTTGTACGTGCACCACAATAAAACTAAAATATCTGATGTTTCACTGGAGTTCACATATTCTTGCATGGCTGAGATATGAGATCTCATGCAAGAAACAGAGCATTTGCAACATTTGTCAAACTCCAATATTTTGGCCACCCTTGATAAATCATAAAAATAATAATGGAATAATATCAGAAATGTGGTCAGATATCCTTCTTTCTATTTTTAAGAGAAGTTCCAAGATCTTTCACTTTGGTCATGTCCTTTTATTTTGAATTAATTAATAAGTTCATATTAACCTTTTTACCAGATCTTAAATGTTTTTATTTTCAATTATCAGCTGCCTGAGTGTCCTTTGGATAAAAAGTCTCTCTCTCTCTCTCTCTCTCCCTCCCTCCCTCTCTCTCCTCTCTCTCTCATATATGGTGTAGAGCTGGATGTTTTCTTGGCATAGGTTTTTTTTTAAAGCATTGGAGTTCAGTGGATATCATCCAGTTAACAAATTTCATTCGTTCATTTCTCAATTACTGTGATCTGGGTTTTGAATTTCTGTGACTTCTTTTGGATCTCTTGTGTTTCTTTCAACTAGATGCCCGGCATATTCAGCCAGTAAGGATTTGAGAACCAGAAAATAATTTTACAGAGACAAATCCAAGGGCATTTATTTTAATTATCCTTTCTTTAAAAAGATGTTTGGAAGCATCCCAGCTCAGTTTCCAAGAGCAGCTATTTAAAGGCTGCTGAGTAGTTTATAAAAACCAGAGGAAGGCATGAGCATTCCTTTGAAGTCTCCAGAGCTACGGAGTCTTCAGAATTCTACTCCTCTTCAAACGGAGGTAACTTTTAACTGTTCACAGCCAATGGAGTGCTGTTACAAAAGCTTGGTTGGATAGAGTAGGAAAGAGAAGAGGTTAATGGTGGGAAGAGAGATTTCTAAGCATCCCATCCTGACTGGTTATCCTTTAATGAATGAAAACTGCAGCCATCCTACTTTGAACACCTCCCTCTCTCTCTCTCTCTCTCTCTCCCTCCCTCCTTCCCTGATGACTGAAGCTCCAGTCGCCATTCATGTTAACTATACTGAGGATGAGATGCTTCGTAATTTTTTTGAAAAGATGAACTCCAACTTCTTCATAGGTCATCCTTTTGACTAGCAGAGTCAAAAGGGGAAGGAAGGGAATTGTTTAATTGCCAGGCATTTCACTATACACCCCTGAACCAGCTGGTTTCTGATGTAAACATGTATACAAGCATAAATTTGTACCTGGAATTTTTGAGAAGAGTGGTTTGGGATGGAATTTTATGACAAAAAGTAATTGCTGGGATATCATACAGTCACTCCTCTGCTGGCAAATGCAGCCAGAAGAGTCCAGTTTTTATTAAAACAAGCAAAGAGTATTCAACCACAGAAGGGTTGGGATTTTGTGAGATGTATTTGCCTGCCCTGTAAAGTCTCCTCCTAAAACTAGGTAAGCTACCAATTCAACCAAACTAAATATGAAAGAAGTGTGCTGTGGTTTCCCTGCTCGGAGCCACAAACTAAGGTCAAAGTACTAATGCCATACTTCTGATGATTGAAAAAGAAAAACGTGACCCACTTACATTTTCTGCAAAAAAAAAAAAAAGAGGTCACAAAGCCTATTTTTAATTCTAGTTTAAGGTAAAAACAAAATAATTGCCTTTGACTAATGAATTGCATTTGACTTGGTATAAATACACACTTTTATGCAACTCTGGCACCATTCACGAGATGCATGCAACACCTCCCAAGTTTATGGGTTTTTTTTAAATTTCCTGAGAACAAGGCAATTTATAACAGCAGCTTTCTCCAAAATGTCTTCATATGTATTTGACTAGACTTCCCATAATGGTTGCAATATAGCCACTGGCTAGGCTAACTGGGATAGTTGTTGTATGCCATGGCCATGAGAACTGTTCCATGTTTGGAAGCTCTTGGGCAAGTTAACCTGACTATAAGTCTAATTCCACCATTGAATAAATAAAAGAAAAACAGAGTTGGAAGGGACCTTGGAGGTACCCTATACCAGCGGTCACTGCTACCCTATACCAGTGGCTGCAGCCCTCCCAAAGTGTTGGATTTTTTGCTTTCTAGTGAATCTTTAGATCTTTGGCTCTGCTTTTAAGCAGAGCCAAACCTTCTTTAGGACTGAAGTAGTGCAGACTCAGCTAGCCAATGGCAGAAAGATAGATCTCTGAATGAATCTGTGATTCTGTGAGCAACTTAATCTGGCTGCCTGCTCTGCCTGATTTTGGGTAAAAGTTGCTCTTTTTTAATAAAATATCAACATTTACATACATGGTGTGTTGTGAGTTAATTTTGTGAGTTTTCTTGCTAGCAAATTTTATATGACAGGCTCAGTTAGCCGATCTCACAGATCTCTGAATGAATCTGTGATTCTGTGAGCAACTCAATCTGCCTGCTTTGCCTGATTTTGAGTAAAAGTTGCTCTTTTTTATAAAAAATTCAATATTTATATATTTATAATATTTGCATACAAGCCATGCCCAGCCAGTCACATGACCACCAAGCCACACCCACAAATTAAACCATGCCCACAGAACCGGTTGCTAAGAAATTTGAATCCCACCTCTGGCAGGAATGGAGAATTTACAATATCCTTCTCCTGTCATGCCCACCAAGCCACGTCCACCAAGTTATGCCCACAGAACCAGTAGAAAAATTTTTGAATCCCACACTGTATTGGCCCCTCTACAATTATAATTCTAGTTTGAATTTTAGGCAGATAAATAAACAGTTGTTTTAAGTTCTATGTACTTCTGTAGAAAAAACATTCTTAGTGACCAAAGAAAGAAAATTCATGGAAAAACTATCTGGTGGGATAAGAATTAAGTATTTTTCTGCTATTTTTTAGTACATGTTGTTCTCTCTTTTTGAGGAATACTATTGCCTTGGAACTGATAACTTTTGCTGTGCTGACATTTTATAGGATTGTATTGTATGGCAAAGCTATGCTCCCTTTGAAAGCAGTAGAATTTAAACAAAATTACCAAGGGTTGAGTTCTGCTTAACAAATGGAAAAAAGAAAGGCCTGCTATGGCACACTAACCCCTAATAACAATGACTTTACTAGAACAATATTTATAGATCTTGTTTTAATTACACATTAAATATTTAACTAGCTACATTTTTATTTAAACTCTTCTTTGATCTTTTCAGTTTATTCACAGAAGAGAACAAAGGATTTGTCTCGAATAGTAGCTCAGTTATCATTCCATTGAATCAACTACAGAAAAACCAAACTTTTTCCATCTCGGTCCATGCTGAAAATTACTTGGGTGGAATTCATTCAGAGGAACTTCACGTTGATCTCAACACTATAGGTAATATGTGATTCAGGGTTGTTTTGTTAAACAAAAAAAAATTCCCCTCCCCCAGACACACATTTTGCAGTTTCCATGAAATTCGTTACTAAAATTTTTATAGTTAAAACCTTAAAAGTTGCAGCTTAAGATTTGCTAAGTAACTTCTTGGATCCCATGATCCTTCATTTGAAGAACGCTAAACAACATGTATCATAAGCAGAAGAATCCAATCTTTTTATATTTTTGCTTGTTATGTTTTATTGATTTTATTATTTCTTTGTTCAGTTGTGAACTGCTCAGAGTAGCTTTTGTGGCATATAAGTTTAATAGATGTTTAATAGATAATGATAATGGTGATGATGATTTTGAGAGCCAGACATTGCTCATCAATCAATCTCATTCTGATATTTTTTAGTTGATAAAATAAGTAGAATTAAAAAGCCAGATGTCAAATGAGGATGTTTAAATATTAAAACTTGAGTCAAACGGGTAAAGCCGAAAAGACATCAGAAACTTACAATATAAAACATAAAAGTGTTGTTGTTGTAGATCAACCCTCCTCTATACTAGCATTTTTCTATGTTGGCAATTCTAGAATGTATTGACTTCAATTTTCAGAATTCCCCAACCAGTATGAATTCTGGGAATTAAAGTCAATCCAATTTGAGCTCCCCTTGGATAAAAATGTCCATGCTCCTACTTACATTTTTGCATGCCTGGCAAAACCCATGACTAGGTCATAATAAAGGGCTTCCTTAGTCTCTAATCCATGTTGAAAGTTCCAGAGAACAATGTTCTCTCCCTACTCAAATATGGTCCCCAAAAGAGTCATAAATACCAGAATGCAGGATATGAGTTTTCATATTTCTTCTACTTTTGCAGATGTAGTAAAAACTTTTGATGTGGAATTAATTGTTCATCCTGCTCTACACAATCACATTGCAATCCTACTATAAGATACGAGCGCTCACAAGACAACAGTGGCAAAGCCTGAATGAAAATGCTTATTTTTATGAATGAGTACCTCTACTGGGCACTATTTATTTTTCTGTTGAAAGTTGGAAATTTCAGTCAAGGCAAACTTATTTCCATATGGCAAAGTTATGAAGTGGGAACAGTTAGACATAATTCACCCTTACATATGTGTATGTATGTTCTATAGGTTGTTGGAGTGGAATGGGGTTTGGAGCACTTGTATCGCAAATTCAAGAATATTCTTAAGGTTCTCAACAATAAGTGAGATAAGCTGTAGTTCTACATATGATGTTCACTGGAGTGGTTTTTGAAAAGTATTAATGAAAAACAATACTATCTTCTTCTGTTTCTAGGTATGTGAGGCTGAAAAAAGTTAGGTCATTTCCCTACTAGTGAATTTCAATGTTTTCTACAAGCATTCAATCAACTTTTTGCTAAAATAACCAGAATGAGGTCAGGCTTCAACAATATCTCTGACAATGGTGTGAAAATACTATAAATCTCAAGTGGTGAAACACTTTAGATTGGAGGATGTCATCTGAGCTATAATATTTCCGATATTTTTCTTAACCAGCCATATGAAAGCACTGAGGATTAATTCCTGTCATATCATAGGATCTTTTCGATAGCTGAATTGAAGCTCTGTCCGCCAATTTTTGTATCAGCAGAAAATCATATGGCATCAAATTTCCATTATCCAATCTCTGTCCTATGTCAGTGTTGGGTTACTGCCAGTCATTCAACTTCCCTCCACACAGTAATAGAGAAATCTATTTTTCTACACCTCAAAAGTATTTTTGGATGGATAGAATAAGAGGAAAGATTCTGATCTAACAACAGTAGAGTTAAGAAGAATGTCTGTACCAATAAAGGAAAATATTTGTAGCTCAGGTTTGAAATGAGGGGTCCTTGATGCTCTCTGAGCATCAAGGGGTCCTTGATGCTCTCATTTTCTTGCAGATGTTTCATTACCCTAACAAGGTAATATCAGTGGTGTTTGTTTCATTCATGAACTTGTAATGAGCTTAAGGCAACATTGTAGTGACAAGGCAGAAAAAGACTTTGTCACATAAAATGGTTAAGTGCAATTATGGAAAAGCTCATAGCTTTTGGCTTGGATACTAATTAGCTTAGGCAGCTAATTAAATTTGAGTGTCCTAGTTGTTTTTCAAATGTCCCACTGATTTAATGAAAATTCTTTGAATTAAATTCAGTTAGATCAAAGGTCTCCAAATTTGGCAACTTTAAGACTTGTGGACTTCAACTTCTAGAATTCTCCAGCCAGTGGTAATGTTGCCAAGTATGGAGACCCCTGAGTTAGATCATCAATAGCTGTTAAGTGAACTCTCAACGTAAGAATGTGAATTGTGGATTATACCTTATGATTCTTGACTCTTGACGAATGTATCTTTTCTTTTATGTACACTGAGAGCTTATGCACCAAGACAAATTCCTTGAGTGTCCAAGCACACTTGGTCAATAAAGAATATTCTATTCTATTCTATTCTATTCTATTCTATTCTATTCTATTCTATTCTATTC
>BLBF01000020.1:31421580-31459909 GCA_015471245.1 Laticauda colubrina | reverse complement strand
TCTATTCTATTCTATTCTATTCTATTCTATTCTATTCTATTCTATTCACAGCATTTTTATAAAATAATGTCCATTTGGAAAGCACAGTGGAACTGATACATAAACATTAACAAAACCATGTGTTTGTGGAAAATAACTGTACAGCAAAAGGTTTAAGAAATGAACTGACATAGAAACTACAGCAGCTGTTACTGTACTTCTTTTGAAATATAAGAACAATCTCCAAAAAAAATGAATGTTGGGAAAAATGCTAAAAATATTATTGTTGTAAATTTGATGTGCCATACTTGTGTTTCCTTTAGTAATACCAGCTGTACCTGTTGTTGTTCGAAATAAAACAATGGAGTCTCCAGCATTCAAGACAATAATACACTGGAAAAGGCAAACAGCGATCAATGAGACATATTGTGAGGAGCGATATAAGGAGACAATAAGTGAAACTTGGCATGTGAGCTATTGGCTTTCTTCCTTCTTCTAATTAGCTGTGAAGTTTTTTTTATTGATCATTCCATTTCACAATTCAGTTGGAGGATAATAATTTTGTTGGCTCAGTGTTTTAGTTTTGTAGCAAAACATTTCCTCCACATGCTTGGTTCACATTGTACATTTTTGTATTTCTCTAAAATGGATTTTAACTTCATTATATATGCAGTAGGAGCTTTTGTCTAAGTATTCCCTTCACAAGAATTACAGAAGTCTTCAGATTTATGGAAGTTGGCAAAACAATGGATCCTGGCAGTTAATAGTAACTATGCTTAGTCTGGTTCATTTTTTAAAATGGTTAATAAGTTGTGTGTGTGTATGAAATGCTTGTAGAGATATTTGAAATGAAATATGTACGTGTGCATGTGGATGGATGAGTGGTTGTTTGAAATACCTTAAATATTTAGAAGTGCTACAGCAGGAGTGTCAAACTCACATCATCATGATGGCGTCATGTAACATATCTGGACTTTTTCTCCATTCGATAAACCGGGTGTGGGCATGGCCAGAATGTGACACAGCAAGGCTGCGGGCCGGGAATTTGACAGCCCTGAGTTACAGTATACAAATATATAGAAAAATGTATTTCCTATACTCCAGAAAGAACAATAAGCAAAGCAACACATAATTAAACTTGTTTTCATATGCATATAATCCAAATTTATAGCTTTTCGCTCTTTGGTACTACAAAGATAAGTTTACTTTTTTAAAAAATAACATAAAAAAATCATCAAACAATTAAGGTTCACATTAGAACCATCCATATACAGTTTGTCTAAAACAGCAACTTAGTATCCACCGCTGTTTTAGGACTTCATAATCCATAATCCTTTTAACTGCTCAATGTTTTTGTTATTGCGGCAGGATATAAATCCAGTCAATCAAGAATCATATCCTTGGTGATGATGAATGGAGATTATAGACACTGTAATTCATCATGCTTGAAAGACTATCAGGAGGGCAAAGTTGACAACAATTTGTGACCATTGATCAGGGGTGGGTTTCTAGCAGTTCTGTCCACTTCTGTAGAACCGGTAGCTCTGAAGAGCAGAAGACATAGAATTGGTTCTATGTCTGCTGATGTTTTTGCCCACCCGCCCACCTGGGCTCTTATCTGATTTTTATTTCCTGATTTTTTCAACTTCAGCTGCCGAACTAGCCACAGCTTCAGTTAAAAAAACAAGGGCTGTTTCAAAGGCTGCTTCTTGGCAGCAGCAGTGGCAGCAGCGTGCTAATGAAGATTGACAGGCCCGCAGCTCACAGCAGGCAGGGAAGCTTGTAAATCCCGAACCGGTTGTTAATCCTGTCATATCCTACCCCTGCCAATGATCCTTTTAGTGAATTACAAGTGCTTATTCTTTGATATAGTCCCTGCTATATGGTTTGAAAAGATTTTATGTTATAAAAAGATAAATCCAGCCAGTGTCTCCCATTTTTTTATAGGTATACAATTGAGGAATAAATTTGTTAAGACAATTGAAAGAATGCCACACACACTTATGTATTCTTAGATTTTAATACAGTATGCAACTCTTAGACTGGCTGAGTTGAATGCATGGCTATTCTATGAATGAACAGGCTGATGTAGAAAACTGATGGTGATGGAATAGAGTAGATTTTCCTTTACCCAGCCTGTGATGACTCTTCTTTCTCCAGAAAGTGTTATCATCTCCAGAGCAACAAACTAGGAGTCACAGGGAACATGTAGGGGTCCATAGGCAAGGGGGTAAATGACTAAACAACTTTCACATCATGACTAAACAACAACTAACATACTCAGATCATGGGACAAATGTAGAAAAAAAGAGTTCACATTGTGTTGTCATTTTTGATGCAATCTCGTTACAGATCGGTATGTTTTCCTCCCTCTAACGTGAGCAAAATGTCACAGTGTAGGAAGGCGATATTTATTATCTACACATTTTATTTTTTGAAAATTAAATATTTACATGGCTGTAAATGTAATGGAAAGATTGTTTTAAGCCTTTCTTCTAGCACTACTTTAATTTAAATTGATGTTCTTTCTCAGATAATTCCAACACAGGGTGAGAAAACATTATTGCTCCCATTAAATTCAGGTACATTATCTTAATCAAAATGTTGAGAGATCCAGCGATATAGATATAGTTTGGGATGGAACTTCAGAAACTTCTGAGTTTCTACTGAGTGTTACTATCCAAACATGTCTTTGAGGCAAAAGTAGTCCCACTAAGTATAATAAACAGAAATATTTCCAAATGCAGCTAAAATAATTTTTATTGCCATCTAAGTCATATACATCTAGAATATAAGATTATCACCTATATTGCTGTTTTTAATCTCCCTATTTTGAGGATGCTTGCCCTGAGAATGCTTTATTTCTATTTGATTTATTCAATTATCGCTAATTTTAAAAAGGAGAAGTTGACCATTAGGAAAAAGAAGCTACAACAGTAAATCATATATGAAAACAGAAATCAGTTGGCTGAGATTAGAAGAGTGAAAAAATTGGATTTTACTGTTTCTCTGTTTTAGGTGAGAGACTGGGATGCTAATTTAAGAAATGAAGTTAACACCGAGTACAACTTAGATGCAAATACAAAGTATGAGTTTCAAATTAGATGCAAACTAACTCACCCCAGAAGCTTGTGGAGCAGATGGAGTGAATCTACAATATATATCACTCCAGAGAAAGGTGAGTTTCACTGCTTTTTCTTAAAACTTCTTTTTCAAGTTAAAAAAAAATCCACAGAGAATGGGTAAAGAATTGAAGCTGCCATAAAACAGCTAATAACAGGTTTCTAAGTATTTTCAGCAAAAAGACAGACTTGAAAATATAATCAGCAAAAGGAAACTGTCACTCAGGAACTGGAATAATAGATTATATCTTTTTGGTCTTGTTTCCTGTATTATTTTCATCAAGTTATATATTACCATAGCACTGTAGTCTTTATGAATTTGAGATGTCTGTGGAAAATGCATGCACTTAACCCTATCATTTTCCAGCCACGTGGGTGAGAAATTCATTAAAATATTTGCAATCAAAAGGATTGGCCACTTCTGCCCCTCAGGTAGTAGCAGATCTCTCACTAACATTTTTTTGGTCTTCTTTCAGCTTTTACATGTAGTTCTCATCTTATGGTCATAATGGAGTTGGAATTTCCACTGTAAGTCATGATGGTCATAAATTGAGGCACCCACATAACTGAGGAAATTTTTTGAGGCAGTTGCTAAGCGAATATTAAGCATATGTCATGAAGCAAATGTTGGTCATTAAGCAAATGCCACAAGTATTAAGCGAATACCCTGACCGTTAAGTGAGTTAATGCATTCCAATGGACTTTTTTTTTTTTTTGCCAGAAATCAACTTAAAAGGCTGATTTCCAGCAACAATGTTATAAATTGCCATCACATGACACAGTGGACTGCTGCAACCACCATAAGGTTGCCAAATACATGTGACTGTGCAGGAGGATGTGCTATCATTAGAACAGGGTAACTGGGTGGCAAGTACCTTTTGGGGGGCATATTATTAATCAGTCATTGAGAACTACCTGTATATGCAGATACTGGGGCTGTTGTGGTTCGCCAGCAGCAGGTGTGGACGGCTGAGTGAGAGCGAGGAGAGTGAGGACTCAGATGAGGGGTCTGAGTGTGAGGCAGGGATGGGGCCAGGGCCATCAGGAAGTGGAATGCTGCCTTCGGAGATTGTGGAGGCTTGCAGCAGTGATGAAGAGGTCCCCGAGGAGCCTGTGCCCAGTGTGCATGCACACAGGGCTGCTCGAAGGAAAGAGCAGTTGCAGTGACTTGGGAGTAAGGCTGTAAGTTAATGGCCCCTCCCTGAGAAGTCAAAAGCCAGCTGAGAAACCAGAGTTCTTTGCAGAAGGCAAAGAAGTTTGATACTTGAGCCTGGTGGACGTTAGAATATCTAAGTTGGTGTTTGGAGACTCTTTGATTTATTGTTTAGGAACTTTATCTGTTGTTCTTGGCAGCCTTGCAAAAACTTAGCAAGTCTCTTTCTTATTGGAGCTAATTAGTTGGAAGCAGCCTTTTAGCTGTGAAGAAACAGGATTAATAAATAAAACTTTAAAAGGTTGTGCTGCTACCTTTGTCTTGTGTTTGTTCTCTTGGAAGCAGGTTTGAGTCAAAACAGGGGCAGCCTTAAACTCCTTTTTCCCATACTGAATTAGCTGGAAATGAAGAAGCCGATTGAAGATATTCTTGTCAATCCATTTTTCAGCATTGACATCCATGCTGGGCAGGTCTTCATTCTAGATGGCAGATACAACATCTTCCTTATTCCTTATAACTTTTCTGGGGAAAGCAGTAGACTTATATACCGCTTCACAGTGCCTTACAGCCTTTACACTCTAAGCAGTTCACTGAATCAGCCTATTGCCCCTAACAATCTGGGTCCTCATTTTACTGACCTCGGAAGGACAAAAGGCTGAGTCAACCTTGAGCCAGTGAGAATTGAACTGCCGAACTGCAGGAAGCCGGTACTGTGCCATCACGACTCTATCAATCATTTCCTTTTACACAGGCAGTCTTTAGGGACATGAATTTCCCATTAACAGTACTTTTGCATAAGATTCCTCCTGTTAATCTCCTCCTCAATGCTTTCTCATTCCCCTTATCTGCCATTAAATAGGTAGATGTGGTGGCAAAGACACTTCTACCCTGCTTTTTACTACAGTGCTTAAGCAAGAGTTAATTGGCAGAGCCCTCATCAATTTCAAAATTGGTTTTAAAAAAAAGGAAGGAAGGACCATGCTTTCACAGGTTAATTTGTTAAAGAAAAAGTCTACTTTTTCACCAGTACTCGACTGAACAAGTAAAATTTCAGGAGTGGCTCCATCCGTTGTTATCTGCTCTCAAAAGTGGTGAAAATTTGCATAAACAGAACGGACAACAATGGAAAGGAATGGACGGGGGTAGTACGTAGCAAGGATCGTAAGCGGATGTTCGTAGGGAGCCTAGTGGATGGAAGCGGATGGAAGCGGATGAAACATCTGAAGGGCTTCCGGGGGAGAATAGCGAAGCAGATGCGTAGCGGAAGGAGCGGATGCATAGCGGATGATGCGGATGCATCACGGATGCCGAAAGGATGCATAGCGGATGCGTAGCAGATGCATAGTGGATGCAAAGCATTCATTGCGCATGTGGGTAGGATGAATTGCATCAGCTCCGCAGATATAAAAGGATGCAGCTTGCAAGCAGTCACCATTCAGAGGAAAGACCTGCTGCCAGAGACATCTTGAAAGAACACCATGGTTCGTCAGTCAGGGAAGAAGAGGAAGCCCGTGCCTACTCCTGCCAGCCCTGGCAAGAAGGACAGAACCACCATCCCACCCCCTGGTGCTGACTCTGACGCTGCTGGTGCTTCTGCTAGTGCTGCTGCTGGTGGTGCTGGTGGTGCTGGTGGTGCTGGTGGTGCTGCTGATGCTGCTGGTGCTTCTCCTGCTGATGCTGCTGGTGGTGCTGCTGGTGCTTCTCCTGCTGGTGTTGCTGCTGCTGGTGCTTCCCCTGCTGGTGCTGCTGCTGCTGCTTCTCCTGCTGTTGCTGCTGTTGCTGCTGCTATGGTGGACCAGCCCCAAGGCCCTCAAAGCCCTGCTGCTGAAGGCCCTGAAGACCCTGCCAGAGGGAGGAAGAGGCAAGGCAAGGAGAAGGGGGAGAGGAAACAGTACTCCATCTCTGAGGACCATGAGGAGGAGGTGCTAGAATGGCTGAGGGAGAACGAGTACTTGTGGAGAAAGGGCCATAGACTCTATCGTGACACCAAGAGAAAGCAGGCAGCATGGAGAGACAAGGCAGAGAGCCTGGGCTACACTTCAGATGTACTCCTGGGATGGTGGAAGCACATGCACACCTGGTATGGCAAGCTGCACCTGAAGAAATCTGGGCAGGCCGCTGTCAAGCTCACTGACCGGGAGATGTACGTCATGGCCAAGTGCAGCTTCCTGAAGGGTGAGGTCCGCCACCGAGGAGCAGCCCCTCTGTCAACCCTCTCCCTCAGACAGCCCACAGAGAGCCACTCCTCTTCCAGCCAGGAGACAGCTACCGTGTCCAGGCAGGTATCTTTGGAGGGCCCCATGACAGAGACCCCCCCCGACAGCTGCACTCCCTATGCCAGAGGACATGGAGGATCCCCTGTCTCAGATGGAGCAAGAAGAAGCAGCCACCAGAGACCAACCCACACCCACACCCAGCTCCACCTCCACAGAAAGCAGGCAGAGAGGCAGACTGGAGGACCAGAGCCACACTGTCCTGCTGGAGATCAGGGACACAATCAAAACCAGCACAGATCTTCTCTCTCAGCTGGTCCACAACGATATACCATCCTCGAACTGCAAGCCCTTCATCATGTACGTGAGCCAGACCCTCATGGACATGCCCGAGGCCCAGTACCAGGTGATGAAGAAGAAGATCACAGCAGTGCTGCACCACCCTCCAGGCCCAGCTGAAGCTGCTCCGACCCAGTCCAGGTCTGCTCCTCTACCCCAGGTGATGTCACAGCCCTTCCACGGCTTTCAACAGCCCCTCACCTACCAAGGCTATGTGTACCAGCACTTCCCACAGCAGAGGCAGCTCTTCCCAGTCCAGGCCCAGGTACATTGCACGCCACAGAAACCTCACCTGACCCAGCTGCAGACTAGACAGCCCCACTACACTCCTCCTTCCTCCACCCCACAGCCAAGCCCTTCAACAGAAAATCTGTCATCAGTCCTGTGCGTGACATCCCAGGTCCTTGAGGAAGGACCTCTCAACCTCACAGGACTGAGTCAGCTCTCCGAGAGCTTCCTGAATACACCATCCCCAGTTGTACTCTCGGGGCCAGGCACCCCAATGGCGCCTCAGACCAGCACTCCAGCCACAGCCACCTCCACAGTCCCTGGCCACTTGACAGCTGAGACCATGGACATGCCTCAGAGTGACTGAGAATAGTGCCAGAGACTGAGTTGTTACCTGTTCACTTTATCTTTGCTTAAAGACACTTGACTTGTTTCATTTTGCTTTTTTAATAAAGTCATACAGTTTACTTAAGACAGTTGTTAATAAAGGTTATCTTTGCTTCACACACTTGGTTCATTTTATTTACTTAATAAAGTGTTGGTGAAAACTTTGAAAAAAGGGTTAAGCCTTTGCATGCTTGTGGGACAGGTAAGGATAGTTGTGGGATGGGTAAGGATAGCTGTGGGATGGATAGCTGTGGGATGGGTAAGGATAGCTGTGGGATGGGTAAGGATAGCTGTGGGATGGGTAAGGATAGCTGTGGATGGGTAAGGATAGTTGTGGGATGGGTAAGGATAGCTGTGGGATAGATAAACCTCCAGTGCAAGCATAGTGGGACTGTATGGTCCACCCTCCCAGCTGCCACACATATGGCCCTTTATTATTAATAACAATTTATTCATTGATCAACACATTTCAACATAAATAAAACTCCTTATTAATGCCCTATTCATTGTAGGGCCACTCAACATACATGGCACAATCTCATCAGTGTTATGAGACAGGCTCAAGGAAGCATCCATTAAGCATTTACCATCCTGTCTTGCCACTCCACTGCTCCAGCTGGGGAGTTGCACCATTGTCTCAGGAGGTTGCGCTGCTTCTTCCCTTCAAGTGAAGCTCTGTTGGGGCCTTGTACATCCACAGTGTCTATCAGGTTTCGTCCTTGCCTCTATTCCCCAGGCTCCATGTCCCCATTCCCTTTGGGGAATTCCCCACAAGCCTGTTCTGCAACACTGGGTAGCGGGTGCACATGAGATTGTGCAGGATGCAGCAAGCTTCCACGATGCTCCTCACAGTCCCTGGGTGATGCTGCATGGTGGTGAGAAGTACCTGGAACCTGTTGGCCAAGATGCCAAAGGCATTCTCCACCACCCACCTTGCCCTGGACAGCCTGTAGTTGAAGATCCTCTCTTCACGGGTGAGGTATCTTGAAGTGTAGGGCTTCATGAGGTAGGTTCTGAGGGAGAAGGCGTCATCCTCCACGATGAAGTAGAGCACATCTTGTGTGTCATTGGGTAGGGGGTCTGGATCTGGAAAACCCATTATGAGGTTGCATTCCAGCCCATCCTTGAGGTCACTGGCATTGTATACCTGGCTATCTGAAGCTGACCTGTTGCCTGAAGCATCGATGTACATGAACTGGTAGTCAGCATCAACCATGGCAAAGAGGATGATACTGAAGAAGCCCTTGTAGTTGTGATAAGAGGACCCTGAGTTGGCTGGAGCTTTGCAGGCCACGTGCTTCCCATCTATGGCTCCAATGGTGTGGGGAAAGTTCCACCTCTGATACCACTGCTCTGCAACTTTCCTCCAGCCTTCTTCAGTGGTGGGACACTGGAGGAGCTCCTCCACGTATTCTTCGATGATGGCCTGTACCACTTCTCTGACCACTTTGCTGATGCTGTTGTGTGGCACCCTCCAGGCATACTGCATGTTTCTGTATGTGGTTCCAGAGGCCAGGTGGTGCAGAGTCAGTGCCACCTTCAGTCCAGGGTCCAGGCTGGGATGGAAGTTGGTGCTTGGCTTGGTCAACCTGGGTCTCAGACGCTCAACAAGTTCATCAAACATGGCTGGTGGCATCCTCATGAAGTGCTGAAATGCACGAGTGTCTTCATTCCTCAGCTCCACCATCAGCTTGTCCTAGAGTCCAAACTCCACTCTTCTCCCGATCCATCATCGGACCCACACAGCTCTTGGACATCTCCTTCTTCTCCTTGCGTAGAAAAGGTGAAAGAGCCTGAAGAGAGCTTGGTTCTGGTGTTGAATGATGGCAGCTACCATAAGGAGTGTGTAATGATCCATGGTGGAGATCAATGGATGATGTGGAAGAGCAAGAGCAAGGCTGAAGAGGTCTGCACACCATGGCTGCTGGACTGATAGTGAGATCCAGGTGATTTCCTCCCCCTTTTATAGGAAATATCAGTTTTCCGCTAGGTGTCCTTCCACATACTCTAGACATACTCCAGACATCCTAAATATCCGAGATATGTCCCATATACAAACGTTTTGTCCATTTTAATGCTTTATATATGAGATGCATCCGCTTACATCGTTTCTATTTCCGTGCTACTAATGCTGTGTGGACGTTCCATGTACCTTTTGCTTCCTCCCTCTTTCTGCTTTCTGCTGGAGCGGATGTGAGTTGAAGGGATGGCCAGAGGATGCCAAGAGGATAAAGCGGACGTGTAACAGATGACAATGGATGTAGAACGTTTGTTGCCCGTATGTGTTGCGGATGTACATCATACGCGGCGGAAAGTTCATCTGTTCAAAATGTTTTGTGCAGCTCAAAACTTTTTGAGCGGATGAAATAGAAGTCGACGGATGTTTCACGGATAGAGCGTATGAAACAAGTACGCAGTGAGTACGCAACGGATGCATCATGTTTTCCAATGGATGGCAAGCTTTTTTGTCCGTTTTACATCCTCTTTGCATCCGTTGGTGCAGTGGAACATGGACTTTAGAAGGAACAGGAAGCCTTCCATGAGAAGGCTATGGAAGATAGCAACCAATGACCAGACAGATGGGTCTTCTTCCTATGTTGTACGATAGCCAACTGGAAGAGAAAGATTTGCTTGGAAATAAAGGAAGCTCAACCATACATGTCTTGAGCTGGCAGAAGTTGTAAAACATTTTTGTTACATCCTCAATCCCCCAAAACTTTAACCTTAAACTCATTGGTGGGATTCAATTTTTTTTACTACTGGTTCTGCGGGTGTGGCTTGGTGGGCGTGGCAAGGGAAGGATACTGTAAAATCCTCAGTCAGAGATGGTATTTGCTGGTTCTTTGAACGACTCAAAATTTCTGCTACCGGTTCTCCAGAACTGGTCAGAACCGACTGAATACCACCTCTGCTTAAACTGTCTCCTGTGGACCTCACTCCATTCCTGAGAGGTCTGCAAGGGGGCGTGCATAAGCACACCAGCATGCCTATCATCCCTGTCCTACTGTTCCCATTTACTGTTCTCACTTATTATGTATATACTTATACCTGTTTATACTTATATGTTCATATGTTATGTTCATACTTATACTTGTTTTCTCATACATGCTTGACATACTAAAATAAATAAATAAATAAATTATTTTTGAAATGGAGCAAGGAAGAAAGGGTGGAGGTTGCCCCATGCTCTAAGGAGAAACGTTCTAACCTCAGTAAGAAATACAACAGATTGAGATACAACTCTGGCTAGCCCACAGTTTCACTCTTTTTTTGTCAACATCAGATAAAAGTTTAGCATGGTACAGGAAACCATATTATCAGAGAATTAGCGACCCCTGCTGACAGAACTGGGTTCTAAGTAAGAAAAAAAATATGTTTGTTTTCCTATTCAAGAGTCTTTTAGCACATTTGTTTTAGAAAGCCTCCTTTCCCTTTGGTAGCTACATTCTGATCTGAAATTCATCGAGTGAATCCTTTCCCATTGTAATTTCCTATTCAAACTGTCATTTCCTGAATGTATTAATGCTCATGGGTGTCAAACTCTCCATATCACGTTGCCATCACATGATGTTTCATGACATTTGTTCTCATTGTCAGGAAGAGGAGAGAAATAGTGATATGTTCAAATACTTTAAAAGTTTCCCACAACAGTACTAACACACAACATTCTTATATAAAGTTAACTCAGTTACCATTACATCATTAAACCATTTTCTCTGAATTACACATTGAACCACATTGAACCAGAAAGCGCTAACAGTAACTGAGTCCACATAATACACTAAACTAAACTTAAATGTGATTGACTAGATTGTAATTCTATATGTCCGATGACTAAGGCCTGCCTTTTATGTTTCAACTGAAAGTGTGAACTTCGGTTGATAAAGCAGCATCTAATAGCTACTTACTGATCTCTTACATAATTTATTAGTAATTACTAATAAATGAGCCACAGTGGTGCTTAGAGTGGTGCTAGGTAGTTAGAGTGCAGTACTGCAGGCTACTTCTCTTGCCTGCCAGCTGCCTGCAATTTGGCAATTTGAATCTCACTAGCCTCAAGGTTGACTCAGCCTTCCCTCCTCTCAAGATGGGTAAAATGAGGATCCAAATTGTTGGGGCCCATATGCTGACTCTGTAAACCACTTAAGGCTGTATAAAGCACTGTAAAGCAGTATATAAGTCTAATGCAAGCGTCTTCAAACTTGACAAGTTTAAGACTTGTGGACTTCAACTCCCAGAATTCCTGAGCAAACATGATTGGAGGAAGAATTCTGGGAGTTGAAATCCACAAGTCTTAAAGGTGTTAAGTTTGAAGACCCCTGGTCTAATGCTATTGCTATTGCTACTGGATATTACTAATAAGTACTATCTTACTTGTGGATAAAAAGAAACTCAGTTATAGGTAGTTTTCCTCTCCAGCAAGTTGGCAGAGAAGCTGTCACTCTCCATATGTAATTGAATTACAACTCCAAGGGTATTCAAACAATACAGGCTCAGTGAGTGATATTGCAGGCTATGATTCAGCAACCATTCTACAAAAAAATGAAGGAAGCATCAGTTTACCATTGATTGGAAAATGGAAAGGTGGCCATCCCATAGATTACTAGTATGTGGTTATATCTTCTTGAGCTCTTGAAGTGAAAGCTATTTGCTATAATATAGTAGTCTCCTATACAATGTAGTACTGTAGTAGCTTCCTACACTATCTTTCCAAAATCATCATACTCTCATTTTCCATGCTTGCTTATTAACTTTTAAAATTTATTTTTAAAATAGAAAAATAGTTCATTTGCTCCATTATTATAATTATTCCCGTATAAGAGTAATGCTATAATAGAAGTCATTTTATATATTTTTGTCATCTGTTTGAGTGGTAGGATTCAAATGTTTTTACTACAAGTTCTGTGGGCATGGCTTGGTAGGCATGGTAGCAGAAGGATACTGTAAAATCTCCAGTCTATTTGCCAGTTCTCCGAACTACTCAAAATTTCCGCTACCGGTTCTTCAGAACTGGTCAGAACCTGCTGAATACCACCTCTGATCTGTTTCTCTCCTCTTTTAAAATACAGAACCAGCTGCGGTACTTGATGTATGGAGGAAATTCGGGCCAGTTTATCCCAATGGTACCCAAGAGATGACAGTCTTGATCAAGGTGAACAAACACAATTTTTTAAAAATAGAGATTATCATTATCAAATAAAAACCAGGTGCCACTGTGAGAGTGTAGGTCAAAAAAGTTCAGATGGAAGATTTGACCACACATTCAAATCTTTTAAATCTTTGTTGGCCATGTAGTGCACATTAAAAAGGGGTGAAGACTGCTTTACAGGTTGCAGTTTGGAGCAAACCTGATCTGTTTTAATCAGTGGTTTCAAAGGATTAAGAGAGAAGGGCTGGATTAATAATCTAAACTAGCTATGGGAAGGGGCATTGGGCGAGGCTGTAATCTCTTCTCCTGCTTCTGTGAAAAACAGTGGAAAATATATCTGGGCCAGATGAGGATATAGCTGGTTTTTCTCCTGGTAAACTATCTGAGAGAAAGGCAGTTGGAAGATAATGTATGGGATAGAGTTGGATGTCTAGTGTCATATGGGCAGTTGTCCACGTAGCAGGTGTTGAGTACTAGCAGAAGAACCATAATGTGTGGGGATGTTTGTTCCATATTAGCATTCTTGGAATACCTTCACCTGATTGGTCAAGATGGACTGCACTGTGATTGGACGAAAGAACGACAGTGATTGGTCAGTAAAGAATCAACCGCAATTGGCCGTGCCAATCGCGGGAGATTCAGAGGGCTGTCATTGGATACGAGCCGCTGGCAAGCTCTATAAGAAGGGCTGGTGCAGCTCGCAGGTCCAGCACAGATCTATACCTTTCAATAAAGAGCTGAAGTTACGCTGGTCTCAAATCTCTTTTTCCCGCGCTTCTACACTGGCAACGAAGGTGGGATACTGAGACAAAGGGACCAGTCGGGCACGTGGCAACCGAGCTGAACAACCGACGAGATGGCCGGCAGCAACTCGCCACCCACACCATTCAACCAGGCAACTGAGGACTGGGAATCATACATTGATCGATTCCTCATGTTTCTTGAGAGCAACAACTTGAAAGATGCAAACGACCACAGGAAGAGAGCTGTGTTCCTGACCCACTGTGGGCCTGCAGTATTCAAGATGGCCAAAGCGTTGGCCAAGCCAGAAGATGTAAAAGAGATGGCGTGGCCAGACCTAGACCGGCTACTCCGAAACCACTATGCCCCGGCCTTTCCCAACCTGATCCGGAGATATGAGTTCTACCATTGGGATCAGAAGGATGGAGAGAGCATCGGGGACTTCGTGGCAGGCCTAAGAAACATTGGCTTCTTCAACATGAACGAGGCTCTGAGAGACCGCGTAGTCCTCGGTCTCAGAGATCCCATACTCCAGAGCAGACTAATAGCTCAGGCAGATATGACGGTTACCGAGGCCATCGCTGAAGCCACCACAGCCGAGGCCACGAAGAAATCAGGGGCCAAGATGTGACAAATGAACGCAAGGGACCGGCAAATAACTTTGGAGACCAACTCATCACCAGAGAAAAGAACCTAGGTTAGTCACAAAGCCTCAACAGCACACTACAAGGACATCGAGTCCTCCCCCAATACCAAAGACAAGGAGGAGGAGATCCACAGATTGCAAGCAGAGCGAGACCGATGGAGAGATCGTAAGTCGGGCTTTCGGTGCACTGGATGCGGCGTTGACCACCCCCACTCAGAGTGCCAGTTCTTAGACACCATTTGCCAGTACTATGAGAAACGGGGGCACATCGCCAAGGTCTGCCGAAACAAATGAAACTACAGCCTGAGGCGACATGACAACATGCCCCCAGGGACCAGGACAAGCATAGAGAGAACCATTGGAGCTGCGAGAGTCGAAACAAGCGGCTCAGCGAAGCCTGACGGAGAGAAGAGACACACCAAACAGTCACCATCGGGCACTCAGACAACTCTGACGCAAGAAAGGTGCACGTGCAGGTCAGAATCGAAGGCAGGCCATGCAAAATGGAAGTGGATTCCAGGTCTTACCTCTCCATAGTGTCATGGGACACGATTAAGTGGTTAGTGCCCAGCTTACAAAAACGAGAGCTGGAGAGTCAAAAACTAACCATCAAAGACTACCAGCGGAACTGGATCCCCGCGATAGGAATTGTACACTTCCATGTTATGTTCAAAAAGCATGGAAAAGTACTTCCACTAACAATCGTGGACAGAGACCGCCCAAGCCTGCTGGGACTGGAATGGTTCGCGCCATTAGGGATCGAGGTGACGGGCATCAAACACATCGAGGAAACAGACTGGGAGGAGGAACTTATGAAGGACTTCCAAGAAGTTTTTGATGGACAATTAGGCAAGTACCGGGGGTCCCCAATATCATTTAATGTGAACCCCAATATTGCCCCAATCCGTCTTAAACCGATATGTTTTTAAAATATAAAATATATAAAAGTCCCTTCGCGCTCAAGCCTAAAATCGATGAGCAACTAGACAAGCTCATCGCGCAAGGGGTCCTGGAGCCAATAGATCACACACGCTGGGAGACCCCAATAGGCACCCCAATAAAACCAGACGGGTCAGTAAGAATTTGTGGTGATTACAAGGCAACCCTAAATAATGCACTGCAACAGAGTGCATACCCAGTTCTGGTGGTAGAGCACCTCCTACACTCACTCAGGGGAGGAAAAGTTTTCGCGAAGCTCGACCTGGTGCAAGCATACCATCAACTGCCAGTCGATGCCGAGACTGCAGAAGCGCAAACCATCATGACCCACAGGGGGGCTTTCCTGTGCAAAAGACTCCAATTCGGAGTCAGCGTGGCACCAGGGGTGTTCCAGAGCTTAATGGAACGATTACTTCAAGGCATAAAAGGAGTTGTGCCATATTTTGATGATGTCTTGGAAGCAGCCAAAAACAAAAGCCAATTGGGAAGCTGCCTTAGGAAAGTCCTGCAGAAATTTAAAAACGCAGGACTAAAAGTAAAAAAAGAAAAGTGCCAGCTATGCACTGAAAAAGTAGAGTTCCTGGGATACCTAGTGGATAAAGATGGAATTCACCCCACAGAGAAAAAGATTAAAGCAATAAAGGAAGTCCCAAGACCCCAAAATAAAGCAGAGTTACAGGCTTTCCTAGGACTAATTAACTTTTACAATGTTTTTTTGACACAAAAGGCAATGACAGCAGAACTTCTGCATAGGTTACTCAACAAAACATCCACCTGGTCCTGGGGCAAGTGGGAAGAAGCCGCTTTCCAGAAAATAAAAGATCTCCTCACATCAGAATCAGTCCTCATCCAGTACAGCAAAACCCTACCACTAACGGTGACCTGCGACGCCTCTCCATTCGGCATCGGAACTATTCTGAGCCATACTCTGCCAGATGGGAGAGAAGCACCAACTGCATACTTCTCTAAGACATTATCAAAGGCAGAAAGGAACTATAGCCAGCTCGATAAGGAGGCACCAGCAGCAGTCACCGGCGTGAAGCAGTTTCACGAATACCTGTACGGTAGGAACATCACCCTTATCACCGATCACAAACCACTCTTGGGGATCCTGGCAGGGAACAAGGCCACCCCTAACATCCTGTCACCCCGGATGACAAGGTGGTCCGAGTTCCTTGCCGCCTACAACTACCAGCTAATACATTGCCCCGGAAAAGCATCTCGCATGCCGATGCATTAAACCGTTGCCCCCTGCCAGATCCAGAGGATGACCCAGCACCCACCACATCCACCCTGCAAATAGAGACACTGACCAACTTGCCAACAACTTCATCAGACATTGCTAGAGGGACAATCAAAGACAGGAAACTGGCGCGGGTTTTGAGCTGGGTGGAAAAAGGGTGGCCGGAAACAGAAAGCAGCGACCAGTTTAAACCCTCCCAGAACCAACAGACTGAACTATTTTCCCAAAAAGGGATGTATTTTATGGGGCGACAAAGTAGTGGTTCCAGACACATTACAAACAAAAATATTACACATGTTGCACGAAGGACACCCAGGCATCGTAAAGATGAAATCCCTAGCCAGAAGCTACGTTTGGTGGCCAGGGATAGACAAAACCATCGAAACATGGGTGGCAACATGTGACAAATGTCAAAGATCCAGACCAAACCCTCCCTCTGCACCAACCCTCGAGTGGGAAACACCCAGGGGCCTATGGTCAAGGGTCCACATAGACTTTGTAGCACCCACAAAAGGACACACCTTTTTAATCACAGATACACCAAAGACACTTTAGAAAAAATGGACGCAGGGAGCATGCACGAGAAAATAAATAAACTACTAACAATACAACACATAACACCCAGCTCAAAAACCAATAAAAGCCCAGCAGAGCTCCTGATGGGAAGAAAACTCCGATCCCACCTAGACAGACTGCATCCAACATATAATTCCGAAAAACCACCAGACTCATCTAGTCAGTACTGCACATTTAATCCAGAAGACACTGTTTATGCCAAAAACTTTTCAGGGGACCCACTCTGGGTACCTGCCATAATAACCCAGGTGACAGTTCCCCGGTCATACCGGGTGGAAATGGAGGATGGAAGGAATTGGAAACGACATATCGACCAACTAAGATCACGAACAACCTCAAACAATGCTGGAAACGCACAAACACCACAAAAAGACATAAATTAAAAAACTAGAGGGTGGGGAGAAACCCCAAACAATTACCAAAAAAAAAGGAGAAAATTCTCCCACAGCACAGCAGCAAACCGAATACGCCCAACCAATACAAACTGAGCAAACGCCATCAACACCAATAAATACAAAAAGAAACCAACAACACTTACCAGCAAATGAGGGCAGCAGAAGGGAACCAGCAGAAGATGACCCACACGGAACCTCACCTGGAAGAAACAGCCAAGCCAGTTCAACCAGCCCAGAAAGATCAGCCAGGAACAGAGAAGCTGACAACTCAACCGAGCCCAGTAGACCGGGTGGGAGTTGCAGCGAAAGGCCTGACTTACCCTTCCAGGCAGTTCCATACAGAAGAGCAGGAGAGACAAATATTCAATCCGAACCAGCTGAAGACTACGCAACAACTGAGCTGCGCAGGTCAAGTAGGCAGGTTAAAAGCCCTGCCTACCTACACGACTACGTCACGTAGGATGGACCAAACCAAGAGTGGTGGGGTGTTCAATATTAGCATTCTTGGAATACCCTCACCTGATTGGTCAAGACGGACTGCACTGTGATTGGATGAAAGAACAACAGTGATTGGTCAGTAAAGAATCAACCGCAATTGGCCGTGCCGATCACGAGAGATTCAGAGGGCTGTCATTGGAAGCGAGTCGCCAGCAAGCTCTATAAGAAGGGCTGCCACGGCTCGCAGGTCCAGCACAGATCTATACTTTCCAATAAAGAGCTGAAGTTACACTGGTCTCAAGTCTCTTTTTCCCGCGCTTCGACAATGTTTATCACTGTTGTGGTCCACCACAGCCTTCAAAGACGGCAGCAGAATCGGACAGTGGGGAAGAACAGGGACCAGTCCAGGAGTCTGGGGAGGAAGTTGGTCCTGCGTCCAATACAGAGATGGGGCCATGGCTAACTGGGAGTTATGTGCTGACTCCAGAGCCTCCAAAATCTGACAACAGCAAGGCAGAGGAACAAGGAGAGCCTATTCCCAGTGCACGTGTTGGCAGAGCTGCCAGAAGGCAAGAGCAGTTAAGACAAATGGGGTGACTTGGGAGTAAGACTTGGAAGTGATTGCCCCTCCCATAAGATGTAAAGGAAAGGCAAAGGAACATCTGCAAAGCCACTGTGAAGACTATTCTAAGCATTTAATGGATATGTGATGACCTGGGGTGTGGCACAAATGCAACACAGTCAAATAAGCAAGAAGAGTTCCTTCATTATCTCCAACTTTGCCCCCACTATCCAGGTTACCTTTGGTTGGAGAAAAATTCTCCTAGGAACAGTCTTTAAGTGGAGGAAACTCAGTTCGAAAACAAAGTACATACAAAATGTAACTAAAAATCTAAACAAACCACTCTGCAGTAATTAACTTGACAAGGCAGGAGAAGGAATTGCAGACTTGAAAGCACAGCAAAACACACACAGTTGGGAAGACGCCAGGAACACAGATAAGCCTAAACAATACCAGATAATTCACGATTTGCTCCCAACAACTTGCTGTGCACAGCTTCCCTTTTTAAACAATGTGTTCCCAGCTTCAGCAAATGAAGGGAATCAGGGCCTTTTCCTCCCCTGTAAGTCACAGAACTCACATTGCTCCATTCTCTGTTCCTCCCTGCATGCCCTAGGATGAAGAGGGGGTGGGCTTGGGTCTTCCTCTGAATTCCCTCTCCCTTGCTCTATTTCTCCCGTTCTGCCCAGCTGGACTGTGCCCTTCCCCAGTTTCTTCCACAGCCAATGGAGCCACACTCCCACTCCCTGTCAGTTGCTCGGCCTCCCCCCCCCTCCGAATCAGATTCCAACAGAGGCATGACAGGATAAAGTCTCTCAGATTTATACCTGGAATTTGGTTGGGATGGTTCTATGGAATAGAAGAGTATAAATATAAATGTATAGAAATGAAGTATGGTACACAGTCTTGTTTGGTTATCTAGGGATAGTTCCAAACTGTAGATTCTGAAGAAATGAACATAGGATGTGGCCACCTTTGTTTTAGATCCAAGTCCTTTCTTGCAGGTAAAGGCCCCTCCGGTAATGATGAGGTTGGACATAGTGAAGGCTTCTTGTAGAAGGAAAAGTTCCACCTGCTTTGAAACAACTGGACTTATCCATATTAAGAAGTTTTTTTCTTTTCACTTGATTTTGAGAACATTTCAAACTTTAAAAAAAATTCTGCTTGAGGATACAATCTGAAGAGGTGAAATGGCAGAGAGTAAAATGCTTAAATGGCACCCTACTTTTTTTGTTTGATTATGGTTAATTCTTCATGAATCCTTTCAAGTGCTATTATTACCTCTGGTGGATGGCATTTCAGGTGCCATTTCAGAGCCCTCCTGAGCAACTGTTAGTTCAGTCATTTTTTTCCTTTGGATTTCACATTTCTGCAACTTTTTGAACATTGCATGCACATATAATAAAATATTAGTTTTCGCGGTTCTCTAAAGGCAATTCTGCATTTCTCTAGCCTCTGTCTCCAAAGGAAAGCAGAGGCAAAATTCTGGACTACAGAATATTTTATGAAAAACAAGGAGAGAAGGTGGATTTATGTAAAACAACAGAAATACATTGCAAAGTGATGTTGCCTCCAGCAGTGACCATTATTTATGTGACAGCACACAATTCCAAAGGAAGTTCCAAACCTGCAAATATTATGGTGAAACAACTGCCTCACAATTATCAAGGTAAGATATCACAAAGCAGGCAAACTTTTTCAGAAATCAGTACTGCGTTATATTATGTTAGATAATAAGCCACCCAGAATCCTCTGGAATGGGTGGCCATAATAATTTTTTTAAAAAGATATAAAATGGAGTGGAATGAAATGTCTTACTGAGGAATCCCTAACATTATTACCATGCTTATTTATGTCCCTGTTATAATATATTACTATTTAATAATAGTGACTTAACTATCATAATTGGAACCAGAATTTCCATTGCTAAGTAAGACAATTGTTAAATGAATTGCATCAGAGGTGGTATTCAGCAGGTTCTGACCAGTTCTGGAGAATCGGTAGTGGAAATTTTGAGTAGTTTGGAGAAGTGGCAAATACTGACTGACCCCACCTCCATCTATTCTATGCCTCCCGAGTCCTAGTTGATTGGCTGGATCTTCTTTTGTTGCCCTGAACAGGAGAACAGAGCTGGAAAGCAGGTTAGTGGGGTGGGGAGGGAATGGAGATTTTGCAGTAACCTTCCCCTGCCACGCCCACCAAGCCATGCCACATCCACCAAGCCACGTCCACAGAACTGGTAGCAAAAAATTTTGAATCCCACCACTGAATTGCATGCAATTTTGTAATCTTTTTTGCCACAGTTGTTAAGCAGATCACCGTAGTTAACTGAATAAAAGGATCAGGTTTCCCCCATTGACTTTGCTTGCCAGAAGCTGACTGGGAAGGCAACAAATGGTGACCACATGACCCTGGGACACTGCCAGGGTTATAAATACATGATTGTGGCCAAGTACCCACATTTTGATCACATGACAGTCATAAGTGCCATTGTAAATGACAATGGTCGCCTGTAAAAAAATATGCATTTTGAATTCTGCCATCTGCAGATTGAAGCTATTAAGTTAATTCAGACAGATTATTTTCTTCCACTATGACTATAGCTGCAATGTACAGATGTTTATTTACATATGCCTAAATTTCAGAGACACCCAGTTGAAAAATGTACAATTCTAATGCAGGCATAAATATTATAGCAGGAAATTGGGATCTAAAATATATATTTGAAAGATTAGCTTCCTGTCATTGTGATTATTAAAACATTATCTATATAAAAGTGTGCTTGCTAAATTTCAGGTCGCAAATGAGTTAACAGTCATAAGACTGTCTTAAAAATATGCCTTTACCGTGCAGCCTTTAGTAGTCAGACTGGTATTTTTATCATTTCCTCACTCTTAAGGCCCAGTCCCACTGCATATACAGATGCAAAGAGGATGTAAAACATTAAAAAAAGCTTTCCATCTGTTGGAAAATGCTTTGCATCCGTTGTGTACTCACTGCATCCATGTTTCATACGCTCTATCCGTTGAGCATCCGTCCACTGCGATTTCATCCACGCAAGAAATTTTGAGCTGCACAAAACTTTGTGAACGGATGAACTTTCTGCCGTGTACAATGTACATCCATGACATATATGGGCAACAAACATTCTATGTCCGTTATCATCCGTTAAATGACCGTTGTATCCTCTCTGCATCCTCTGGCCATTCCCTCAACTCACATCCACTGCAGCTGAAAATGGAAAGAGGGAGGAAACAAAAAGTACACGGAACGTCTACACAGCGTTAGTAGCACGGAAATAGAAAGGAAGTAAGCGTATGCATCTCGTATATAAAGTATTCAAAATGGACAAAATGTTTGTATCTGGGATGTATCTCATATATTTACAATATCTGCAGTATGTCCAGAGTATGTAGAAGGCCCCATAACAGACAACCGATATTTTCTATAAAAAGGGGGAGAAAATCATCTGGATCGCTGGGATGGTGGACCATACAGTCCCACTATGGTTGCACTGGAGGTTTATCTGTCCCACAACTATCCTTATCTATTCCACAAGCATGCAAAGGCTTAACCATTTTTTCAAAGTTTTCACCAACACTTTATTAAGTAAACAAAATGAACCAAGTAAACTAAGTGTCTTAAGCAAAGATAACCTTCATTAACTTTCTTAGGTAAACTTTATGACTTTATTAAATAAGCAAAATGAACCAAGTAAACTGTATTAAGTGTCTTAAGCAAAGATAACCTTCATAAACTTTCTTAGATAAACTTTATGACTTTATTAAATAAGCAAAATGAACCAAGTAAACTGCATTAAGTGTCTTAAGCAAAGATAAACTTTCTTAGGTAAACTTTATGACTGTATTAAATAAGCAAAATGAACCAGGTAAAGTGTCTTAAGCAAAGATAAACTTAACAAGTAAACAAATCAGTCTCTGACACTATTCTCAGTCACTCTGAGTCATGTCCATGGTCTCAGCTGTTAAGCGGGCAGGGACTGTGGAGGTGGCTGTGACTTGAGTGCTGATCTGAGGCACCATTGGAGTGCTTGGCCCCGAGGGTACAACAGGTGCTGGTGTGTTCAGGAAGCTATCCGAGAGCTGACTCAGTCCCATGAGGTTGAGAGGCCCTTCATCAAGGACTTGAGATGTCAGGCCCAATACTGATGACAGATTGTCCATTGATGGGCTTGGCTGTGGGGTGGAGGAAGGGTTGGGAGGAGTGTAGTGGGGCTGTCTGGTCTGCAGCTGGGTGAGATGCATCTGTGGTGTCCAATGGACCTGGGCCTGGACTGGGAAGTTCTGCTTCTGCTGTGGGAAGTCCTGGTAGTCATAGCCTTGGTAGGTGAGGGGCTGTTGAAAGCCGTGGAAGGGCTGTGACATCGCCTGGGGTGGAGGAGCAGACCTGGACTAGGTAGGAGCAGCTTCAGCTGGGCCTTGAGGGTTGTGCAGAAGTGCTGTGATCATCTGCTTCATCACCTGATACTGGGCCTCGGGCAGGTCCCTCAGGGTCTGGCTCACGTATGTGATGAAGATGTTCCGGCCCGAGGATGCTCTGTCCAAGTGGACCAGCTGAGAGAGAAGTTCTGTGCTGGTCTTCATTGTGTCCCTGATCTCCAATAGCACACTGTGGTCCTGGCCCTCCACTCTGCCTCTCTGCTTGTGTCCTCTGGAGCTGGGAGTGGGGGTGGGTTGGCCTCTGGTGGCTGCTGCTTCTTCCTCCACTTGTGACAGCATGGTGTCATCCTCCACGGGATCCTCCAAGTCTTCCGGCATGGGGAGTACAGCTGTCAGGGGGGTCTCTGCCGTGGGGCCCTCTGAAGACACCTGTCTGGACAGGGTAGCTGGCTCCGGGTGGAAGAGGACTGGCTGTCTGTGGGCTGTCTGAGGGATAGGGGTCTCAGAGGGGCTGCTCCTTGGTGGTGGATTTCACCCTCCAGGAAACTGCACTTGGCCATGACGTACATCTCCTGGTCAGTGAGCTTGACAGCGGCCTGCCCGGATTTCTTGAAGTGTAGCCTGCCATACCAGGTGTGCATGTGCTTCCACCATCCAAGGAGTACTTCTGCAGTGTACCCCAGGCTCCCTTCCATGTCTCTCCAAGCTGCCTGCTTCTTCTTGGTGTCCTGATACAGTCTGTGGCCCTTTCTCCAGACGTACTCGTTCTCCCTCAGCCATTCCAGTACCTCATCCTCATGCTCCTCGGAAATGGTGTACTGTTTCCTCTCTCCCTTCTCCTTCCCTTGCCTCTTCCTCCCTCTGGCAGGGGCTTCAGCAAGGCCTTTAGGGGCTTGAGCAGCAGGGCCTTCAGGTGCTTGAGCAGCAGGGCCTTCAGCAGTAGGGCTTTGAGGGCCTTGGGACTGGTCCACCACAGCAGCAGTAGCAACAGCTTCAGAGTCAGTGCCAGGGGGTGGGATGCTGGTTCTGGCCTTCTTCACCTTGCCAGGGCTTGAACGAGTAGGCACGGGCTTCCTCTTCTTGCCTGACTGATGAACCACGGTGTTCCTGCAAGATGTATGTGGTGGCAGCACCTCTTTCCCCTGTATGCTGACTGCGTGCGTGCTGCATCCTTTCATATCCACGGAGCTGACGTAATTCATACTCCCCACATGCGCAGTGAACGCTTTGCATTTGATATACATCCGCGCGACATCCCCTTTGTTTCCTATAGGCATCCGTAATGCATCTGCTTCATCTGCTATGCATCCGCCCCTTCCACTATGTGTCCACTTCGAAATTCTCCCCCGGAACCCCTTCAGAGGTGTCATCCGCTTCCATCCATCTTCATCCGCTAGGCTTCCAATGAACATCCATTCAATATCCCCGCTACATACTACCCACGTCCGTTCTTTTCCGTTCTTTTCCATTCTTTTCCATTCTTTTCCATTCTGTTTATGCAAATTTTCACCACTTTTGGGAGCAGATGACAACAGATGGAGCCACCCCCGAAATTTTGCTGGTCCACTGTGTCCTTTATGCATACGTTTTGCGTCCGTCGGCCAGTGGGACCGGGCCTTAAAGAACTATAGTTGCATAGCACAGATCTTTCTTCTCTGTTGATTAATTTTCTTACAATGCCCTCTACAGGTTGAATCTAAATATGACATTCTTAGAAACATTTCAAAAAACAATTCTTTAAAGAGTGCTCCTAACAGAAACAATATTTTTTTAAATTCACTTCTGGATACTGTACAAAGTTCTGTTTGCCTCATTAATTCAGTTTATAGATATTAGGTTCATAAACTTTTAGGTAATCATATCTTTTCAGCCCTTATTCTTAACACTGGTACACCACAGGGTTGTGTGTTGAGTCTGTTACTCTATATTATTTATATGCATGACTGCATTCCCACTCCTGCTAGTAATACTATTATTAAATTTGCAGATGATACAACAGTGGTGGGACTCATCTCCGGGGTGGGCAGATGACGGGTTCCTTTCATGATATGGAGACAATAACTTGGTACTTAACACCAATAAGACCAAGGAGCGTATAATGGACTATAGAAGGAATAGATAAAACATCCAGCCCTTGCTTATCAATGGAGAGCAGAGCAAGTGGCCTGGTTTAAGTTTCTGGGTGTTACCATAAAAGGGGACCTGACCTGGGGTGCTCACATTGCAGCACTGGTCAAAAGGAACCAGCAGAGATTATACAACCTGAGACTTCTCAGAAAACAACAACTGAATGAAAAAATGCTGGTGACCTTCTACCACAGCACCATAGAGAGTATCTTAACTTACTGCACCTCTGTATGGTTTGCCAATTGCACAGGGGCAGATAGGACAGCACTCCAGAGGGTTAACGTCATTGCACAGAAGATCACTGGTTGCCCTCTCCCCTCTTTGCAAAAGCTTTATAGCTCCCATTACCTTAGGAAAGTTCAAAACATTCTCAAAGATTCATCTCATCCAGGGAACCCTTTTTTTGAACTATTACCATCTGGCAGACAGTACAGAATAATAAAAACAAGGGCAAATAGGGTGAAAAACAGCTTCTGTCCCAGGGCAGTAGCTCTTTTGAATTCTGCTGTATAGTGCAATATTAATACAATATTGGGGTTTTCAATTCAATGTAAAGAATGTGAAGGATGTTTGTTTGTGTTTATTTTTATAGTCATAATGTACACTGAAGATGGTATTTAATTTCGTTGTACAATGACAATAAACTAAACTAAACTTTCAACCTAGTCATTCAGCTCCCGCAGCTTCTGAAAATATACACAAAACTCATTAAATCCAATCCCAATGGATGGTTTGCACTGGAATATATGAAGCCAACCTTTACAGTTTTAGGAAGAATGCACAGAGAAATTTTGCCACAGAGGAAAACACCACGGGAAACAGTTTCACCAAACTTATTTCACTTTGAGCAGCCCATCAAATGGAGTCATAATTTCTTTTTGCAGTGCTGCATTGAATATTGAATATTAGTGCTGCATACAATACATGTATACCCATGTCTTATTTTTTTTCAGAAAATGCTACAGAATGCAGAGTTTTAATTTTTGGCTTAAAGCATTGTGTGTCGGTGTGTTATTTGGCCCTTAGCCTTTAAAGAGGCATTGTGTGCCGGGATGTGTTGATGAAGCAGAAGTGTTGTGATGGAGTATAGTAATGCAGCAAATTCCCAGGAAGGAGGGAGCAGATTTCAAATGGGGGGGGGGGGCAAGATAAGAGACAGCAAAGCTTAGAACTGCATTATGAGAAGACAAAGAGATTGAAGATAGCCACTACCTACAATTTCCCAGAGTATATCCATTAGGTGAGGGTAGTATAGGTTTAGTCTGGCAAGAGTCTGTCTATATGGTACGTGCAAATAAAGATCTGAACTTTGTTTGAACAATGTTATATCATTTTGGGGGTAGGCCTGACAGACTTTTCATTTATCTTGATTGCAACTGACATCTCAATATGCACAAAAAAATATCTTAAGGCCCTGTCACACTGCCCAACGGATGCAAAATGGAGACAACAGACGAGCAAAATGTTCCATCCGTTGTTATCAAAAGGGGCAAAAATTTGCATAACCGGAGCGGATAACATGGACGCGGGGAGGATCAGGGTGGATGGAAAGCGGATGCGGAATGGAAGCCCAGCGGATGGAAGTGGATGGGAGCGGATGGCACATCCGCAGGGCTTCCGGGGGGCCTCAGCAAAGCGGACGCGGAACGGATGAAGCGGATGCAGAGCGGATGCACAGCGGATGAAGCAGATGCACAGCGGATGCACAGCGAAACCTAGCGGATGCCGAGCGTTAATTGCGCATGCGGGGAGGATGCATTGCGTCAGCCCCGCGGATATAACGGAAGCAGCTCGGAAGCAGGTCGCCATTCAGAGGAAAGACCTGCTTCCAGACACATCGACTGCCTTGCCTGTCAAGCCTGCATGTCTGCCTGCATGTCTGCCTGCATGTCTGCCTGCAAGCCTTGTTGCCAGCCTCCCTGCCAGCCTTGCTGTCTGCCTGCCCACCAGCCTTGCTGCCAGCCTTCCTGCCAGCCTTGCTGTCTGCCTGCCTGCCAGCCTTGCTGCCAGCAAGTCTGCCTGCCAGCCTTGCTGCCTGCCTTCCTGCCAGCCTTCCTGCCAGCCTTCCTGCCAGCCTTCCTGCCAGCCTTCCTGCCAGCCTTGGTGCCTGCCTGCCTGCCAGCCTGCCTGCCAGCCTTCCTGCCAGCCTTGGTGCCTGCCTCCCCGCCAGCCTTGATTTCTGCCAGCCTCCCTGCCAGCCAGCAACCCCACAACCATGCTGAAGCACAGCAAGCTTCAGCCATCTGCTGCCAGCCCTTGCAAGTGGGACAGGGCTACCATCCCGCCCCCTGGCCCTCACTCTGGTTCTGCTGGGGCTTCTGCAGCACGGGCTCGCTCTTCTGGGGCTGGCGCTTCTGCTGCTTCTGGAGGAGCTGATGACAAGCACTCCAGCACCAGCCACCTCCACAGCACCTGCACCCTTCACCCCTGAGAGTTAGCGACCAAGAGGAGTACTAGAGACTCATTTTTGTCTTATAGCTTGTTGTTAATAAAGTCTATTTTTGATTCACACGCTTGCTTCATTTCTTTTTTTTAATAAAGTCTTGCTGGAAACTTTTAGAAATGGTTTAAGCCTTTGCATGCTTGTAGGATGGGTTAAGATAGCTGTGGGATGGGCAGGGATACCTGTGGGATGGGTAATAGCTGTGGGATAGATAAACCTCCAGTGCAAGCATAGTGGGACTGTATGGCCCACCCTCCCAGGTGCCACACCTATGGACCTTTATTATCAATAACAATGTAATCATTGATCCACACATTTCAACATAAACAAAACTCTTTATTAATGCTCTATTCATTGTAAGGCCACTCAACATATATGGCACAATCTCATCAGTGTGATGAGACAGGTTGAAGGAAGCATCCATTAAGCATCTACCACCCTGTCTTGCCACTCCACTGCTCCAGCTGAGGAGTTGCACCAGTGTTTCAGGAGGTTGCGCTGCTTCTTCCCTTCACGTGAAGCTCTGTTGGGGCCTTGTACATCCACAGCGTCGATCAGGTTTCGTCCTTGCCTCCATTCACCAGGCTCCATGTCCCCATTCCCTTTGGGGAATTCCCCACAAGCCTGTTCTGCAACACTGGGTAGTGGGTGCACATGAGATTGTGCAGGATGCAGCAAGCTTCCACGATGCTCCTCACAGTCCCTGGGTGATGCTGCATGGTGGTGAGAAGTACCTGGAACCTGTTGGCCAGGATGCCAAAGGCGTTCTCCACCACCCGCCTTGCCCTGGACAGCCTGTAGTTGAAGATCCTCTCTTCACAGGTGAGGTATTTGGAGGTGTAGGGCTTCATGAGGTAGGTTGTGAGGGAGAAGGCGTCATCCCCCACGATGAAGTAGGGCACATCTTGTGTGTTGTTGGGCAGGGGTTCTGGATCTGGGAAGCCCATGATGAGGTTGCCTTCCAGCTCCTCCTTGAGGTGACTGGCGTTGTATGCCTGGACATCTGAAGATGAGCCGCTGCCTGAAGCATCGATGTATATGAACTTGTAGTCAGCATCGACCATGGCGAAGGGGATGATGCTGAAGAAGCCCTTGTAGTTGAAATAAGTGGACCCCGACTTGGCTGGCGCTTTGCAGGCCACGTGCTTGTCATCTATGGCTCCAACGGTGTGGGGGAAGTTCCACTTCTGATACCACTGCTCTGCAACTTTCTTCCATCCTTCTTCAGTGGAGGGGCACTGGAGGAGCTCCTCCTTGTATTCTTTGATAATGGCCTGCACCACTTCTCTGAGCACAATGCTGATGGTGTTGGGTGGCACCCTCCAGCCGTACTGCATGCTCCTGTAGGTGGTCCCTGAGGCCAGGTGGCGTAGAGTGAGTGCCACCTTGAGCCCAGGTTCCAGGCTGGGCCGGAAGTTGGTGTTTGTCTTGGTCAACCTGGGTGTCAGGCGCTGCACAAGTTCGTCAAACATGGCTGGAGGCATCCTCATGAAGTTCTGGAATGCCCGAGTGTCTTCGTTCCTGAGCTCCACCATCAGCTTGTTGTACAGTCCGTACTCTGCTCTTCTGGCGAACCATCTTTGTACCCAGACGCTTCTTGACCGCCCCTTTTTCTTCCCGTAGTAGAGTTCACAGAGCCTGTAGATGGCTTCGCACTGTTGCAGAAGGATGGTGGCTGCCAAAAGGACTGTGTTACGATCCACGGTGGACATGACTGGATGCTGTGGAAGAGGAAGAGTCAGATGAAGGCTGCAGAGGTCCGCACCGCAGGGCTGCTGTTCTGAAAGTGAGATCCAGAAGTGTTGCTCCCCCTTTTTATAGGCAGTATAGGTGTCCCTTTGCATCCTCTAGGCACCCTCTAGGCATCCTCTAGGCATCCTGTAGACATCCTTAATATCCGAGATAGGTCCCCTCTGCGAACGTTTTTTCCATTTTAAACGCTTTGTTTCCGCTAGGCATCTGTTCTGCATCCGTTCTGCATCCATTCTGCTTCCTCCCTGCGTCCGAGCGGATGCGAGTTGCGCGGATGCGCAGCGGATGCCTAGCGGATATAGCGGATGCATAACGGATGCGTAGCGGATGCGTAGTGGATGCAGAACGGACGAATCGGATACATTTTCCGCGCAAAAGTTTTGGGCAGCTCAAAACTTTCTGAGTGGATGAAACGTCAATAAACAGATGCTGGACGGATAGAGAGGAAGCAAAACAGAGGCAGTGAGTATATCGCGTTAACCAACGGATGGTAAGCTTTTTTGTTCGTTTTACATCCTCTTTGCATCCGTTGGTGCAGTGTGATAGGGGCTTTAGTAACTATTAAAATTCGCCAATCTTCCATCATGTCTGAGATGGAAATCAATATATATGGAGTCACCACATAACAGAGACAAATCTATATATTGTTCACAAATTTGAAGAGCATTTTTAATGATGTCAATGCAATCCTTTGAATGATGTCAGTATATAGTTATGAAAATATGCAGTAACAAAAATGATATGATGACATATAATCCCATCTGTTTTTCCCCATAGCTTTCCCACCCCCTACTCATATTCAAATATTCACTGATAAACAGAAAGGAATTTCTGTTAAATGGGAACCTCCTAAGTCGATTGGAAAAACACTTTTATGGTACATAGTAGAATGGGTGTCTGCAGACTTCAATCATTTGCATCATAATCTTGTTGCATGGAAGAAAGTCCCTTTCCAAAATACATCAACTTCTTTCGAAGGTAAGCTACCAGTCAATTCTTTTGGTGTCTTCGCAATAAATATGAAAGATGGATATGTATATTAGTCAGTACAGGTAGTCTTCAACTTACAACAGTTTATTGAGTGACTGTTCAAAGTTACAATGGCACAGAAAAAAGTGACTTATGACTATTTTTCACACCATTGTAGCATCCTGATGGCCACTTGGCAACTGACTCATACTTATGGTGATTATGGTCTCCCAGGGTAATGTTGTCTCCTTTTTTGCAACCATCTGACAAACAAAGCCAGTGGAGAAGCCAGATTCACTTAAGAACTCCCTTACTAACTTGACAACTGCAGCAATTAACTTAGCAACTGTGGCAGGAAAGGTCATAAAATGAGGCAAAATCTACAGAACAAATGTCTGTTCTGTTAGCAACAGAAAATTTATCGATTTAAAAAATGTTACTAAGATCATAAGAACATCATGGGAATTATGCTGGGTGAGACTAAAAGCCATCATTTGTTTCTCACAGCAAGTAAGCCAATATGTACAATGCATACAATTGAGTCTTTCCATTCAAGACTCTCAGCACTGAGAGTCTCTGACTTGGTATTCAGGGACATCTGGAGGGAACAGATGGCTGTCATAAGTATTATAATCAATTGTTTTATCCTCCATGAATTTGCCTGCTTGGCTTTTGCAGCTACCCCAGTAGTTTACATGGATGAATACAGCTATTGTGAGAACGTAGTGAAAGAGATCTATTTAGACCCCACTTGAATGTGAAGTAAATGTAATTGTTAAAAGCATTTACAGAATGGATGTTCCTTGTTAATGCTTGTTGCTGTGTTTTGCTCGTAAAAAACGGTTAAATCATGATTTCCTTCTTAGAGAAAGGTTCTATTGAGGATGATGATTCCTTTTAAGAGTATGTATTAGAACCAAGATTTCATAAAAACTATGTGCCATTTTAAACTTCACCTTCACAGAAGGCATCAGAATGGGAGAGAGCGCCACCATTTCAGTATACGCTGTGTATCAGAAAGGCATCAGCCGAGCCAGCTCTATTGAGAGTGAGTAAAACTCAAGCAGAGATATTGTAAAAGATGAATGATAGTTACTGATATAGAAAATTTCCAGCTATGTGATATCCAAACCATAGGTTTCTGTCATCTGGATGTGTAATCTATAGATTGTGCATGTGTGTGAGTTCCTTTGAGTCAATCTTTTCTCTGGATCGGGGTGTCAAACTCAAGGCCCACGGTAGGATCCGGCCCACAGGGTGCTTAAATCTGGCCCACGGAACTGGCCTGGAAATAACAAAAGACCAACCCACGGTGCTTCCAGCAGCCAAAATGGGGCGTGGGAGGGTGCATGCAGCTCTCCCCACACCCTCTTTTTGATCTGGATGGCCTCCTGCAGCATTCTTCCATCCAAAATGGGAGGGGCACAGAGAAGTAAAATGTTGATCCAGCCCTCGAAGAAATCCAGTTTGACACCCCTGCTCTAAATGATTGCCTAGACAAGTCCCTGCAGTTTTCTTAGAAAAATTTTTGGAAGTGGTTTGACATTGACTCTGCCCTAAGGATCAGACTGAATGACTATACCAAAGTCACCCACTTGGCTTGATGCCTAAGGGAATACTAGAACTCACAGTCACTTAGTTTCAAGTTCTCTATAAGCAGCTGTGCCAAACCAGTTCTCAACAGATGGAACAAAAAAAAAAAAAAACGCCGCTCATCCAAAATAGCATTTTATTTCTAAGACTTGTTCTAAAACCTGGTCTCATCCCAAAAAGGATTTTGCATTCAAAATCTTAATGTTCCACTATTCCCAAGCAGCAAGCATTTGAAACTAAATTCAGGTCCATTTTTTTTTTTAACATCATCCAGAAAGCAGGGGTTTTTTTTGTTTGTTTGTTTGTTTTGGTGAAACATGTGTTTTCAGCTTCTCAATATTCCATGCTGGATTCATGATGTAATAGGTATTGTCAAGAAAGGCAAAAGAGTTAAAAATCCCTGAGCAGCACTGAAGCTTTCATCCAATCATGCAACCGAATGAAATACAGGTTAGTGGACGCAGACCTAATCTTTCAGTTTGTTGTCCTTCACTGAGGAAATGACAAGTACAAATAATCCTCAGCTTATAACAGTTCATTTAGTGACCATTCCAAGCAGTGATGGGATTCAAAACATTTTACTACCAGTTCTGTGGGCGTGGCTTGGTGGTCATGGCATGGCTTGGTGGGCATGGAAAGGGAAGGTTACTGCAAAATCTCCATTCTCTCCCCACCCCATTACTTGCTTTCCAGCTCTGTTCTCCTATTCAGGACAACAAAAGAAGGATTAGCCAATCAGCTGGGACTTGGGGGGCAGAAAATAGATGGAGGCGGGACCAGTCAGAGGTGGTATTTGCCAGTTCTCAAAACTACTCAAAATTTCTACTACTGGTTTTCCAGAACTGGTCAGAACCTGCTGAATACCACTCTGGTTCCAAGTTACGACGGCATTGAAAAAAGTGACTTATGACCACTTTTCATACTTGCGACCATTGCAGCATCCTGAGGGTCATGTGATCAAAATTCAAATGCTTGGTAGCCAGTTCCTACTTATGACTGTTACTGTGTCCTAAGGTCACATAATCCCTTTTTGCAATCTTTTGACAAAGTCAATGGGGAAGCCAGATTCACTTAACAACTATGTTACTAAGTTATCAACTACAATTATTCGCTTAACAACTATGGCAAGAAAGGTCATATAATGGAGCAAAACTCACTTAACAACAGAAATGTTGGGCTCGATTATGGTACTTAAGTCAAGGACTATCTGTAGGCTGCCTGTTTCCAGACAACAAAATAGAGAAGAAGAAGAAAAAATGAATAAAATAGAAATAAAGAAGAAGAAAAATACATAAGGATGTGCAAAATCCAATTATCAGCCGCTGCAATAATAAAAAGTTAAAACAGCTATTCAGAAGCCATTCATATCATAGCTCTTGTAATGAAAAGAAACTGATTCTTATAAATAAAGCTGGAAATTCTGATAAAATCATACATTTACAGTATTTTGGTACTTGTCGAAGATTCTGAAGATTGAGTTGAAAATTCATTCTCTGCCCACAAAAAAAATCATACTGATACTGAAAACAACTGTTAAAAAAGCAGGGGGGGGGGAAGTATTATGATTCAGAACTCAAACTTCAGAACTCAGTCAAGAGGACATTGTATGACTTTTGTTTGCAATATCTCTGTATTGGATGGCTATAGAATTCTTTTCTTTTTTAAGAAAAAAAATATTTTAGTTCCAAAGTTAAAATACAAAACCCAAAAAGGAAAAAAGAAAAACAAAACAATACAAAACTAGAGAAATGTGCATAAAGACAAAGTATCAAATATACACATAGATGGTTCCCTTTGGTTGAATACTGGTAAATATATTTCAACAATAATAGTTTTTCCCGCTTGCAAAACAGGCCCACAATTTATAAACTTCTATATCTTTATTTGCTAAAATACTATATAGCATTAAAAATATTACAAACATGAAAATCTACTATCAATCAAATTGCCCTACCATCTGTACACTGTAAAAGTAGACAATAATTATCAGTAAACTATTAGATAGTTAATGGTAATCCCAACAACAAGCTAAACTGAAAAGCCCCTTATTAATGATCTGTTATTGTATTTAACTTCCAGAGAATCCACAAACGTCTTTTGGACTACCATTGTGCTGCAGGGGTGGGATTCAAAAAATGTTTACTACCAGTTTTATGGGTGTGGCTTGGTGGGCATAGCAGAGGAAGGATACTGTAAAATCTACAGGCAGAGGTGTTATTTGCCGGTTCTCCGAACTACTCAAAATTTCCGCTACCGGTTCTCCAGAAGTGGTCAATACCACCTCTGCTGTGCTGGCTGGAGTGTATGGCTTGGGACAGAAAAACCATAAACCCACTGCAATCATTATCTCTAAGCCATCCAGGATCAAATATCCTCAATTAATTCTTGACAATAAACTTATCCTTGAAATTATAACTGGGATCTTCCAGATCGTTACATCTCACTCCCCAAAGTCTCCGTTGAGAGTATTCTACAACCCTTGTTGTTCAGTAGGTTTTCCCATGAACCAAATCATAGCATCCTCCAAGAGTTGTCTTCTGGCTATATATAATAAGTCTATTCTCCAATTTCCTTCAGCTTTCCTAAGAAGATTCAGTGCATCACCAATCCATTGTGCCATCTCCATTGTGATTAAATCTTTCAAATGGATGGCCTATTCAGTCTCCTCTACGAAGTTCCCAATTCTCAAACAAAACTATTGCAAGTCTGATTTAACTGCTATCACCTGTATCTGGGTTTCATCTTTAGATTGATTTGAAACTGTTCCTAATTCATCATCATCTTTTGTCTTGATTTTTCATTTGGAAGTTATCAAAATATTTTCCCCCCTCAAAGAAAGTCATCTGCCTCCTGTCTCTCTTTTATGTCTCTTTTTGGAAGTATTGTAAAACGTATATAATATATAATGTTGGGATCTTTTATTTATTATTGCTTTAATTTTAATATAGTCCTCGTCCCTCTTAATGACCAAACTTCCCTAGCAAAATGCAAGCAACTTCTTCTCAAGGACAAAGAATGAAATGTTCCATAACAAAGTAGGTACAGAAGAAATTGAGAGTCCCACAGTGAAGAGTAAATAGAAAATAAAGGTGGAAATTTCTATCTCTTTAAAAAGGAAAAAAAAAAAGATCAGAGATATAGTATACATACAAAAATTGAGTAAAACATTCTTATTTTAAGAACAAGTGAGATACCAAATCCTTGCAATAGAAATCTGATGTACTTCAAATCCAATCAGTTTCATTACCTAAGGGAAAGTCTTTGTGCCATCTACTGCCATGTGGCAAAAGAGAATGTGTTTTTTAACTTCAAAATGAAAAAATGAAAAGTTCACTTTTGTAATCTCCCAAGGGGTTGTGAGATAATTCAGCATTCAGCCAGATATTTTAACATTAAAAATGTAGACCAAAACAAAAGAAAACTTCAAAATGATGTTAAAGTATAGACGCACCTAAAAAAAGAAACGATGACTTGAAAAGATGGAAACCAGACCCTCAAGTGACGCTTACTGGGAATCATGATCAGCTGAAATTTCTTTCCAGGCAAGTACACAGTCATCCATGGGTCATTGTGGGTTATTCCAAGTTATTAACATTCAAAATCCAGGGATCATGCTTTGGCAGTAAAGTCAGCTGTTGGTCAGTAGGAGAAAAAAAATTCACCCCACCGCTCAGCATGCAATTTTCTGGAGACTGCTGATTGCCCATATAGTTCTGAGGGTTCAAAGGAAAAAAAGAAACATTGCAAAAAATTAAAGTGAGGTTGTGTATTCATTTAATACTGCTAGCAGTAAAATATGAAGCAAAGATTCTTGCCTTCAACCACATGTGTTTTTCTGATGGGGTTTCATTACTATCATTGGAGAAATAGAAGCCCAAGAAAAGGACTGTTCAAGGAAGAGACACTTTATGTTGTAATGAAAGAATGAAAAAAATCTTCAAATATCCTCAATAGTCACATGTAATATACAGGTAATCCTCACTTAACAACTAAAATTGAGCCAAAAATTTTCATGGTAAATCATTGCAGTCATTATTTGTATTATGCAAAAAAAGTGCTAGATACTTCTTTAGTGAATTTTCATTGTACAAGGGCAATTAATGCGCCCTTAAATTCTCCTTTCCGATAGATTTCATGATGAATGAAGGAACTCTTCTATCCTCTATCATGGTGGATTCTTACACTACGTTCTTATATTTTATAAATTAAGCCCTTGTAGCAAGCTGAAAACTAATATTGTAGCAGACATTTTTCCCCAAAATGAAAATATAGTATCTCTATAGGTTCTGTAAGACAAATCAAGGATGGTGAATATTTTACACAGATAAAATCTTTCAGGAATGTGTTTTTGATATTTTTGGTCATATGTTCTTGTTAAGGTTTTCTGTAATATTTAAAACTTGGCAACAGATTTTCACTTTTAAAACTCTGGCAATTTTATTTTCATCTTAACACAGCTTTGAACAAAATTTTATTTCAAGTTCAGGAAGACATTTTAGTCCATTCATGTGAAAACAGAGAAAATTAAAACTTCTTTTTGCTGCTTGAAGAAATGACACCTCTTTTCTGGATAGAACAATGGTTATTATTGTTGTTATACAAGTAATCCTTAAGTGACCTTACAAATGGTCACTTAGTTACAATAGAGCCTGAAAATGAGACTTACAACCTGGATTTGAAGTTCCAACATCTGCCTCCATGGTTATGTAACCACATTCTGGGTGCTTGGCAACCAGCCACTTTTATGGCTGTTTGCAATCACCTAATTGTGATTTTGATGTTTTGCCAGAAACTGGCATTCATCTGTCACTATTTATGATCAAAATTGTGGGCTGAATTACAATTGTAAGTCAAGTGAAAATTATTGAATTGCACGGTGACAAGGTATATGGAATAACCCAGGATTAATGCTAGTTCTAACGTGCTCTAGGCTTTCTCCCAAAAACAGGATCAGTAGGAATTGTGACTGCTGGCTGGATCTTACAGTAGTGCTGTAGGTCCTGCAACTGAGAGATTGAGTGGATGATTTGCATGCAAAGTCAATATAATAATGAATCATTCTGGTTCTCACATTACAACGGAATTCATTCATTCTCACTTACTTATATTTTTTTTCTCTTTTCTGGGTAGCATTGATGAATGAAAAGAAAGAACTTGACATTTCCCAAGAAAGAAGTCTTGTAGTCACCAAGGGTATGAAAGAATTCTAATAATTTGGGGGAAGGGGAGATTTTCTGTCTCAGAAGTGTACGATTTATGCAACATTATGACATTTCAAAGTGGCAGGATATGTTTATAGTATGCACTGACATGATTCCAAGAAAATAAAACTTCAGATTGCTTACACACGTTAAAGACTTAAAGATGTAAGATACATACAGACAGACAGTCACATAGACACACACACACACACACACACACACACACACACACACACACATATGGGCACTTGCACTGTTAAATTGTCAGTCATTGACTAAATTCTTGTATAGAAAATGTGTGCAGCCAGCATGATAATTAAAATGAGTACTTAGCTTGGTTTATTCTACAACAGAGGTATCCAAACCTTGGCAACTTTAAGACTTATGGACTTCAACTCCCACAGGTCTTAGAGTTGCTCAGGTTGGACATTCCAGCTCTACAGGAAATGACAAAACTGTTTTATTTTCCAATAATTCATGACATACAGTGCTATAAAATCAGCTCCCAAGCCCTCCACATAGTCATCACTACCTGAAGATCTCAAACCCTTTCAGAAAGCTGTTGCCTTGTATATATGGAATTCAGAGAGCACCTCATCGTCAATTATTGCTTATGTTTGGTCCTTTTGATTTAGCCACTCACTGAGCCAAACAGTTCTGAGTCTGCTTCAGGTTGGCCAATCACTACTGCACTACACCTAGCCCCCATCTCACCCAAGCTTATGGTGCACTGTGAATTGACAAGGGTCCCTTCACAAAGTAAAAAGTACCAAGATCAAAGTATTCTCCTACTATAGGTATGTTTGCCTGGCAATCTGCAAAATATTCTTCCCAGTAAGGTTCCATATGAACAATTGCACAGGAGCCTTGATGAGTAAAAACTGAGGCTTGTGATGGTCAGGCATAGTTAAAGACTATTAAGCATTTATCAAGGCTAGGAAAACCCAGCTGTATACTTTATTCACTCCCAGTGAGAAGGCACCTTCAACTCTATTTTTCTACTGGGTTGAATCATCTTCTTCATCTGCTACCCTTCATTTAATTGTGGACAAACTCCTCCACACCAATTGATTACTGTGTGCTTTGGCAGAAATGCCTCCTCCCTTTTGAACACTGTTTTTGATTATCTGGGGTCCTTTCTTTTACAAATTCAGCAGCAGAATGGTGTTTTTTTTCATAGCCACTGATGAAACAATGAAATTGTGGCCCTTTTTTGTTTTTTACTAGTTCACCAATGAAATAATTAAAGGGTAGACAAAAATGGGTAGTATGTGTCTTCCTCAATATTGGGCCTTCTACCTTATTTATTTATTTATTTATTTATTGACATTTATGGAACACTGAGGCAGGAGGCTGTCTTTCATTTGTTCGTTCATTTGTTTAATCAGTTGAATTTGACAAGAGTTCCATTATTCTCCCCTTTTTACCCAAGAAACAGGAGAAATGGTAAAGCTGTGGGAAGAGAAAGATGACAAAAAGTTCTCAATAAATGATGACTGGGAGATGGGAAGCAGGGATAGGACATAGGCCAATCCATCAATAGGGAAAGCAGATGCCAACTGCAGAAGATGAACTTGCTATATTCTAGGTTTTATCTACCTAAAAAGTAAGGCAAGAACACACCAACACATTTTGGGAAAGGGGAAAGAATTGGAGCTATAGAAAAGTTACTTTGCAAGAGCACTTTTGAACTGGTGCAAGGAAAGATGGGTGGAGACTGCCTTTCTGGTGGTG
>BLBF01000020.1:31357143-31402143 GCA_015471245.1 Laticauda colubrina | reverse complement strand
TATATATATATATATATATATATATATATATATCTCCTCCTACTGGCAAGAAACTAGACAATTTTCAATAATATGGCTCTTGTAGGAGTTTTTTTTTTTTTAAAGGGATTTTAGGGAGTAACTGGGCTTCCGGTCCCTTGGTTGCCCATCTTTGCTCTAGAGAAGGGATGTCCAATCTTGGAAACTTTAAAACTTGTGGACTTCAACTCCCAGAATTCCCTAGCCAGCATGCAACTAGCAATTTCTTGGTAGTTGAAGTCCATGTGTCTTAAAGTTGCCACGGATTGCTTTAGAGTTTGATCACAGGGTTAAATATTAGAGAGAACACTTTTCTATCTGGTTACAACTCCTATTTCCTTCATAGATTTTCAAAGTAAATACCTGATAAGGCTTCTCATCTAATTCTCCTCTCTGTTTCATTTCACTCTTCATGAACGTTAGAAACAAACCTTGGAAAATATTGTTCATCATTGAAGAAAAAGAAACCCAAGAAATATATTTCATGACGAGTCACATAAATCATCAAGTATTGTTTCTGAACCGGGGGGTGGGTGGACAGACAGAGAAGCAGCGAAGAAAATACATCTTCGGAAAGGCAACACTCTGAAAGAAAAAACAAACTTTGGATCCAAACCATTTGGTTTCTTGGCACAAGCATCTACTTCTCAAAGAATATCCACGCTTCATCATTCCTATGGAGTGTGATTGTTTCTAGAAAAAGCCAACTTTTCAGTCCTGCACTAAAAATACGAAAGTGTCTTCCTCCTTAAAGGATTATTTTCTGACGACTGAAAAAAAACAGGAGTAAAAATTCAGCAGAAAATATCAAGATGATCAACATAAGAAGCTTACCTTTAAAAATGTGTATTTTAGTATTCTTGGAAGCAGGTGAGTGAATTCTGGAAATCCGGGACTTTTTTAGCCTACCTATCTTCAGTAAGGCCAATAATCTAGAAGAGTCACAGGAGGAAAAATATTCCTATCCTATCATAAAACATCACAAGTCTTCTGCCAAGTGGGAAGGGTCAAATATGAACAAATGGCTCCATCCAAACTATAGAGGTACTGACCATATCCTCATTACTGTAAATAAAGAAATGTCTGGGATTAGAGCTTGGGGATACAACAATAGGTAATGTAGATTTGAAGTAGACAATGTACAATCAGCAGTAGAGTTACTAAAAAGTCTGAACAGCAAATTTGGAGAAAGATCTATGTTTGTGTGAAGAGTATCTGCACCTTCATTTCTTGACTACGGGAGGTCTAAATCCATAGTCTATTCAACTTTGAAAAAAATTCAGCTTAAGCTTTCATTAAGCTTCCAATGCTGCCAAACAAGTCAGCAAATCCATAATTTCCTCTTGTAAATGAAATCTTTATAAACAACACTTATTTACTTTTATAATTATTTAGGTTTTGAAATTGTTTATTATGAAACATCTTTGTGTTTTTTTTATTCTAGGAGTAAAGGTTTTGCTATCAGAAGAATGCAAGAGTCAATGGTTGAGTAGCATTTTTTTTCTTGAAAAGAAAATAATAATAATAAAAAAATCATTTTATTTTATTTATTCATTTTCTACAGCTGTCCATCTCAATCAATGACTCTGGGTAGCTTATAATTTGAAAGATACGCTACAGTTAAAACTATAAATGTTTTGAAACAATAGAAACAGTTTTTAAAAATCATATACATATACATATACATATATATATATATATATATATATATATGTATGTATGTATGTATGTATGTATGTTTGTATGCATGCATGTATGTATGTATGTATGTATAATCTTCCTGCCCATTGGGTTTTTAAGGTGGCTGAAATTATCAACTAAAAACCACCCTGCAGAATTCATTTTATGATAGTTCTATTGTTGGTTGTGACATCTACTGAGGCAAATACACTCTTTTGTTGACAAAGGGCTATTGGAAAAATAAGCCTCTTGCATTTTTTTTTCAGAGTTGAAACCTTGTTCCATTCCAAGGATTTGTACTCTAGTTGTGTCTAGTAAAGAATCAGGATAGCCCTATAAACATGCTTTTGCTTTTTTGCTTTTTTCTTTTCTTTGCTTGTCCTATCTCCTTTCTGGTAATGCTTGGGTGTTCCAGCAAACCCTCTAGAGGTTAGAGAATCCCCCCCCCCTCTAGAGGGGGATTCAACAGGCCGTACTTGTGTGACATGTAAAAGCTGTGATGTGCATGCAAAGGTTCTGCTATTTTTGGTACACAACATACAACAGCGTGAATTGCACAGGAAAGTCCAAATTCAAGCTAAACCATTTACATGAAAACCTTTCCCTAAAAGGTTTTCTCTATACAATGATCTATCGACTCCAAATCTATTTCTAAGTTAAAAGTGGGAGGAAGCAGAGTTAAGAATGGGTAGAAATGACAGCATTAGAGTTTGGCAGAGTCCTTCCTTCCTCTACAGCTCCATCTGTCTCTCTCAGTGCCCGCAGCCCACTATCTCATGGTGTAACTTATTCACCTGTATAATCATTTCAGAGAAGCACATGTGATTTCCCTTCAGTAGCTGTAGAAGAGAACACCCAGGAAGTGGCAGCTCATGGGCAAGTGAACTCACTATTTAGTCTTCTTTCACTGCTTGCATAAACAAATAACAGATAATCAGAGTTGGAAGGGACCTTATAGGTCATCTAGTCCAATCCCCTGCCCAAGCGGGAGACCCTACACCATTTCTGACAAATGGCAGTCCAATCTCTTCTTGAAGGTCTCAAGGGATGGCGCTCCCACAACTTCCGAGGAAAAGCTGTTCCATTGGTTGATTGTTCTCACTGTCAGAAAGTTTCTCCTTATTTCCAGGTTAAATCTCTCCTTTGAACAACCATTATTTCTTGTCTTGCCTACAGGTGCTTTAGAAAATCCTGGAAAGTTGGCTAGGAGATAGTCTGAAGGTGGCAGGGCAATGATAGGAGATTCCTTAGTTTGTCCAATAATATTTTAATGGCTAACCGGCCAAGACAAAAGTAGAGAGAAAATTGGTATTTGATTTTTGCAGAAGGTTAAAAAAGAGAAGGCTTCAACTTTGAAGCAGCTTTCTTCAATCAGTTGCTCCTTGTGCTATATATTTCACTCTGGTAATCCCCAATCAATACAGGTCACTCAGCACAATGGGCACCAAACCCCAACAAGGGCCTTTAAATGATTCAGAGAAACTTGAGAGCAGAATATTACCTCCCTTCTGTCTGCTGCCTTTTACCTGCAGCTTCTAACAATATTATGTTCTCCAAATGGATAACCCATTAAATCAAATGGTGGGACCTAAAGTATCTATGTGGTGTTTCAAAATCTCAACGATACTTGATAAGAGGGGCTGTTCAATTGGGGGCCAGAGAATAACTGGGGCCCTTAAAAAGACTTTAAAAGACATTTTTTGGGAGGACACCAACTGGAAAAGATGATATAGCAACATTACACTAATGATAGACTTTGAATGTAGCCTCCAGGATCAAGAAATTTTGAATAAGAGTAAAGGTGAGCATTTATGGGAGCCAAGGCCATAAATGGACCATAAATGACTATAGAGTTGCAGCTGCATTTGTGATTTTTTTTTTCTTTTTTACTCCTTCTGTAGATGTTACGAGCTGTTTGTTTTGCCATGTTGGGGGAATCTACACAAGTATTTTTACTGGTACAGGGCAAAACATATTGTGTCCCAAACCTAGTTTATTTCTGTTGCAAGAAGTTAATATTCATTTATTAAAAGATTTATATGGCTCCCGTTTTATACAGACACAACTCCAGGCATCTCCCAAAAGCAAAACCAATAAATGCAACAATCATAAAAGAGCAAAATAAGGAGACAAAAAAAGAATCCTGCACCTTAACTGTCCTTCTTGTTGAGTTCTATCCTGCTTTCCAGGGGACACATGCATGCAAATGGCACAGAGCTGTCATTAAAATCAACGGTGGATCTGTCCTGCTGGCTAAACAAGAGCTCCTACCATAGGCATTGTGTCATTGTCTTGTCACAAAACCACTCCATTATCAGTAGCAGCAGCTCTCCAGATTCTTCAATCAGGACCCAGGTTCTACTGAATACTTTTGGGAGGCAGATGTTTGAATGCCGTTGCAAAGAACCGAGGCCACTGAACATATGCGGAATTTATGTTTTTGTTGGAAGTAAGAAGCTTTTTCTAAACTTTGGTTAACTGCACAGAAGAAAATGGGAAGGGGGTTTGTTTACTTTTGAAAACATTGTTCTGTTCTGAATGTAGGGTTTTATGTAGTCAATGAGATGTAATGAGATAGAGTCTTTCGGTGGGATTAATTAATTGGAGAAAATTAATATTAGAATAATAGAAATAACCGAGGAAAGGCATGTTTTGCCTTTTGTGAGATGAGTGCTTTGTTCAATATGTCTATCAGATTAAAAAAAAAGAATTATTGCCTTCGCCCAAGCCTCATAAAAAATGCTTATAGGTTATAATCACTCACAATTTTGAATAGAGGAATGTGCTGTTATCTTTTCCTCTGATTTTTTTTTCAGTAACTCTTGTTCATCACTGCCGGTTCCTATTTTCTTTTTTAAATTAGTAACTCTCACCAAGGCTTCACCTAGGAAAATAAGACACAGATTTTCATCTTACTACATTTATGCTATAAAGTATTTGACTTTAGCTGGATTATTTAGCAAAAATAGGGCTGCTGTGAAAAGAACAAGAGTCATATATGAATATATATATGTTTAGCAGCAGTTACCGCCACTGCTTTGTTGCAAGGTCCAAGAACCCACTTCCCCTCATCAGATCTATATAAGAAAATCACCACAAAACCAAGCTATTTTTGGGACAATATCATCTCTTCCAAATTAATGGGGAAATAAGATAAAGGTCTTGATGACCTGAGGGGGGGGGAATACAAAATAAACAGAGTCACAAAAACCCGGTGAAGCCCCTTTTATTCCCTCACTTTGCTTCCAAGCTCCAAATATCCTTGATGGAAGACAAAAAACTCCCACACAAGCAGTTACAAGAAGGAGGGGAAAAAACAACACAAACCAGGCAAGTTAAGTGCTGGAGGACATCCACAAAGAACAGAACACACACTGAGAAGGACACCAGACTCGGAGAGGAACCATAAACTAGAGATATTTCCATGCCTTGTTTCCAGCATTCACCCATACGCATGTCCATCCTCTTATTCAGTTGTCATAGCTGCAACCCATGAAGAGGATCAAGGCCATCTCCTCCCGAGCATACCACATGCCTCCCTTATCCGTTCCTCCCTGCGTGTCCTAGGATGGAGAGGGGATGGACCTGAGTCCTTTTCTGACTACTCAGCCAGCCTTTGCATTCCTACAATCTCCCGAGCCACACTTCCACTCCCTGTTGGCTGTTCCTCCTCTCCCTCAGAGTCAGTCTCCACCAGGGGCATGACAATATTATTACTGTACACATGGCAGGCCTTTCTTCAAAGAGGTTTTGATACACAGATTCACTGTATACTGGAAAGTTCAAATGCAAACACAAACTCTTATACAATATTTTTTTATAAAGAACAAAGATTCAAACTGAGAGTCATTTCTTCCCATCTCAGCTGTTGACTATTTTTCTTTTTTAAGTTGCTCCAGATCAACCAAAAAATGTATCATGTGCCCAGTATGGAAAATATGGACCCACCATTTGTTCTTGGGATAAAGGATATTATACCTATCTGTTGACTACCTATACACTATGGTAAGTTCTGTCTCCCTTTATAATTAAGTTTACATCTATAATTAAGTTTTCATCACTTCATCTTTGTTTCCATTTTCTTATGTACCACCAGGGATGAAATGAGTGTAATTTGAGCTAGCTTTGATCAAAATATTGGCCATAGTTGTCAGCCATTAGGGCTTAAATACCCTGAAATCCACATTTGCTCTGCAAGCCTTTTTTGAGGATTTGCTCCCATTATTAGGGTAATTCAAAATATTGCACAGCCTGAAGCAAAGAAGATGGCATAGTCTGTCCATGATGAGTTGAACCTTATTTAACGCTACAAAAGGAATAACATCCATCACCTTAACAGACTGTTCTGAGGTTGGAAGTTAGGTTAGATGTCCTTCAATAACCAGATCCAGCTAATATTGTTGCTTCCTCTTTAACATCTGTGGCTTTAAAATCAGTGCTGTCCCTCACAATTTATCTTTATATTGTGAGTAGAAAGCCCAGGAATAAAAGCTCTCTATCTCTTCTTCCCTTCTGTAATCATCTACTCCCATCAGAAGATTTTCTTGATGGTTGGCAGAATGTAATTGTATCCATTTGTAGACAGATATCATGGCTTATGATAACACACCTCCCCTTTTTGGCCCGTTACTTAAAAATCTCTGGGGACGGTTACAGACTCAGGTTGTATCACATGAATATTGAAGATTCTTAGATGCACCAGAGGCTTGAGATGGAGACTTTGACATAGTAAAAATGGCAATTCTTCTTCTTCTTTTTTTTTTTTTTTGTAATACTGGTTGAAATTCACAATCCAGATACAAATCAGAAAGAAATGTTACCACCATCTGGATTTGATTTGATGCAAATTTCAAAAAAAGTTATGCAGGATTTTCATTTTTAATTTTGTCATCTTTCTGAGTTTATGATTCTGTTGGGATTTGGCAGTAAGTCTGAGAGCAGGCGTTGGGGTTTTGAGTAATCACTGGGAAGACTAAACTGAATATTAGGGTAATTGAAATTAACCAAATTAAACTAATTGAAATATTAGAGCGAATGATTAAACTGGATATTATAATAAAAAGTGTCGGATTCAAGTCATCTTCAAAAAAACAAGTCTTTATTTGTGAACAGAATATTTAGGTGGTAATATAATTTCTATAATTTTATATAGGTATAAAATTAATCTAGGAAAGGAAGAATGGAAGGAAGGAGAGTGGAAAGTGGACGGGGAAAGGAAAAGGGAAGGGGAAAGGGAAGAGGGAAGAGGAGGGGGGAAGCGGGAGGAGGAAGGAAGATCATTCACGCTGTTCATCTCAGTTTCTTTTTTTGTTGCAGGATAACAAATGAAACCCCCAATAGAACAGTCTTGGGAGAAAAAAATAGCACTATAGTTCATCTCAGGAAAAAGCTGGACTTTGAAACTACTTATACAGTTGTGGTTGAAGCCACAAATAAACTTGGGAGCAATTCATCTGAACCAATACAGTTCACATTAATAGACATTGGTAATTACCGGAAACTCTGATAAATTATTAGAAAAAATGTTTTCAGTAATGATTCAATTTCTAATTAATTGGTCAGCTCAACTAAATCGAACAACTCTTGTATCAAAAGTCTTTTTGCTGCCTTTGCTAAATAGTATTTTGCAATCCTTAGCAAATTGCCTTTGGAGGTGGCCCTTTTGATGATGTTTAAACCAGGGGTCACCAACCTTTTGGACCTCAGGGACCACCAAACTCATAATTTTAGATCCCAGGGACCACTGACCAGTTCTGTGGGCATGGCCTAATTTGTGTGGCTTGGTGGTCATGTGACTGGTTGGGCATTACTTGTATGTAAATATTATAAATATTTATGTCAATATTGATTTTTTTATAAAAAAAGAGCAACTTTTTCCCAAAATCAGGCAAAGCAGGCAGGCAGATTGAGTTTCTCACAGAATCACAGATTCATTCTATCTATCTGACATTGGCTAGTTCAGTCTGTCACATAAAATTTGCTAGCAAGCAAACTCACAAAATTAACTCACAGCACACCATGTATGTAAATGTTGCATTTTTTTATTAAAAAAAGTAATTTTTACCCAAAATCAGGCAAAGCAGGAAGATTGAGTTGCTCACAGAATCCATTCAGTCATCTATCTATCTGCCATCGGCCAGCTCAGTCTCTAAAAATTGCTTGCCGTGAGTCTGCACTGAATTTACTTGCAAGCAAACCTGCAGTCCTAAGGGAAGCAAAGCTGAAGATCTAAAGACTAGCTAGAAAGCAAGAAATCCAACCATTTCCTGCTTCCTTGCTAATCTAAATCTCCCGGCCCAGCAGAACAGATAATGGTTGGAAAAAGGAAAAATAGCAATTTTAGCAGGCAAGTTTGCTGGGTAAGGAGTGAGTGGGTGGGAGCATTCCTGTGGGCCATGTGGATGGTGCAACCTTGTGTTTCTGTGCAGCTTTGATTAATTGCTTTGGGGGCGTGCTCTGGGGGTGAGATTTCTCTGTAGCCCACCAAAATTTTCTCAAGGCCCAGCAGTGGGCTATGGCCCACCAGTTGGCGACTGCTAGTCTAAATCAAAGTGATGTAGAAATGCCTGCAAATGTTGCACACAGAATACAGACCCCAGGAGGCCCATTGTGATATAGGGGCTAAATAGGACTGCAGTTAGGATCTAAGTTCAACTCCTCCTGGTCATGCAGTTTTCTGCATGACATTATTTTATTCATTATCTCTTAGCCCAACCTATCTTGCATGGTAATGTTAATCGGGTTCAAATGAAGGGAAAATCCCTTCATGAATCTTATTTTGAGTTCCTCAGGTGGGATAAATCTACTAGAAAATCAGGTTTATGCTACTGATTTTTAAACAAGAAAGTATAAATCTATGTGCTTTTCAACCTGACTGCTTTTGGAATTTTTGGACTCAGCTTTCCAAATGCATGCTCCTTGACAACAAACAATATCAAGTATGTATGATTTGCGGAGTTGTAAAGGTACCCTTTGACTTAATGACCACAATTGGAAACCGAATATCTGTTCTTGCTAAGCAAGATATGTCAAGTGAATCATGCCCAATTTTACAACATTTTTTGCCACTGTTGTTAAGCAAGTCACTCCAGTTGTTTAAGTGAATCAGCTGGTTGTTAAGTGAATCTGGCTCCCCCCCTTAGTTCGCTTGTCAGAAGCCATCTGGGAAGGTCACAAATGATGATCACATGATCCCAGGATGCTGCAACCATTGTAAAATGCATGCTGCTTGCCAGTCGCCCAAATTTTGATCATATGATTTGGGTGGATGCTGCGATGGCCATTAAGTGCAAGATCCAGTTGTAAGTCACTTATTTTTTCCAGTGCTGTTGTAACTTTGAACAGTTGCTGAATGAATGTTTGTAAATTGAGAACCAGCGGTAAAGTTGTAATAGAGAGAGATGAAAATAGATAAATGATTATAAAAAACAATGGGAATATGTGACCCTCTCATGATTATAGAAAGTGAATAGCTGAATATAATTTTCAAGGTGATAAGTAGGTGGCTGTCTTGTCCTCATCTCCCACTTATGGCCTTCTCAGAAGCATCTAATGTATTACTGCATGTCACAAGATATCGGATTATTAAATAGGCTGGTCTTGAGGATTCTTATAATGGTGTTATTATTATGGCTCAGAAGTTTATTTCCAGAAAATAATGTTGTGTTTTTGTTCATGTTGGTGCATCACTGATCATCACAACACAGTGAAGCCTCACCCTCCTGTGAACCTCTCAGTAAGCTGTGATGCCTTTGCTCCCCAAAATTGTACCATCTTATGGCAAGATCAACAAGAAACACAGTGCTTTAGACTGAGATACCAACCAATCCACAGTAATTCCTGGATTACGGTAGGAAGGTTGAAATGAAATGAAATTACTTTATTACAGTCTTTGGGCAACAGTACAAATAAAGAGAGAGAGTAAGGATATTTTAATTTTTATGATTATGTAAGTCATTATTTTCTATATTACTAATGTGATGCCTTAGGGATACACAGATATAATGTCAATGTTTTCAGTCACATAGTAAGCATCCAATAGAAAAGAAATCAAAGGCATGTTTTATGCAATATATATTCTGATGTAATATGAGCAGATTGTTGATTGTCTTCTGTGCTTTCCACCTAAATCGTGTCCCCAGAGGCAAGGTTGATAGTAATATATTGAGTCATCCTTTTGTTCTTACTCAGCCAGGGAGTTTAATACTGCACTCATCTCATTTTTCATTCAGGATTCATAACCTGTCATTAATTTAACACATACTTTCAAATGGGTACCTATTAACCAACATCAGTAGCATGATCTCTATCTGCTCTTCTGACTCCTTTGCATAGATGGATAACATTTAGCATCCAGAATGCTTCTCAGCATCAAAAGAAAACAAATGGTTCTCCAACTGACCATGAGTGAATGGATACATCTTAAGCCCCTGTCACACTGCACCAACGGATGCAAAGAGGATGTAAAATGTTAAAAAAAGCTTGCCATCCGTTGGAAAACGCGATGCATCCGTTGTGTACTCACTGCATACGTTTTTCATACTCTCTATCCATCCAGCATCCGTCTACTGAGATTTCATCCGCTCAAAAAGTTTTGAACTGCACAAAACTTTTTGAGTGGATGAAGTATCCAATGCGTCCGTTATACATCCGCTACGCATACGGGGAACATCCGTTAGACGCCCGTCATCATCCGTTACGCGTCCGCTATATCCGCTAGGCATCCGCTGAGCATCCGCGCAACTCAAATCCACTCTAGCAGAAAACGGACACAGGGAGGAAGTGAAAGGGACGCGAAACGGACACACAGCGTTAGTAGCACGGACGTAGAAAGGATGAAAGCGGATGCAGCTCGGATATAAAGCATTAAAATGGAAAAAACGTTCATATAGGGGATGTATCTCGGATATTTAGGATGTCTGGAGGATGCCTGGAGGATGTGGAAGGACACCTAGCGGAAAACCAACATTTCCTATAAAAAAGGGGAGGAAATCACCTGGATCTCACTTTAAGTCCAGCAGCCCTGGTGTGCAGACCTTTTCAGCCTTGCTCTTGCTCTTCCACAGCATCCATTCTTCTCCACCATCGCACACTCCTTTTGGTAGCTACCATCATTCAACACCAGAACCAAGCTCTCTTCAGGCTCTTTCACCTTTTCCACAGGAAGAAAAGGAGGCAGCCAAGAAGTGTCTGGGTCCGACGATGGATCAGGAGAAGAGCGGAGTTTGGACTCTATGACAAGCTGATGGTGGAGCTGAGGAACGAAGACACTCGTGCATTCCAGAACTTCATGAGGATGCCGCCAGCCATGTTTGATGAAATTGTGGAGCGTCTGAGACCCAGGTTAACCAAGCAGAGCACCAGCTTCCATCCCAGCCTGGACCCTGGGCTGAAGGTGGCACTGACTCTGTGCCACCTGGCCTCCGGGACCACATACAGAAACATGCAGTACACCTGGAGGGTGCCACACAACACCATCAGCATTGTGGTCAGAGAAGTGGTGCTGGCCATCATCTAAGAATACCTGCAGGAGCTCCTCCAGTGTCCCTCCACTGAACAAGGCTGGAGGAAAGTTGCAGAGCAGTGGTATCAGAGGTGGAACTTTCCCCACACCATTGGAGCCATAGATGGGAAGCACGTGGCCTGCAAAACTCCAGCCAACTCAGGGTCCTCTTATCACAACTACAAGGCTTCTTCAGTATCATCCTCTTTCCCATGGTTGATGCTGACTACCAGTTCATGTACATCAATGCTTCAGGCAACAGGTCAGCTTCAGATAGCCAGGTATACAATGCCAGTGACCTCAAGGATGGGCTGGAATGCAACCTCATCATGGGTTTTCCAGATCCAGACCCCCTACCCAATTACACACAAGATGTGCCCTACTTCATCGTGGGGGATGACGCCTTCTCCCTCAGAACCTACCTCATGAAGCCCTACACTTCAAGATACCTCACCCATGAAGAGAGGATCTTCAACTACAGGCTGTCCAGGGCAAGATGGGTGGTGGAGAATGCCTTTGGCATCCTGGCCAACAGGTTCCAGGTACTTCTCACCACCATGCAGCATCACCCAGGGACTGTGAGGAACATCGTGGAAGCTTGCTGCATCCTGCACAATCTCATGTGCACCCACTACCAGTGTTGCAGAACAGGCTTGTGGGGAATTCCCCAAAGGGAATGGGGACATGGAGCCTGGTGAATGGAGGCAAGGACGAAACCTGATAGACACTGTGGATGTACAAGGCCCCAACAGAGCTTCACGTGAAGGGAAGAAGCAGCGCAACCTCCTGAAACACTGGTGCAACTCCCCAGCTGGAGCAGGGGAGTGGCAAGACAGGTTGGTAGATGCTTAATGGATGCTTCCTTCAGCCTGTCTCATCACACTGATGAGATTGTGCCATATATGTTGAGTGGCCTTACAATGAATAGAGCATTAATAAAGAGTTTTGTTTCTGTTGAAATGTGTGGATCAATGATTACATTGTTATTGATAATAAAGGTCCATAGGTGTGGCACCTGGGAGGGTGGACCATACAGTCCCACTATGCTTGCACTGGAGGCTTATCTATCCCACAGCTATTACCCATCCCACAGGTATCCCTGCCCATCCCATAAGCATGCAAAGGCTTAACCATTTTCTAAAAGTTTCCACCAAGACTTTATTAAGTAAAAGAAATGAACCAAGTGTGTGAAGCAAAGAAAACCTTTATTAATAACAGTAAAGTGTAGGACTTTATTTAAAAAGCAAAAGGAACCAAGAAAAGTGTCCCAAGCAATGATAAAGTCAACCGGTCTCAGGTGTAAAGGGGACAGGGACTGTGGAGGTGGCAGTGGCTGGAGTGCTGGTCTGAGGCACCATTGGGGTGCCTGGCCCCGAGAGGACAACAGGAGATGGTGTGTTCAGGAAGCTCTCAGAAAGCTGGCTCAGTCCTGTGAGGTTGAGAGGCCCTTCATCCAGGACCTGGGATGTCAGGCACAGGACCGATGACAGATGTTCTGAGGCTGGGCTTGGCTTTGGGGTGGAGGAAGGAGGAGTGTAGTGGGAATGTCTGGTGTGCACCTGGGTGAGGTAAGGCGTCTGTGGCGTGCGAGGAAACATCTGTGGCATCGGTGGCATCTGTGGCGTCGGCATCTGTAGCGTTGGTGGCATCGATGGCATCGATGGCATCGGTGGCACCTCTGGCGTCCGAGGAACCTGTGCCTGGACTGGGAAGGGCTGCCTGTGCTTCTGGAACTCCTGGTAGCCATAGCCTTGGTAGGAGAGGGGCTGTTGAAAGCCTTGGAAGGGCTGTGACATCGGCTGGGGTGGAGGAGCAGACCTGGAGTGGGTGGGAGCAGGTTCAGCTGGGCCTGGAGGGTGGTGCAGCAGCGCCGTGATCTGCTCCTTCATCACCTGGTACTGGGGTTCGGGCATGTCCATGAGGATCTGGGTCACGTAGGTTTGAGGATGGAATTTCGAAGTGTACCAGCTGAGAGAGGAGATCTGCGCTGTTCTTGATGGTGTCCCTGATCTCCAGCAGGACAGTGTGCCTCTGTCCCTCCGGTCTGCCTCTCTGCCTGCTTTCTGTGAAGGTGGAGCTGAGGGTGGGTGTGGGTTGGTCCCTGGTGGTCGCTGCTACTTCTTGCTCCATGTGTGTGAGAGAATCCTCCACGTCCTCCGGCACAGGGTGTGCAGCTGTCGGGAGAGTCTCTGTCGCGGGATGCTTTGTGGACACCTGTCCGGACACGGTCGCTGTCTTCTGGCCAGAAGAGGACTGGCTGTCTGTGGGCTGCCTGAGAGTGAGGGTAGACAGAGGGGCTGCTCCTCGGTGGCGGACCTCACCCTCCAGGAAGCTGCACTTTGCCATGACATAGGTCTCCCGTTTGGTGAGTTTGACCAAGGCCTGGCCAGACTTCTTCAGGTGCAGCTTCCCGTACCAGATGTGCATATGCTTCCACCACCCGAGGAGTGCTGACAACTGAAGTGTAGCCCAGGCTCTCCGCCTTCTGTCTCCAAGCCGCCTGCTTTCACTTGGTGTCTCGATAGAACCTGTGGCCCTTCCTCCACATATACTCGTTCTCCCTCAGCCACTCCAGCACCTCCTCCTCATGCTCCTCTGTGATGGAGTACTGCTTCCTCTCTCCCTTCTCCTTCTCCTTGCCTTGCCTCTTCCTCCCTCTGGCAGGGCCTTCAGCATCAGGTCTTTCAGGGCTTTGGGGCTGGTCCATCACAGCAGCAGCAGGAGAAACAGCAGGAGAAGCAGCAGGAGAAGCAGCACCAGCAGAAGCACCACCAGGAGCAGCACTAGCAGAAGCACCAGCACCAGCAGAGTCAGCACCAGCAGCAGAAGCAGCAGCAGCAGCAGAAGAAGAAGAAGTACCACCAGCAGCAGAGTCAGCGCCAGGGGGTGGGATGGTGGATCTATCCCTCTTGCCAGGGCTGGCAGAAGATGACACAGGCTTCCTCTTCTTCCCTATGATGAAGATGTCTGTGATGAAGATGTCTGTGATGAAGATGTCTGTGATGAAGATGTGTCTTGCAGCAGGTCTTTCTTCTGAATGGTGACCTGCTTGCGAGCTGCCTCCTTTTATATCCGTGGGGCTGATGCAACGCATCCTCCCCGGCATGTGCAGTGATCCGCTAGGCATCCGCTACGCATCCGCTACGCATCCGCTCTGCATCGGCTTCATCCGCTACGCATCCTCTCTTTCCGTTATGTATCCGCTTTGCTCTGCTCCCCCGGAAGCCCTGCGGACGTGCCATCCTCTTCCATCCGCTTTCATCCGCTAGGCTTCCATTGAGCATCTGTTTTACATCCGCAATATGTCCTCCCCCCGTCCGTTGTTGTCTGTTCTCTTTATGCAAATTTGGGGCACTTTTGAGAGTGGATAACAACGAATGGAAAATTTGCTTGTCCATTGTGTCCTTTTTACATACGTTTTGCATCCGTCGGGTGATGTGACCTGGCCTTTACTAAGCCATAATATAGTTGGGTTTTGGCTTAACATGTTTTGTTCATTGAGCAGTTGTGTACAGGATATAGAAACAAGGAGCTTAGTACAGAGATGAGCAACCCTCTCAGGCATGCTATAAACTTGTTCCAATCTTGATATTCTGGTCTCCAGAAGCTTTCCAGATTATACTTTCTAATTTGATGGCAAAACATGGTATGGTTACCCCTGCTACTCAAATAAGGGTGGAAAGAAGAGGGAGTCCAGCTATTCTCCAAAGCACCTGAGGGCTGGACAATAAGCAGTGGATAGAAACTAATCAAGGAGAGAAGCAACCTAGAACTAAGAAGTAGTTTCCTGACATTTAGAACAATTAATCAGTGGAAGAACTCACCTCCAGAAGTTGTGAATGCTCCAATACTGGTCATTTTAAAGAAGAGATTGGATAACCTTTTGTCTGAAATGGTATAAGGTTTTCTGCCTAAACAGGGGTTGGACTAGAAGACCTCCAAGGTCCCTTCCAACTCTGTTTATTCTATTCTATTCTATTCTATTCTATTCCCGAAAATAGATACATTAAGCTGCTGCAAGGGAAAATGCAATCATCTCTAGCCACAAAGTCATCCAAACCTGGTAAAAAAAATTAAAAAAAAATTAGGCCTGTCCAACTGCTGATATCAATGCATCGCCAGACTCATCCCCTCATGGAGCTTGGAAGCCAAAATACCAGCAAAGCTGCAAAAATTTCCATGTCTCTCTGCTGGCATGATGTGTTGATCCAGTCAGTGTGGCATCTGCAAATAACAACAGTTAAGAAAGGCATGATATAGTGCCATGATGGCGAACCTATGGCACGGGTACCACAGGTGGCATGCAGAGCCATTTGTGCAGGCATGTGAGCCCCAGCCAAACTGACCTGCACTGCATATGCACATGCCCCTCAGCTGATTTTTGACCCATTTGAGGCCTTTTACAGTCTCCCAGAGGCTTGAAGGAAGCCTCTGCAGCTTCTGGAGGCCGAAAAACAAGCCTGTTTCATCACTTCCTATATTTCTGGAAATATCGGAAGTGACAAAATGGGCCCGTTTTTTTTGGCTTCCAAAGGCTGCAGAGGCTTTCCTCGAGCTGCTGGGAGGCCGAAAATCAGCTGGGAGGCACACAATGAAGGTAAGGGGGCGGCATGGGGGGGATTATGTGCGCATGCGCAGGGGGCAGGGGGGGCATGTGCATTGCCTTCTTGGTGCTGGCATGGGAGTGCAATTTTTGGCACAGGAGCCCAAAAAGGTTAGCCACCACTGATATAGTGCAATGTCTGAATCCAACTAATGATAAAAATAGTTTTGCAATTCTGCCTTGTCTCATAAGTGAGGTCCTAGTAGATAATGTTCATTAGTGACAGACAACTTTAAAGAAGGCTCACACGTCTGTACAGAGGAGAAACAAGATGGAGATTTGTGTTCACAAAATAATTTGGTCCCAGCATATAATTAGGAATAAATGTGAATGCTTATGCCAGGTCTGCCATTTAATTTAGAAAAGCCTGTGTCTCTCTTGCAGTGCCCAACTGGGGCATCTTATACCATTTACAGGATTGTTGCAGGGTTCTGTTGAGTGTAAATAGAGCTTTTTTGTGTCTCAGAGGAATTGCAATTACCAGAGAAAAACAGCTTTTATTAAGTTGTGTCTGCGTGCTTTCATCTCTTTTTCATGCTAGCTTGAAAATCTAAATGCTAAAAGATACAATCTTCATGACCTGCAGCCAAAGATAAAATATGAATTCCAAGTTTCCTGCAGGCTTCTTCTGGAACAGGGTTTATGGAGTGACTGGAGCCCAGCATTTCTAACAGAAGCAGGTAGTAAAATAATAACTCCACACGTCTAAGATTTATTTTATTACTGATATAAAAATAAGTCATGGATAACTAATTCAGGCAAGGCTATAATGTCACAGGAACTTAGGGAGAAATGAAAAAAAACTAAGTGAGGGAGGGACGTCTATGCTCAAGCACTCTCACAAATGGCTGCCACAAGCACTTGCTCATGCACAAAATGGTGGGGGTTGATAGCAATCAAATTCCATTTTCTAAGACAAATAAGGATGGTTACTTTGCTCCATCCTCTCTAGTCATTTGTGGGTATTTTCTATCCCTCCAAATTAATCTTAAATCTCTGTTTATTGGCAAATAAACACATTTCCAGCCAAAACCCTGGCGATCACTCATTTTTTAAATTCATTTTTCAAGAGTACCTCTGAGACCTATTGGGCTTCAATGATATATTTGTAGGTGAAGAGAACGCTTAAGTTGAAACTTTGCTTATATGTATAAAAATATATGCTGCTTATGGTTTAGCTGGAATGGTATCAACTTCAGCATCTCATCTAGCATGGCTCCTTCTCTAACCCTAAGCTGAGACTGAAACTACCTGAGATCAATTACAGGTAGTCCTCAATTTACAACAGTTCAAAATTACAAACAGCACTGAAAATAGTGACTTATGACTGTTTTTCACACTTACCATCTTTGTAGCATTCCCCAGGATCATGTGATCAAAATTCAGACACTTGGCAACTGGTCCATAGTTACGACTGCTGCCATGTCCTGGGGGTTATATGATCACCTATTGCAACTCTCTGACAAGCAAAGTGTTCTGAACCAAACCTGGTTCCAAGAGAGCAAATACAAGACAAAGGTAGCAGCACAACCTTTTACTGTTTCATTAACGAATCCTGTTTCTTCACAGATAAAAGGCTGCTTCCAACTAATTCGCTCCAACAAGAAAGAGCCTTGCCAAGTTTTTGCAAGGCTGCCAAAAAAACAAGATATGAAATAGTTTACAACACAAAAGTCTTCAAATACCAACTGTAATGCCCACAAGGCTGAATTTCAAAACATATTTGCTTCCTACAAAGAATATTCGCTGCACAGCTGCCTGTTATCTTCTTGAAGGAGGGGCCATTACCTTGCAGCCTTACTCCCGAGTTGCCCGTGCTGTTGTAGCTGCTGTTTCCTACGAGCAACCCTGCACGCACTCACACTTGGCACAGGCTCCTCGGGAACCTCATCGCTGCTGCCATCACCCACAATCTCTGAAGGCAGCAGTCCACCCCCTAATGGTCCTAGCCCTCGCTCTCCTTAGTCCTCACTCTCCTTAGCTGTCCACACGTGCTGCCGGCTAACCACAACATAAGGTCAATGGGGAAGCCAGATTCACTGAACAACTGCATTACTAACTTATCAACTGCAGTGATTCACTTAACAACCATGGCAAGAAAGGTCATAAAATGGGGCAAAACTCACTTAACAAGTGTCTCACTTAGCAACATACATTCTGGGTTCAATTGTGGCTGTAAGTCAAGGATTATCTGTATCCCTTATTGCAGATGGGATATTAATATACAAGTAGTCTTCGACTTACAATCACAAACCAAAATTACTGTTGCTAAATAAGACATCTGTTAAGTGAGCTTTGCCCCCATGTTATGACCTTTCTTACCACAGTTGTTCAGTGAATCACTGCAGTTAAATTAGTAACACAGTTGTTAAGTGAATCTGGCTCCTCCATTGACCTAGCTTGACCAAAGGTTGCAAAAGGTGATCACCTGGGACACTATAACTGTCATAAATATGAATCAGTTGCCAAGCATCTGAATTTTGATCACTTGGCCATGAGGATGCTGCAACAGTTGTAAGTGTGAAAAACGGTCATAAATCCCTTTTTTCCCCAATGCTGTTGTAACTTCGTATGGTCATTAAACAAACTTGTTAGTTGAGGACTACCTGCAGATATCTGGAAAAAATAGAAAATAAATTGTGTGGCAGGGGATGTTGATATCTCCCAGCCCATGATGGTGAACCCATGGCAGACGTGCCACAGGTGGCACGTAGAGCCATTTGTGGGGCACGTGAGCTCCAGCCAAATTTACCTCACTGCGCATGCGCATGCCTCCCAGCTGATTTTCATCCCATTTGAAGCCTTTTCCGGCCTCCCAGAGGCTCAAGGAAAGCCTCTGCAACCTTTGGAGGCCAAAAAACAGGCCCATTTCGCCACTTTCTGTATTTCCGGAAACATCGGAAGTGGCAAAACAGGCCCAGTGCTGGTAAGGGGGTGGCGATGGGGGAAAATCACATGTGCATGTACGGGGGGGTGAGGCCCATGCACATTGCCTTCTGGGTGCTGGTATGCGAGTATGCGCAAATGAGCATGAGTGCAATTTTTAGCACAGCAGCCCAAAAAGGTTAGCCACCACTGTCCTAGTCCCTCCCTTTTTAAAGGTACTATCAATTATGAAGATCCGCTTGACATCATACTTCGAAGAATTTCTATCTATGGTCTGAGTTTTGGTAACTTTGGGGAAATTTCCTAGTTGGTAAAGCTAAATCATTACTTCTTTTGTTAGAATGGGTAAACCCTTGATTGCCAAGTATCCATAGCATTCTTCCATTTGTTTCCTGCCAGCTGCCCAACACTTGGCAAAGTTGGCTCCCAAATTGATAGAAACATTACATTCTAAGGCCATTTTTCTTGGTTCCCAGTGCCATTTGAACCTGTTGATGTCTGGTATTTAAAGAAGGAGACCGTTTCCAAAATGCAGAACATCACTCTCTTCTGGAAGGTAAACATTTTTGTACATATCTTATTCTGATTTGGAAAAGGAGGTATCTGCAATTCAGAATATAGTTGTGAAAGAATGCAGCCATCAATGCTGCATTTTCCTGTGCAAAATGACAGATGGGTTCAAAAAGTACCTTCTTCATCTCTTCCAGAAAGTTACAGAAGACTCGTCTCCTTCTCTACCTTAGCCCCTCTTTGACCAGCCATAGAGAAAAATCAATCAGAGAAGGATACTTCTTCATGACAGAGTGAATTTTGAACCCAATGTCTCTCAGGTTCTAGTCCCCATGTCCTGTATTCTAAATTAACATGCAAAAATGTTCTCTCTCTTTTTTTTTTACAGTCAGTAAATGTATCAGGAACAATAAGCCAAAACTTCCATTATCAAGTGATATTTCTAAACCTCAACCAAATGCCACCTAGAACTGCAGAAATGAGTGTGACCACCCACACTGTTTTCTCGCACGTCTCCCTTAAGACAGATTATAACATAACACTTCATTCGAAGAATTCACGGGGAGTCTCCCCGTCTGTCTACATAACCACAAAATTGGGAATTTCAGGTAAGGTACATTTTTTTCTCATTAAGTTAATTGAATGTTAGTTATTGGCCACAGAAAGAATTCCAGGGGTGGATTTTGCTTTGATCCATAAATAACATGAATTTGATTCCTTCACCATATAACGTAATACAATAGTACCAATTCAACAGATAAAGGTTATTCAGTTTAATTTTCTTTTGCATTACCTATTAATTATTTTTTTTGTGGCATGACTTTAGTTCAGGGGTCTTCAAACTTGACAGCTTTAAGACTTGTGGACTTCAGTTCCCAAAATTCCTCCTCCAGTCATGTTAGCTAAGGAATTCTTAGAGTTGAAATTCACAAGTCTTAAACTTAGCAAGTTTGAAGACCCTTGTTTTAGTTCAATGTTACAGATCACTGATGACTTATAGTTCCATTGTGGTGTTCCAAATCTTATTCCATCTTACTAACATCTCAATGAGTGTTATTTCCACTTCTAAATTTAAATGTCTCCAGGGCTGATGAAGTTGCATTCCGGTTGAGCTGAATACAACTATTGGGTTTCTTTTCTCTTCAAAGAACTGCTACCACCTAACCGGGTCTCTGCCACATCCATGGACAATGAGAGAATAATTGTTAAATGGGAAGTACCTTCAGCACCTTCCTCTTCCATCAACGGATACATAGTTGAATGGGTAGAGATCCCTCAAGACTATCATAGGAACCCCTCCCCGGCATGGTTTAAAATTCCTGTTTCTAATTGCACAGTGATCAAAGGTAAGCCCATATCGCAGGAAAACACATTGTTAATGAGAAAGTTTAGACAGGCGATTGCAAACGAGTTCTGCTTTTAAACATCCACACATTTAAGTCTCTGTTCAGCATTGCACAACCTTACCCAACCCAATGTCATAGATGATATGCTGGAATGGATTACAGGCAATCCTCAATTTACAATCATTCATTTACTGACTGTCTGAAGTTACAACAGCAGTGAAAAACAGACTTATGACTGTTTTTCATACTTAATGACACATTTACAACCTCTGTCCTAAAGTCTTTTCCCAAGGTTTTTGGTCTACAGATAATTTTACAAGAATACATGTTGCTTCTGTTTGATCATATAATTTCATTCTGCAAACTTCCAAAAAAAGGAGCTTAGTTTTGTTAATGAACAAAATAGCATTTTCTTATTGATAATCAATCCAGCAGAAGCAAGTCTGCATGCGCTTTTATCCCTCAAGTGCAAATGTTTCCTAAATTTATCTGAGACACAGATAAACATGTGGTCTTTAGGCAGGGGTAGGATTCAAATTTTTTAAACAGCCGGTTCTCTGTGTGTGGCTAGTTGGTGGGCATGGCTTGGTGGTCATGTGACTAGCTGGGTGTGGCCAACTCAAAATCACTCACATCGAGACACGCATCTCCTCGCCTGGCCCCTCGTGACTGTGGGGATGCTGCAACAGTCACAAGTGTGAAAAATGGTCATAAGTCACTTTTTTCAGTGCCATTGTAACTTTGAATGGTCACTCCACACAAGCAAAGTACCAGCAAAGGAGGGGGAAAAAACTCCAGAGAGGTTCCTGAGACAGGAAGTCTAGTCCTGCCAAGAACGTAATAAGGGTTAATGGAGAGGCAGTTTCTGTAAGCAACACCAGAACAACCGGTTCTAGCGAATAGGTGCAACCAGTAGAATCCCACCCGTGTCTTTAGGATAGAGGACCAAGAAGCAATGACTGGGAAATTATGGAAGTTGAAGTCCGCACAGCTTAAAGCTACCAAAGTTGAGGGGGGGAAACGAACTAAGGAAAAAAATAGAATTTGTTAGCTTCCAGCAGCACCATTAGAAATGGTTATCTAAATCTAGAATTTAGGATGACTCTATGTCTACTCTATAACAACCAATTGATGATTTGCAAACATCGCACTAAAAAAAAGAAAACCACTCTCCTCTTAAAATTGCAAAACACTGCAGTCAGCTATGCCCAGGGGTGGGATTCTATCTGGTTGGACCAGTTCTATGGAACCGGTTGTTATGATTCTGCACAGAGAGAACTGGAAAATTGCACCACTGGCTGGCCCCTCCCCTCCCCATCCACTCATTCCTTGCCTGGCATGTGTGCCATCAAACTTACCTGATAAATTGCTATTTTTCTTTTTTTTCCCCAACCATCAGCTGTTCTGCTGTGCTGGGAGATTTAGTTTAGCTAGAAAGCAGGAAATCACTGGATTTCTTGCTTTCGAGCTAATCTAAAAGCAGAGCTGAACCTTCCTTAGGACTGAAGTTTCTATTTTTCAGTGCAGACTCAGGTAGCAGATTGCAGAAAGATAGATCTCTTAGTGAGAATCTGTGATTCTGTGAGCAACTCAATCTGCCTGCCTGCTTTATTTGACTTTGGGTAAAAGTTGCTCTTTTTTAAAATAAAAAATTAAATATTTATAATATTTACATACAAGCCATGCCCACCTAGTCACGTGACTATCAAGCCACACAGTCAGCAAACCACACCTACCTAGTCACATGACCACCGAGCCCCACCCACAAATTAGGCCACACCCACAGAGCCGGTTGTTAAGAAATTTAAATCCCACCCCTGGCTATGCCTGAAAGACAACTTTCTAATTTCTAGAGAATTTAAAGCCCAACATATGCTACCACATCAGTGTGTTTGCACTCTATCAGGACAGAGCAGGAAAAGCAGCTACGACCACAGAAAATACCTCAGCAAAAGGTAAAAATATCTGGTTTAAATATCTGGTTTAAGGCTTGAGATCATCTAAGACAGGGGTCTCCAACCTGTGGGCCATGGTCCACTGGTGGGTCATGAAGAGTTTACAACCAGGCCGTGGAAACAGTCGGCAAGTGCATTCTCACATGCTTCATTTAAGTGAGTGACAGAGGCACACGTTCATGCCACTCATGCAAATGGAGTTGCAAGTGCATGTGTATGCTTGCCGACCACTCACACGGAACCATCCCCTCTCTCCTCCCCCCCCACCCCCCAGCCTGCAAAGCCAGAAATGTTGGGGAACTCTGATCTAAGATGATCAACTTTTTCACAAAGATTTCCTTTGTAGCTCCATTAACGGGACCTCAGATTGTGAATGTAACTATGGAAGATGGGAGCATTTTGGTCTCCTGGAGAGAAGTTCCAGAACATCAGAGGATGGGGTGTATCATTAATTATAAGATTTATTTGCAGAAACAATTCTCTTCTCTACCCCCAGATGTCCATGGTAGGTACCTTATAAAAATTAATAACTTTAACTCTTAAAGTGCAAAATGCATAGAGTACTAAAAATGAGGGGCAGGCAACGTTCAGTCAATAAAGTAGCAACACAGACAAATAAACTAACAGTAAACACTAGCCTAATCAAGGAACAACCAAGACTGATCCTACCAACACTGACAGGGCAAGCTACTGGTAGAAAAAGAGAGCAAACTCTAGTTCCTTCCAGCACTGCTGATGTTATCTAGTTGGGTAATGCAATGCCTACAAGAAAGCCTATCAAGCTCAGAGGGCACCAGTTCAACCCTGAGCTATAAATATTCTCTTCTATCAATAGCTTTCAATCAGTAATTAAAGGTATTCAGATAACAGATAACAGATAATCAGGATTGGAAGGGACATTGTAGGTCTTCTAGTCCAACCTCCTGCCCAAGCAGGAGACCCTACACCATTTCTGACAGATGGGAGTCCAATCTCTTCTTGAAAGTCTCAAGTGATGGCACTCCCACAACTTCTGAGAGGAAGCTGTTCCATTGGTTGATTGTTCTCACTGTCAGAAAGTTTCTTATTTCTAGGTTGAATCTCTCCTTGTTCAGTTTGCATCCATTATTCCTTGTCTGGCCTTCAGGTGCTTTAGAAAATAGCTTGACTCCCGTCCTCTCTGTGGCAGCCCCTCAAACATGGGAACCCTGCTACTATGTCTCCCCTGGTCCTTCTCTTCACTAGACTAGCCATGCTGAGCACTTGCAACTATTCATTTTATGTTTTAGCCTCCAGTTCCCTAAACATCTTGGTTGTTCTTCTCTGCACTTTTTCTAGAGCCTCAACATCTTTTTATAGTGTGGTGACCAAAACTGGATGCATTCCTCTGTGCCCAAAGAAATGGACGTTGCCTTAAATCATAAAGGCAAAGATATACAGCTTGATTTGATAAGAGCTTATGCTATGAAACAATTATGCTTTCACCTTTTAATTTTTCCAGAGATCTCTAAACCAGCCCCACAGCCCTTTCATATAAAAACCATAGAGACTGGTGCTTCCTATGTTATTTGGATGACAGCTTCTACGAATGCTGGAGAAAGCCCGAAAGGGAACGAAGAGCTGATCTACATAAAAAGTAATTGTAATATGTCACCATTAGGAGTATAATGGCTGAGGTTTATCTTTTTCATGCAAACACGTTAGGTGAAACGCTTTGATTTTTAGATAATAAGCTGCAAAAGTTATTATCTTCTCCAATTGGAAAGTTGGGATTACTATATAGCAGGGGTGTCAAACTGGCGGGCCACAAGCCGGATTGCATCATGTGCAGGCCACGCCCATCCCAGCTTTGTGAAGGGGAAAAAATACTGTGAAACATCATGTGATGGCAACATGACGCAGCAAGTTTGACACCCATGCTATATAGGAAAGAATCCAGGGTGGTTGCTTTAATAAACAGATAATCCTCCACATACAACCACAATTGGGACCAGTTGTTATTGTTAGGGATAACATTGTTCACCCTAACTGGTTTAGGTGAAATAATAACTATGAATCATAGTTAGTGTATATTAGAGTGTATACAGCTTTAACTGTGAAATAGCAATTAAAGGAGTGGTTAAGAAAACAATATAAAAGTAGCAAGACTACAGCTTGCTCTCTCTCTCTCTGGCTTTGATGATCCCTGATTACTGCTTGGAATCAAGACTGCATTGCTCAAACGGGAGAGACAACAAAGGACTGATTTTGTAAGTGAACTGACATAGGATATTCTACATGGACTTTGCTAAATGAATATCCCTGAATGGACTGACTCCAGGGTAAATGAATATTGGACTGTTATTTGACTATGCCATAAACTTATGCTGGAATAAAATATATTCTTGATAGCACAAGCGTATCTGTTATTTTTACTGTATGTTAATAAACATACAAACTTAGCTCACTCATTTATCTGTGTGCCTATCTGACTAACGCTGCACATTCTGTTTAGCTTGTCTACCTAACCCTGGTTGGGGAACCCAGGCTTAACACTGGTTATGGACCCAGAGGCTGCAAAGTCAGTTTAACTAGGTTAAACAGATTTATGTAAAAAGTGAGAGTTTGTATTGTTATACATTACAGTAAACAGACAGCTGTGTTTTATTAATTATATTTTTATATCCATATAAGAAAACATGGCACAAGTCAATCTACAAAGTTTGTCCCTTATGTCCAAGCTGGATGGAACAAACTATGTATCATGGTCTACAAAATGTAGTCTACTTCTACGAAGTGAAGGTCTGTGGAACATAATTGAAAATCCACCAAACGTAGAAGAATGGGATCCAGAGGATGAGGAAGACAGACTAAAGATAGAAGAATTTAAGCATAAAAATCAACAAGCCATTTGCATAATTGGGTTAACCTTAACTGATCAACAGCTTGTTTATATCCACGGAGAGAAAACGGCTTTTGGGTGTTGGCAGAAGCTGAAGAGAATTTATGTTCGAGATAATATTGGTGCTCACATAAATCTAACACGGAAGCTTTTCAGGACACATCTCCAAACAAATGGTGATATGCAGAGTCATTTAAAAACTATGCAAAGCATTTTCCAAGAATTACACGAGAAAGAGCTTATATTCTCTGAACAACATCAAGTTTATATAATTCTATCTTCCCTTGATGAAAGTTATCATAACTACGTAACTTCACTTGAAATTTTGCCAAAGGACAATTTAACTTTAACAGATATAACTGGCAGATTGATCGAAGAGGCCAGAAGAAGGCATGAAAGAGATGAATTAAGGAGGGAGCAACCTCAAAAAGAAGATAATGAATCTCCTACTGCATACGCAATTAAAAAGTGTTTTAATTGTGGAGGAAGAGGACATTTGGCAAGATTTTGTAAAAAGGCAAAGCGCCAGAACGCTGGCCAGAATACTAAAAATCATCAAAAAATAAATAAACATTTAGAGTTAGCCATGTATACTAACGGAGCTGTAAAAAATAATTTATGGGTGGTTGACAGTGGGGCATCCCATTGTATAACAAATGATAACAAAAATTTTCTAAAAATGTCCCAGAGTACACAGCAGATATCGTTAGCCAATGGCTGGAAACTGAAAGCTAAAGGTGAAGGTACAGCATATTGTTCTTTTATAAAAGAGAATGTAAAAATGTTATATGTACCACAACTTAAGTTTAATTTAATTTCAGTTAGAATTTTGGTTAAACTAGGATATGTAGTTACATTTAAGGGAGATAACTGCATACTTGAAAAAGAAGATAAGAGAATAACTGCATCTTTAAGAGATGGATTATATGTGTTAAATGATGATGGTTTAAAGGTGGCTAACACAATTTATGAAAATAAGAAACCTCATGATGAATGTATTCACTTGTTACATCGAAGGCTAGGGCATTTAAATTTTAAAATGCTTAAGAAAACTGTTGAATTGTCTAAGGGAATAAGTTTGAAATCTTGTAATAAGTATTTGCAATGTAATGCCTGTTATCAAAATAACAGCAGGGTCATACCGGCTAATAGAGTTGATGGATTTACTACTAAAGAGCCTTTAGAAGTAGTATTTGCTGATTTAATAGGTCCGAAAAAACCAAGTGTAGGAGGATCTCGCTACATACTAAGTATAATGGATCACTATTCAAGATATGGGTTTTGCTATTTAATGAAGAGCAAAACTGAAACATATCAAAATCTATTTAATTGGTTAAAATTCGCTGAAAGAAAAACTAAAAAGAAATTAGTAACTCTCATCACAGATAATGGTACAGAATTTACAAATAATAAATTTAAAAACAGACTTAGAATGTTAGGTATTCAACATAAAATGTCTGAACCATATAGGCCACAACATAATGCCTTTATAGAGAGAAGAGGCCAAACATTACAATCAATGGCACAAACTATGATGTCTGATTCAGGATTACCTGACAATTTATGGGGAGAAGCAATAATGTGTGGTAATCATATATTAAATAATGTTGTTAATTCAACAACAGGTGAATTACCATTCACACTGTGGCATGGTACAAAACCTGATTTAAGTTACATGCACACATTTGGAGCACCAGCATGGGTGCATATCCCTACACAACTTAGATACAAAGGACAGCATAGAGCTAAAAGATTGATTTTTGTAGGTTATACATCTAATCATAGATCTTATAGATTCTGGGAACCAGGTACATCTAGAGTTTACACCAGTGCTAGTGCAAAATTCCTAGAACATGTAGGATGGAATAGATTAGAGCAAGATTTAAATAATGAAGTATTTATTGAACCCTACAAAAGGCAGAAAGATGAGATTAGCTATAAGAAGAGTCCAATTAAAGAAGAAGTCCACGAAGAGCAAATAGGACCAGAACAAGAGGAAATAGTTGATCAGGAAGAGTTACATGATCAAGAACAATTAATAAAGGAAAGTCCACCTGTAAGTCCTATAATACCTAGACGTACTACACGTGTAACTAGACCACCTGATAGGTATCAAGCAAGTATAGTTTGCCAAGTAACTAAAGTTCCAACTAGTGTAGATGAACTTAGGATGTATCCTGCTAAGGATCAGGAGAATTGGCAAAAGGCTATGGAAAAAGAACTAAATTCATTAAAGGTAATGAAAGTGTATGAAGATGCCAAATTACCTCCAGGAGAAAAATCCATTGGGTGCAAATGGATATTTAAAGTAAAAACTGGAAATGATGGGACTGTTACACATAAAGCTAGGTTAGTATAGCTCAAGGATTTAATCAAACTGCATCTGATTATGATGAAGTTTTTGCACCAAGCCTTAAAGCTACATCTTTAAGAGCAGCATTAGTGTGGGCAGCTAAGAAAAACTATGTCATTAACCATTTAGATGTAGAAACTGCTTATCTACATGCACCATTGCAGCACACTATATATTTAAGGAAACCAATTGGCATAAATGACAATAAAATAAATAGTAATGATTGTTGGAAACTCAAAAAGAGTCTTTACGGGTTAAAACAATCTGGGTTTGAGTGGAACCAATATATTGTGAAAGAGTTAAACAATATAGGTTTTAAATCTGGTTTAGCAGATCTGTGTGTGTTTAAAAGAGAAAATAATGGAACGGTATCATTATTATTATTATTTACTGATGATATTGCTTTAATAACTAAGACTAATAATGAAGCTAATGAGATTATATCATTATTAGCCAAAAAGATAAAAATAAAGCATTTAGGTGAAATTAAAAGGTATCTAGGATTGACAATAAATAAAACAAATAATGGTTTTAAGATATCTCAAGAAGATAAAATTTGCCAATTACTTAAAACTTATAAGATGGAACTTTGTAAACCAGTAAAGACTCCAATGAGTCAAGAAGTTTGCCAAACTAATGATCAAAGTCCCAAATTTGATAAGTCCATATATCAATCTTTGATTGGTAGCTTATCATATATAAGCAATTGGTCAAGGCCAGATATTGCTTATAGTGTAAATCAGCTGGCACGTTTTAATTCAGATCCTAAAGAATGTCATTGGAAATCCTTAAAAAGAATATTGAGATATCTTAAGGGAACAATGAACCATGCATTATATATAGAACCAAAGGGTGATTTGAGTCTTAGTGCTTATGCAGATGCAAGTTTTGCAACTGATATAAACACTAGAAAATCAACATCTGGTATGGCTATATTATTTGGTAAAACACTAATAGGGTGGAGGTCAATCAGACAACAGCATATTAGCTTGTCCACGATGGAAGCGGAATTTTCATGTCTGTCATTATTATGCACTGACTTGATTTTGTACAAACAGTTATTATTAGACATGGGTATAACTGTAAAAGATTCCATTATGGTGTATGAGGATAACCAAGCAGCTATAAAGTTAGCTACTAATATTGCTGTAAAAACTAGATCAAAACATACTGACCTAAGATATTTGAATGTAAGAGAATCAGTGAAAAATGGATTAATTAAATTGGTATACTGCATGTCAGAAGAAAACATTGCAGACCAATTTACAAAAGCTCAAGGAGCAACTAAGTTTAAAGAAAGTTGCGAAAAATATTTTCTAAAGATGTAAATGATTCATAGTTATTATGTAACCTAAAAGGGGAGAATGTTAGGGATAACATTGTTCACCCTAACTGGTTTAGGTGAAATAATAACTATGAATCATAGTTAGTGTATATTAGAGTGTATACAGCTTTAACTGTGAAATAGCAATTAAAGGAGTGGTTAAGAAAACAATATAAAAGTAGCAAGACTACGGCTTGCTCTCACTCTCTCTCTGGTTTTGATGATCCCTGATTACTGCTTGGAATCAAGACTGCATAGCTCAAACGGGAGAGACAACAAAGGACTGATTTTGTAAGTGATCTGACATAGGATATTCTACATGGACTTTGCTAAATAAATATCCCTGAATGGACTGACTACATGGTAAATGAATATTGGACTGTTATTTGACTATGCCATAAACTTATACTGGAATAAAATATATTCTTGATAGCACAAGCGTATCTGTTATTTTTACTGTATGTTAATAAACATACAAACTTAGCTCACTCATTTATCTGTGTGCCTATCTGACTAACGCTGCACATTCTGTTTAGCTTGTCTACCTAACCCTGGTTGGGGAACCCCGGCTTAACACTTATGATTATAAGTTGAGGCACCCATGTGACCAGTTCTGGTTTTATGACCATTTTTCAGCAGTCATTAAGTAAATGGCACAATCATAAGCATGAACCCATTCTTTCAAATGGGTGGGGAGGGCAGGGTTTAACTAGAAACCAGCCAAAAAAACTTTACAAATTGTGGCCATGGGACAACTGGTCATAAAGAGAGCCAGTTATCAAGCATCCAAAATGTCATGTGACCATAGGGGGTAATGATGTGATGTGACATTTTTTAGGATGAACAAAAGTTCTTTATGGGCTATAAACCATCTGTTCTGAGCCCTGTGATTTTGAATGGTCGTTAAGCAATCAGGCATAAGTTGAAGCTACCTGTAGTAACATGTTTTTTACATAGTAATGTGTCATGGGTCTCATCCAAACAAGCTGTAGGAGACTAAATAAATTAAATAAATGTTTTCAAAAAGAAATAGGTTTCTAAATTCTGGTTAATCTGAGCCTTAGATTCTAAGTTGTAATGTTTTAATACCTGTACTTTTGTCTTAATATAGCAGGTGGATTTATACATGCTTCTCACTGGGTTCCAATTGTAGCCATTTTCATTATTATTGGACTTTCTGTCTTCTTATGCTATATCCTAGTTGTCCGGCAAAAGTAAGTGATCCAGATTTTTTTGTATTTCATTTTTTTTTTAATGTTTAATCATGTCTAATTCTCAGAGACTGCCTGGACAGGTGCATTCAGTTTTCTTGGCAAGATTTTTCAAAAATTTCTTTGTCTTCATTGTCTCCTTCCCAAAGCTGAGTAAAACTGACTAGGTCATCTGACAGTTTTGGACCTAAGGCAGGACTAGAACTCACAGTCTCCTGGTTTGTGGCTTGATGCTTTAACCAATACACCAAATTGGCTTTCTTTAGATTAGTGTTTGTTAGATATAGAGTGACATAAAATTAGAACACAATAAAAATGGAATTAAGTAGGATAATTCACAAGGGAAAGCATTCCCTTGATTGTAAAAATATCCAGAATGAGTTGAAACATGTCGGGTGAAGTTAAGCAGGATGATTTTTCTTTAATTTTAAAAGCTTAATACCAACAGGGAGGCTATTAATGGCTGCTTGTGGACCCATAAAAACCTAAATTCCTCCACAGCAAAAACAGTCTGTATCTTGCCTTTCTCAACAACTTCAGATCAGTGGTGCGTTTCAAACAATTTTTACCACTGGTTTGGTGGGTGTGGGTTGGGCACACTTTGCGCACATACACACACTTTGCGCAGGCGCGTGCACCAAATACACACTTTGCACAGGCGCAGAGGCTTTCTGACTCACCTCCTGCAATCCTGCACTCTCCCCGTCGCTTCAGCAGCTGCCACGCAGCAATCTGCACCAGCTCATTCCTTCAACACCATGTTCATTCTTCATGATGATTCTTCTCAGTGCTCTCTGCCTTTAATTGTACTTTGCCTTGTTGAGTTCCAAGGCACCCATACATTTCAGCTCTTTATCTCTGGATATGCATGTGCATCCAACTCTGCATCAGGGACAGGATCTGACAGGGTTAACTACTGGTTCAGTGACTAGCGAGGTTCGGTGATATGCAATGTGCTTCCCTGCATGCTGCGCGCGTGCCTGTAAATCGTCATCAGCTTGGTGCCTGGACAGCTGAGCAGCGCTGCTGCATGCAGAGAAGCAGCCTTTGAAAAAGCCCTTTTTTCCTGCTTTTTTAACTGCAGCTGTGCCTTGCACAGCAGCTGAGGTTGAAAAAGCAGGAAATAAAGGTCAGCTAAGAGCCCAGGCAGGCGGGTGGGCAAAAACATCAGCAGACATCGAACTGGTTCGATGTCTGCTGCTCTTCAGAGCTACCAGTTCTACAGAGGTAGAAACCCACCCCTGCCCTGCATCTTGACGATTCCATGGATATAATGTTTCAATTTTGGAAACCAAAGGGGCACTTTACAAAAAAGACCCTGTTTTAAACATGAATGCTCTAATATTATCTTTCTGTCTTTTTAGTTGCTTCTTCCTTTCCTTTATCTTAACAGCCTCTCTATTGAATGTCTACTACTCCACTAAGAACACAAAAGCCAACCAGAAAGGGCTTAGGCAAACATACATACATTGAAAATATGTAGAGAAGGATGATCATCCAATGCTTATAGAGCGGCCACCTTCTTAAACTTGTTTTTGGGAGAGAGAGAAAAATAAACACTAATGAATATTATTTATTCATTTAATTTATATCCTCTCCCCCCTTTATTGTATTTTTTGTAAATAAGATGGTGAACAAAGTGAATAACAGAGTTGGAAGGGAACTTGTGGGTCTTTTAGTCCAACCCTCTGCTCAAGTGGGACACCTTATATACCATTCTGGATAAATGGCTGTCCAATTTATTCTCAGAAACCTCCAGTGGGGTAGCACCCATACCTTCTAGAGAGACAAGCTGTTTCATTGATTTGATCGTTCTCACTGTCAGAAAATTTCTCTGTAGGCTGGTCCTCTCCTGAAATTAATTTCAGAAGTGGTATTCAGCAGGTTCTGACCAGTTCTGAAGAACCGGTAGCGGAAATTTTGAGTAGTTCGTAATACCACCTCTGACTGACCACACCCCCATCTATTCTCTGCCTCTTGAGTCCCAGCTGATCGGCTGGGTCTTCTTTTGTTGCCTTGCACTGGGAAACGGAGCTGGAAAGCAGATTAGTGGGGTGGGGAGGGAATGTGGATTTTACAGTATCCTTTCCCTGCCACGCCCACCAAGCCACATCATGCCCACCAAGTCATGCCCACAGAACTGGTAGTAAAAAATTTTGAATCCCACCACTGGTTAGTTTCCATCCACTGCTTCCTGTCCTGCCCTCAAATGCTTTGGATAATCCCGAATACATTTTCCCCCCTACTTTCCCCGCAATAACAACCCCTGTAAGATGAGTTGGGCTGAGAAATAGTGACTGGCTCAAGGTCACCTCAGCCTGTTTTAATGCCCAAGGCAGGACTAAAACTCACAGACTCCTGTTTTCTAGCCAAGTGCCATAAATCAAGGTTCCCAAACCCCTGGTCCATGAAAGCAGCAGTGCACAAAGCTCCATTTGCTCATGCGCAAGATTAAGTTGTGCGCAGTAAACCATTTTTTCCTCCTTGCTGATCCGCGGAGCCAGAAAAGTTGGGGAATGTTGCCTTAAGCCACTAGACCAAGCTGGCTTTGAAACTGGTTCCCACTTTAACAAGACAGAAAAGTCAAATAACAAATTCCTTTCAGGAATAATAATTGGCAGCTTTCTGCGCTTTTACAATGACCCAAATCTGCTATCTGAAGCAGATCACATCAGCCCTTCACAATTTATAGGGCACAAACCTCATCTTGCAAGCAAACGTACAGGTAGTCCTCGAATAGCTCACATAGTGATGATGACACTGAAAAAAAGTGACTTATGACCATTTTTTCACCCTTGGGGCTGTTGCAGCATCCCCGTGGTCATGTGATTTATATTCAGGTGCTTGACAATCGATTCATGTTTATGACAGTTGCACTGTCCTTTTGCAAGGTCGTGTGATCCCTTCTTGCAACCTACTGGCAAGCTAAGTCAATAGGGAAGCCAGATTCACTTAATAACCATGTTACTAACTTATCAACTGCAGTAATTTATTTACTGAACAAATGTGGCAAGAAAAGTCATAAAATGGCAAAACTCACTAAAGAAATTTCTCACTTAGCAACACAAATTTTGGGCTCAATTTTGTCCACAAGTTGAAGACTATATGTATTGTATTCATGCCAGAAGAGTCTCATATATGGTAGCTTTGCCTAGTTTAATAATTTATAGATATTTTCACACCCCACAATTGTGGCATTATTATCACTTAAAATTAACGGCTGCATTGTGTTATTTTTTTTCCACTAGGATTTTCTCTCTCTTTTCTGCTCTGGTATTTGGTTGGTATCCAGATCCAGCCAACTCTAAATGGGCAAAAGAATTCACATCTACAAAGGTAGACCAATCTACTTGATGACTCCAATTCAGCTGATTGACTTTTGTCTCTGAATAGAAAAAGATCTTCCTTAAATTTGAGATACTTAAAAAAGTATAAATATAAATACTTTTAACTTCAGTTTTCTAAGATTTCCTATGATCAAAAGTATATTTTTTTCAGATGAAAAACACATGCCAAATTTATTGATGTGACATTCTCATATGAACCTCAGAATCTGTTAAACATTATGATGAAAACCCCCACTTTATACAAGAATTTACGAATGTCAATTGTGCCAAGCAGTTATATAAATGTGACATTTGTGCAAAAATGTTTGCTTTTAAAGAAAGAGAGGTATATTATTATCAAACTCAACATTTTCTCTCATTTCTCTTGATTAAGGATGAATCAAGGTCCAATTCTACAGAGTTTTTAAGCCAGCCAGTCAGATCTGAAGACCCTGAAACTCTACAAATAAAGGAAGTCTTAACTGAAAGACTTGGCTTTGCTTTTATGGATGGGCACATATACAAAAATACCCAGACAGAAACATCATCTGTGAGAACTAACAACTGCAATTCTTTGACGACCAATATAACAGATAGTACTGGGAACTATCAGTTGCCATCTTTGTACAAGAAACTTCTACCTGAAGATCCAAATGAAAGCCAAATATTTTCTGAGTGCTTAGTTAATCCACTCACGAATGCCACAGTAGATTACTTGCCAACCACCACACCTGCCATTGTGACTTCTGAGGAAGACAGCTTTGGATCTGAACTCAGTTCTTTGCCTATTTTCCCTATAACTTCTTTTCGAAGAAATTCAGGTTTTTTGGGTGGAAAACTTACCCTGGATGCTATAAAAATGGACTGTAATTCTTTCACGGAGAACCCTTTTTTTAAGAGCAGAGATATAGGGAATGTTGCTCTTAAGCATTAAAACTACCTATACTCTATGAGGGGTGCTATTCTCGTGAAACTGTAGAGGGCTCCCAAATGCTTCTCATGGGAATTAGATGTTTATTTTTACGAGACAAAAGAAAGATAAGCAATTTCATTATTTCAAAAACTAGACACTAGAGGGGATTACATTTTTAAGTAGAGGAAAGATTTACAAGCCAGTAGAATATTGCAAAATTCATTGATACAAAGGTGACGTTTGAAAAATGAATTGAGAAAATGCTAGCTACAATATTGACAATCTCAGTAATTATTTCTGCTTCTATGGACAGATGTCCAAATGTTCTTCAATGTTATTGAAGAAATGACAGATATAGAACAAATTTTATCTGACAAGATAGAGATGATTTTAAAAGTGGATGTATAACTGACAGGCCAAGATAATTATTTTAAAAAGGATGTTTCCCTGGATTTACTAAAGAAACTGGCTTAAATTTACTTAAAATTTAACAGAGAAGCACAAACCAAAGGCATGGATCATGTTTCTCTACTTGATTTATAAAAGAGGCTTATTATAGCCTTAAAGAACTGTGTTTGATGGGATAAAGAAGAAATGGAAAAAAACAGGTCCCATGATAATATTTGAATGAAGATTAATATGGTTAGAAATAAAAAGAATAAAGTTGAGCTTTTTTATTAACATTAAAACAAGACACATTGTTAGTAGTCCCTTGGGATTTTGGGGTGACATCAGGACTGAAAAAATGTTGCATGGATTTTTTTACAGATAAAGAGGTGGAATTTTGGATGAAATAATAAATATTTGTAACCATAGAGAATCACTAACTTACTTTGTGATGAAGGCTGGAAATCACTACATATATATTTTTGTTTCTTATGCTCTCATCTTTCTCTTTTCTTTGTTTATGCATTTTTCTTACTTTTATTCTCGTTAAGTTTAGTTTGTATGAGTTTATAGTGATTAAAACTCTTAATAAAACGGAATGTGCATAAATTAGGACAGGCAGCAGGCGTAGCTATGGCAATTGACAAGCAAAGTTTTTTCACAGGTGTAACATGTCATTTGGCTGACCCATTACAGGTATTTTCAGTTGAGAGGGGAGAATCAAATCCCCACACCTCAGCATTAGGTGAGATCACAGCTCACTGTGTCTGAAGCACCAATGGGACTGATGCAAATTGGATGTTCTGTAATGAAGACTGGGACATAGCCTTCTAAAAAATCCTGGCCTTGAGAGTACAGGTAGTCCTCAATTTACAATTCATTTCATGACCATTCAAAGTTAAAAAAGCAATGAAAAAAGTGACTTATGACAATTATGACCTTTATGGCATCCCCATAATCATGTAATCAAAATTCAGATGCTTGGCAACTGAGATGCTTATGACATTGCTGTGTCCAAGAGCACCTTTTGCAACCTCTTGACAAGAAAAAACAGAGAAGCCAGATTCACTTAACAATTCACCAACCATGTTACTAACTTACTGAATTCTTAATAATTCACCAACCATGTTACTAACTTATCAACTGCGGTGATTCACTTAACAACTGGTAAGAGAGGTCATAAAATGAAGATAAATTCCCTTAATATCTTGCTTAACAACAGAAATTTTGGGCTCAGTTGTGGTTGTAAGCCGAGAACTACCTGTATTAGCAAAATAGGAATTGAGAGAACCACTGTCATCAGCTACAGCAGTTGGTTGCAGAGCAGGGATGTCAAACTCAAGGCCCAGGGGCCGGATCCAGCCTGCGGAGCCACCCTGGAAACAACAAAGGACTGGCCCATGGTGCCTCTTGTCAGAAAAAATGGAGCTCGCGAGGGCCGCGGTCCTGAGTTCCGTTTATGCTGGCAGAAGGTTGCAGGAAACTGTCACAGATGAAAATGGAGCTCAGGAACCTGTTTTTGCTGGCAGAATGCTCGGGCCACCACAGGCACCCCCAACGCAAGTGACAATGAGCTGACCACACACACACAGACGGTCAAACACAACACAACCCTGATGTGGCCTTCCATGAACTTGTGTTTGACACCCGTCATAAGAGTAGGGGTGTCCAACTGGCAGCCCGCAGGCTGGATATTGTCACATGCAGGCCACACCCACCCCAGCTCTGCGAAGAGAAAAAAACATTGCGATACACCACGTGATGGCAATGTGATGCGGCGAGTTTGACACTCATCGTAGAATGCTTGAAGCTGGGGAAAAAAAATAAAACCGGATAGGAAATGAGAAGCCTTCCCTTAGCCGTGACAAATGTCATACTCTGTAGGATTGGGAGACAGATATGGGGGCAGAATACCTGTCAGGAACTGAAGCTGCTGCAGTCGTTCCCACAGAAACACGAGGAGGGATGATTTCAACAAAACCAATCTCAACCCATCTTTTCCCTAAACCAATTAAACTGGATGGCCAGTTAACAAAAGAAACTTGACATTCGGTGTAGTCTGTACATTAGCATTCACATCTGACGATGCAAGCAAATGACGGGATTGAAATGCCCATGAGGAACTCCTATGATATCATCAGAACAGCAGCCAACTCAGGTAAACATTAGGAAGTACCAGCCCTTAAGGGCACACCTGGGTACGAGTGGAATTGCCACAACAAACCTAGGTTTTAAAACACCCCCAACTGATTTTTATGTGTGAATCCCAAAAACAATGCTACAATGCTTATATTATGTAGCATAACAGCAATTACAAACCAACATTTAAAATACACAAAAATACATCAAAACAGCTGGAAAGAGAACATTCATTTTTCTTTCCATACTTACAATACTCCTGTTATATTTCCAGCTTAGGAAATGCAGTCTCCAAGCTTATTTTGTTAGTGTCAAAATAGGTTCCAATATTTTCTAGGGGAAGTGGAGCAGGAGAGGGTGAAGAGAGGTTATTGGAGCATTAAAACATCACAAAGGTGCTTTTTCACTTTATTGAAAGCACAGGCTTAACATGCTTTGGAACTGAATGCCTTTGGCGTTTTGTTTTTTGAAAAAACGAATTCGCAGTGGCATCATGGGTATGACCAGTAACAAAAAACCATCAGTTCAAGAGCCCAATACAAAACAAATGAAAAATGAGCTGTAAAAGATCTCCAGACATACTCATTTTTTATTCAACCATTGAACCGATGAAGTAGAAAACAAATTTTAAATCACTCTTACCACCACCACCTCCAAAAAATAAAAAGACAACATTTTTAATAGATAAGAGCTGGCTTTGGAGCCTGGCTTCTAGTTTGTCAGTCGCTCACCTTTTAGAAACTGTTAAAGGGACTGAAACGATTTTTTCCCCTCTACAATCGGAAGAGAATACCTGAATCATTCAAGCACATCTTATTTCCAATTTAAGATTCAATTGCTAGTCAGTGAATTCATTTGAAGAAATAGGAACGTCACTTGCTAGAAAGTTTACTCATTAAAAAAAAATAAAATCTCCATTTGTGCTTGGAAATGGAGCAGAGCTACTGCATTTCTTAATCAATACTGAAAATATGTAAATTCTCCTGGTGCTTTCTGCCACTGATACAATGGGATTGAGAAATTGTTTTAGAATAATCCATCTCATTGCATGGATTAAAGTTTACATCCTGTTTGATTTAGGGAGATTCTTAGGGACCTCATGATCTATGAATCCCCTGAACTTTCATTCAGGTTTGGGGCACTATAAAGGCGAACAATGTTACTATGACGTGTTTCATAGATTAGCGTCAACTTCACCAGTTTGAGAGAATGCAAGCACACATTTTTCTTAGTCCAAAGAAACAAAGCAGTTTCAAATCCTTTTTCAGGATGCAAGAAATACTTGCATCCTGAAAAAGGATTTGAAACTGCTTTGTTTCTTTGGACTAAGAAAAATGTTGGAAAAGATTCAAGAGTAAACTTAATTCTAATCTAAACAAGTCATTCTCCATTCATTTGAAAGGCAACAGTTCGCCCTATCTTGCTGCCTTGACTTGTGTTTTAACTCCATACAAATCTGGGGATCAAATGTCCAAGTTTTGGCAGTGACAGACAACCAGAGAAAAGCACACACTCCTTAGTGTTTCTGGACAGACTGTTACTCTTACCTTCGGAAAATGGGTGGAACTTCAGCTGGTCCAGAATGTTCTAATTATAAACTTTAAAATGAAACCCGAGTCAAGTTCAACTCTTGGTAACTTCAAGGACTCCTGAAATTTTCTTGGCAAAATACATAGTAGCAGCAGCACTACGCTGCTGGCTTTTGTTGAACTTCCACATCTAGCCTACAGCATCAGCATTTCTCCAAGTCTCCTATCAAAGTACTAAACAGGTCCAATCCTGCAAGGCTTCCTGTTGGAGAGGTTGGTCAGCTGTTGCCACCCGCAGTGACATAATTTACAGAAGCCTAGGATTTAAATTTCCCAGTGGAAATTGCCAGAAACTTCAGGTCTGTTCTTCCAATATCTGATCGTTCAAGTGAAATGGCATAGTATCTTTTAATTGCTGCTTCCGAGTCCAAGACCCAGTCAGTTCCACCTTTACTGACCACGCTTTCTATAGCAAATGTTTTCTTCAAACCTTTTGCCCATAAATTGATCCATGAGCCTGCTGAAGTGCATTCGTTTTACTTGCCTTAGGATACGCACTGACTGCGCTTCATCTTTTCAAGATCTCCTGGATTCCTCTCAAGAGTTGCTCCATTTCCCAACTCGAAAGGATCTGTTTTCCTCCATTCAACCGTACTCTCAGGACACTCAAGTCCCGGCAGTTTTGATAAGGTTTTTCAAGTGGTTTGCCAATTACCTCCTTCCCTAGGGGTGAGAGAAACTAACTGGCCCAAGATGACCCAGTTGGGGTGGTTGTTTTTTTTTTTGGGGGGGGGGGTCATTCTCCTGATTCCCAATCTGTTGCCCTAACCGCTACACCAAATCAGCTCTTTGATTGCAAAACATTATTTAAGTTTGCTTTCTCATACTTTTTTTTTTTTTTTTAAACATTTAGGTTTAAACGAAATCTAATTTTAGTTTTAATCAGGAAGCAGACCTGTGTAGTAATGCTTTCTACATTTGAAAACTTACTAATTTTATGAAATTTATACAAAAGCACTGACAATTTTTATCAATGTATTTCAGAAGTTAGTTGTCCATTGCAACACAAGAAAGGAGCTGATTTTCCCACGGTCATATGTATATACACTTTAATCACACCTCTTAATAGAAGTATGCTTTTTAAGCAGGTTATATTCTGTGCAATACAATACTTTGGATTTTTCAATAAGCTGGAAATTTGCAGTTTTGTTTCTATATAAATGCTAGAACCCATACTAATTATTCATTTGCTAAACGTAAAAGCAATATTCAGACTTTGAAACAGGCAAGTATTCCCCCAAGGAATATAATAAAATATTTTATAAAATACTGCTTATGTAGATGTAAGACTCTTGCCAGCACAATTTGTGGAAGATACATTTTACTGCCTATTGTTGTCAAAGCTGCAAGTCAAAAGGTTTTTGGAGGATTTCATGCAATTATACACAGTCCACTTTGATATTAAACCCTGCGAAACACAAATGTTTGTCACTCAATATTCAATCTATTGTGATTTTACTCAAACTTGAATAGTTCCTTGCTCATCTATGTTAATTACAGAATATATTTTTGCAATGTGGATACAGATGTTTTTAGATTTTTAAAAATATCAAAACCAATTTCTTCTGGCCAAGCAGAATGCAGTTTTCGCCCCAGTGAACGGGATATAATTTGAATGGCTAACCAAGGGCAGGTGAATGTTGCCTGGGTTTTTTTTTAGTTGTATTTTGTGCAATGTGCATATATGATTTTAAAGAAAATATATGGCTAACTTCTACTGATACATTTAGTCAATGTAACTGTGAAATTCTGTTAAGTATACCCTCTTTGTAAAACATTAGATTTTTAGTCAAGATTTCAGAATATCTTGCCAAATAAAATTCTAAATTGATTCAGGATCTACTGGTTTGGGCAACATATACATACACGGAATAAAACAAAATGGGATAGAAGGCAACTGTATCTGATGATCATTTATACAAATGTTGAGAATATTTGCCATTTTTCTTGGGTGATCAAAATTGTGGTTTTTATGGGAAAAAAATTGTGAACTTGTGAATCCAGGGCAAGCTGGATGAAACCATCATTTGCATTTTATGAGGCATTCGGAGGAATAAATCTGTGCTTAAACTACTACTGATTCATAACATCCAATTTTACAAATGTACCGGAAACTTGCAAAATAACTTCCATTAAAATTAACTCCAGGCAGAGTGGTATTTTAAACCAACTTATAATTGATCAGTAATCTGAAATAACTTTCTGCATGAAGAGAACAGAGCCCATGATATTTTTGCTACATCTATCAGAAACAAAGCATTCTGCGTTTATTAGGACTTATTCTATGTGGGACTGAAACCTATGTAACAAACCTGCCCATTCAAAACAGCTGCAATTTTAAGCATTAGTTAAAATCTCATTAAAATGGGAGTGTGTATAGGATCAGATTACAAATCGCATAAAATGCAGGCTGTTCCATTCTCTCAAATATGGAAGATAACATACATGACATTATTGAAGGACGCATCTGTATATAAGACTAAGTGCACTTCATACAATCAATTGTAATATACAGCACTGTACAACTGACAAGAAAACATGCACTAGTATTTGCTTTTCAAGATTAAGGCCACAGAATGTCCAGAAATGATTTCTAATACGGGATAAGAATGACCCTTGTAAATATTTGCAAACATTGTTAACGTAATACAGGGGATATGTTCTGAAGAATTTAATCCGTGACTTATACTACTTATCCTGTTCTTACCCAACGGGGCTTGTGATTCCATTTTTCTCCTCCACTTCCAAAGCCATTTTTTTTAAAAAAAAAATAGTTTACTTGCACTCTGCCCACCTATTTTGATTTTTCCATGTTACGCATGGAAAAGAGCCAAAAGTTCATTTTAAATCTTCTCATTTGTCACTGACATAGCATTTAATCTTCAAATAAGAGATATTTATAAAAACAGCTTAAGCTTCAACCTCTTACCAATTAACTGTTTTCACCCTATTATTCCATGCATCCTTTCGCTTAAGAAATTGCATAGCTGAGGCAAGCACTTTCAACATTAAGTTACAAAGTAAACCCAGAGAAGATAACATCTCATATTCAATGCACCTAAAGCTCAGGCAGGCAGGAAGCCATCTCCCCATCCTCAGATACTTCATCTGATTGTCCCCACTGCTATTCATAACTTTTTAAATCTTCTGAGACCAGAGGATAAAGCAATTGTTTTTTAAGCAACTAATCTACCTTTAAGTCAGATGTGGATGAAGACTTTTAGATCACATTTGGCAAAATATAAAAGATTACCATATAATATCTCACCTTTTTAAAAAAAGCATTACATTTCAAATCAAAGTTGTCAGGGATGGGAGGTTCACTATCAGTCCTTAATTTTCTGATGAGTAATTTTGCAGTTAGCAATTTAACAAGTATTATTCATCAAAAGTGAACATGTATCTAAACTTTGAGCACTCAAGACAGCCAAAAGCCTCACTCCTGCTTTTATTAAGTCAACAGGATGGTATGTAAATTTCAGGGCAAAATGTAATTATCCAATCAGACACAGTACTGTCCAACAAAATGTATATTCACAATAGACATAGATTTTAATGTTTAGGGTTACCTTAGAAGGGCTTGTGCTCTCTCATTTTACTCATTTTAACTTATCTGCCGGTAGTCTGGTGCAAGATAAACTTTCATGCTCTAACATTTAATAAATCAATCATAATTAGTATCACATTTTAAAGGAGGCTTGCTCTAAAAAAATGGTGCAGTAGCAACACAAACAAGCAGAAGAATAAGAGATACAAAGCCCAATTCATTTAATAGCTAGTATTAAAATTAACTATGCAAGTAGTTATTTGCTAAAGGTATGCTCACAACTGTTACTGGATCCACCACAAGGGGACCATTCCCTGCAAAAGACTTGTAAATGGTTTCAGCTAGAAATTAGGCAAGATGCCTGGCACTGAAAACATTTACAATGCCAATTTAATAGCATTTTTGTAAAAGAGCATGAAAATAAACCTTTATTTTGCTAATATGTACCAATATTAATGAAAGCATTTTCACAGCTCAATACAAATTAAGTACACAGCTATTAAAAGCTGGCAAATTTGCCATCTTTAAACAGAATTTCTAAATTTGCTCTGTATTACAAGTATACCAGAAGATGAAAATGTCACGTCAAGTATCAAACTGGCATTGCATGGGATATATGGCTGTCCAGAATTAAAGTCTGGAAGTCAAAAGAGTTAAATTGGGAGTATTCATGAACAGTAACATACTACTCAATAAGTATGTTATTTGGGCATTAGCATATTTGTGCAGGAAATAGGAATTGGTTTTTTTAAAGAATATACAACACGCACTATCTCTCCCCCCCCCCCCCAAAAAAAAACCCCTGTGCCGAGATGCGTTTGGACATGAAACAAACAAGGGACCTGATAACATATGTAACCTGTTGACTTAAGTAACAACCTTCAAAATCATAATTGGGAAAGTAAAAACCAATAAATTTGGGCAGGAAGAAGGATGAAGGGTACATGTGCTTAAAAATCTTCCTTGAAGGCAAATACCGGACTCATTTAAAAATCTGCTTCTCCATCTCTACTTCCAGATCACAATGCTGAAATTTAAAACGCATCAAGAATCAGATTCAATGTAGTAACTTTGCATAAGTAAACGAATGTTCGAACAAAAATCATTCAGATAATGTCTCAATATTGTTTATGCTTTAGTCCAATACTTTTTGCCCTCCTTCCATAGGCTTTTTTTTTTTTAAATGGGGGTAATGTTTCCAATTCCTTAAGAAACCCATCAATTGTACTAGATACTCAGCAAAACTTTGAAATAAATTGGTATTTCAGTTCTAATCTCCTAACAAGTGTTGTAGACAGAAAGGCAAAGTAGTCCTTTTTATTATTTGCTCAAGTCCTTTCATGTTTTGAAAGTGGTAACATTCTCTTTCACAGGGATTAAGTTAAAATATTAAGAAAATTCTACAGTGGAAAGGAGAGCTTACAATCATCACTCCCCACACCAACATTCACTTCTCAGCTAGGCAAGGCCAAAAGCTGAAGCAATAGAGCAAGATCCACATTTCAATTGGGTGGTGAGGTTTGGCTTATGTCCCACGCAGACCACTGCTGTCTCGCTTTCATGGTCTTGGTTTTCCAATTTAAACAAGTCAAATAATCCTTTTCCCAAGAAGTATAGTGCCCTTTGGTTTCTTCTTCAGAATCAGGGTTGCATGCTAGTGGAACAGTGTTTCAATGCACCCAAAGGGGTGCATTTTAATGTAGACTTATAGCACTGCCACACAGTATCAACTGTAGTTTAAACCAACTATATTAAGAAATAATATACCACTGTGTTCCCAACCTTCCATGTTTGAAAAAAAGTTGTTCCACTCTACAGAATATTTTTGGTAGCAACAATATTAACAAGTTTAAACAAAGTTTACCAAACAGACAACTAGTTTTCTTGAAGAAAAAGGGTGAATGAGAGGTACAACATGGATTGTTTTTTTAAAAAATGGCTTAAGCCAATTATCCAACCAGAGCTGCTGGATTCACAAGCAGGTATTGAGAATATAAACCAATGTGCTTTGACTATTTTTCAAGTATCTGATATCAATTTTGTATAAAGATTTTGAATACACAAACTACCAAAGATAGAAGAAAATGGACTTTCCAAGTTTGACTTAAGTATTAAAAACTCAAATACTCCAGAAGTTAGTATTCCACACAGTACTAACAATTTTCCATATTATTTTTATACATATCCCAGCTGACCGTGGACTGAAAACCATCTGCTAAGCAGTATTAAAAGAAATAGTGTGCAAGAGTTAAAATTGTTTGTAGTTTAGGGAAAGCACATCTAACCCTAATTTTAAAAAAATAAAATAAATGAAGTGAAAGCTTTAACTGGTACACACTGTTCACACCTATATTTCAAGTTTGGAAACGCATATTTTCAAGCAGCAATACAAAAAAGTATCCATGAAGAATGCATAATTTCTGAAAAAAATTATGAAAACATCCCTGCTACCATTACATTTCTAAATACAAAACTGACTACCATATTGTTGCTTCTGTGTAGCAAGAGAAGTTCATTTCAAAACAGGTAAAATTCAGTCTTCAGGTGTGAATGGCATGAATGAGAGTCCCCGTTTTAATATCTTAAGTTGTTTTTAGGATCCTTAAGCATGCAAGCCTTGTAGAGAAGGGCCCAACAAGAGGCAGGGTTGGCTTAGGGCATCCAGTTTAGGACAAAGCCGGGAAAGCTTCTGGATCATCAACATCAGGAGCAGAAGCGCTTGACTGAAATGAAAGAGGAGGTCCATCACTCTGACAGTCAATATAGCACTTTCATTAGCTGTATTATTTAAGACAGTTGAATGGATGAATGAATGAATGAATGAATGAATGAATGAATGAATGAATGAATG
>BLBF01000020.1:31312250-31357133 GCA_015471245.1 Laticauda colubrina | reverse complement strand
ATGAATGAATGAATGAATGAATGAATGAATGAATGAATGAATGAATGAATGAATGATTGAATGAATGAATCTTAATACAGTACCCTGTTAGTAATGGTGTCTGCTCTATAAAATATCCTTTCTATGGGGGAAATCAAATTTTGCTATAGTGAAAAGTTGCAAAGGTTAACAAACAAGGTATTATGAAATTATTGGTGTGAATGGCATACATAAAGAAAAGGTTTTATTGATCTTCAAAATAAGAGACCATGATTAATGAAGGTGAAGGGCAGGAGACAGAAAGAATTTAACTAAAACCTTGAAACTTAACATTACAAGGTGAAGTGGTACACACTTCAACTCTGGGTGGAGATTAGGCACAAGGGCTAGTAAAAGAATCCTAGGCAAAATATTTCCAAAGTCAGAGAAGCAGAGATCTCAAAGTGATTTACTACTGAAAAGGATACGCTGTACTTGAGAGAATCACTCAGATGAGAAGGAAATCTAGGAACAGCACTAGTCTTAGCATTACTGTACACATTTTATAAAATTATCAAGCCACCAACCTGATTGGATGTATGGATCACATCAAACTCTTTAACCAACTAAAAGAAAACAAGCACAAATATTTATTGAGCGTTCTTCTGTTAGTATATATGTTGCTGAAGTGAGAACATTAAATAATTGTTTGTTGATTAAATCAGGGCAGTTGGCACTTTTTCATGCAGTGCCCATCTTCTATTTCCCAATTCTCAAATTGCTCTAAATAGCTAGTGGAAATTCTGGTGCAGATTTGGAACCCAAACCCAAACATAACCCAAGAAGAAACAAACAGAAAATTGCATCAAATGTAACATCTCATTCCTGCTTGGGGTATACAAATCTAAAATTAAGACACTTATCGTTAACTGGGATAACATTTTTTTAAAATTTCAAAGTATGCAAAACAGAATGGAACTAAGAAATTAATTTCATGAATGGGAAACTATATTTGACAGAAAACAAGTACTGGTTATCTGTAACTCTGAAATCAAGTAATACATATAGTGGAAATATTAACAACTGAGTGAAGTAGCTTTAGAGTATACAAAAGGGCTTAACTTCTTCCCTCTTGCTACAATTTGGGAAGAAGGGGAGTTGCAACTTAAACGGAAAAGAAATAATTAACACTTAAGAAGTTATCTAGTTCTCAAACCTATATTCCAATCACTTAAGTGAAACTGAGGAAAAGCTAATGTATTTGACATTTCAGCCATAAAACTATTACATAAACACCTTCCCTAAAGTAACTTCTTATTTTTTCAGGTATAACCTTGTTTTTACAGGCTAGGCTCGCAATGTTGTGCACCATTTCTACAAGCAGCTCAGTTCCATAAAACATTTGTCTCAGTTGACATTTCATTTGCATAAAATCAGTTATTACCTTGTCAGTTCTGCTTCCACGGTTAGCCCTTCCCCCACGCCCACGCCCGCCTCTTCCACCTCTACCACCACGCCCAGGACGACCAAGATCTCCAAAATTGATCTCCAGTTGGGATGTGATATCGTTTGCTGGCTTGCGGAAGTGGTGATCCATTACAGAGTCCTCAGCATGAGACTATAATGAAATCAAGTAATTCAGGTTTAACTGATATGCTTTAAAATTTATTTTCATTCAAAAACAGAAAATTATATCGCACTTTATCCATATTACTGCAAACCAGACAAATCAATATTAGAATGAAATGAGGAACAACATTTGAATATTGTCAAATGTGTATCAAAACTGCAATTTTATCAGGTAAAGTTATGGAACTCTATTATTATTATACGTTTAAATATTACACCACAACTCCAGCTAACAGCTCTAGATTTGCAAAGAAGATTCAATTACCTAGATACAAAGAAAGCGAATCAGAACATACAAAACTCTACACTTGATTAAAAATTGTCCTATCTTCTATAGACCAAACATAGTTAAAAGAAAATGCCAGATCTCAATTATCAATTGATAGCTATTATACATTATATTTTAAATAGCTGACTTTACAGAAACCAGCTTGACCATAACTCTGGATAAAATCCCACTCAAGCCCTGTGATGAGGCTGCCTCCGAGCACATTAAGAAATTGGTTTTGTATCATATTCCTGCAAGAACTGTAAGAGACTGTTATCCTCAATTACTATTGTACATGTTACCCTAGAGCTCTTCAGAACCCCATTCTCTCTTCATTACTTGCCAAGTAATTTGTCTTACTGCAACTGGATAATCAGTAAGATCAACTGAAAAATACATAATATCCAAGCAAACCATAACCAACAAAATTATAGTCAGTTAAAATCCACATAAAATGAACTTGAAGCATACTATTCTGTGAATGGGAGAACTGACCTCCACAAAGTCTGCCAATATGCACTGAGTTGAAATGGTTTCAGCTACATAAAGCCACAACAACCTACTTGAACAGGAGTAGCAAATGGTATGACAATGTTATCGTACTATTCCTTAACATCTAACAGAGAACGCCTCTAATAATGAAAAGGAACACAGATCAACCCACTAATAACAGGAATCAAATCCTGAAATCCCTTCAAAACTTTTTTCAGGAAAAAAATTGGAGTATTGCCATGGATTGCCACAGTCATGATAAAAATATGGGCTTGAGAAACTAAAATTACTTGAACTCGTGGACAAGCAGGCTGGCACAAAAAGGAACAAATTAATTTGAATTTGCAGAGATTTCTTATTCATCAGGTAAAGATAAACCATAAAGTACCTCATTCGGTTCCAGCTGACTCCCCTGCATTTCTGACATCCCCTTTGTCTGAAGTTGTGTCAATGGGCAAGGAATAAAAACAAAAGATAATGAGACCCCCACATGTGTATAGGTGTATACATGACTACTTAACTACAATTAAGCAGGCAAAACTCTAGGATGCAAGATGCAGACAGTTCTCAACTTACGACCATAATTGTGTCCCAAATTTTTGTTGCCAAGCAAGACAGTTAAGCGAGTTTTACCATTTTACAACCTTTCTTGCCATAGGCATCAAGTGAATGACTGCAGTTGTTAAGCTAGTAACACGGTGGTTTAGTGAATCTGGCTTCCCAATATACTTTTGCTTGTTGGAAGGTTGCAAAAGGGAATCACATGCCCCAGGACAATGCAACTGTTATATACACATGTCAGTTGCCAAGTGTCTGAATTTTGATCACATGACCATTGGGATCCTACAACAGTTGTAACTGCGAAAAAAAAGTCACAAGTCTTTTTTCCAGTGCCATTGTAACTTCTAATGGTCACTAAACAAATGGTTGTATATTGAGGACTATCTATATTTAAACGTACACCAAGAAAAATCCAAAACTAGCAAGTGAAGAGGATATTAAGAGATTAGGGTTAAAGCCAGCATGTTTAGTAAAATTAATACACATAAGCATAAGCATCAAGATCACTTTTAGGAGAAAAAAAAGTCACTTCAGGGTAGATGTGTTAAAAAGAAAGTGCTGTACTCTAAAATACAGCTTTAGATCACAATTCACATCACTCTCATCCATAAATTATCCCTAGTGAAAAGAATGGAGCTCATGTCTATAAAAACAAACAAACAAGGAATCAACTTTGCTACTGAGAAACAGAGGAATAAAGAAAAATAAAAAAAGAAACAAGTAGCTTGATATTTTCAAGACTGTCTCACTTTTAGCAACATCTCCAATAAACATACAGGTAGTCCTTCACGAATGACAAAATTGAGCTCAAAATTTCTGTCATGCAAGATAGTTAAGAGATTTTTGCCCCATTTTGTTTCTTGCCACAGTTTTTAAGTGAATCACTACAGTTGTTAATTAGTAATGTGGTTGTTAAATGAATCTGGTTTCCCCACTGACTGTCAGAAAGTCATAAAAAGGGATCACATGACCCGGGACACTGCAACCATTACAAATACATGCCAGTTTCCAAGAGTACATATTTTAATCATATGATCATGGGGATGCTGCAATGGTCATTAAGTATGAAAAACAATTGTTAGTCTCTTTTTTCTGTGCTGTTGTAACTTCAAATGATCATTAAACGAATGGTTGTAAGTCAAGGACTACTTGTAACTCCATAAAAATGTTGCTTCGGATAGAAAGCTTAAGTAACGTGCAGAGCACAATTAAATAGTCTTAAATTTTACAGAGCTTACTTTTTATGGAAATTTTAATACAATGGAATATTATATGTCTAAATAATTATTCAGTAAAACACCCTTTCTACAAATTTCTACAACTCTAGGACACAGATTTACATGCATAACCCACATCCCACCAGCCAACTGAATTTTAAAAACTGGAATGTATTCTCCTCCTCTACCAGGCAAATATAACTTTTAGGGGCTGAAGGTCCCACTCAAGCCTGCAGATAGGGAAACAGGTACTGACAAACAAAATTGTGAAACAATTAAATTGATTTCATTGTAATGTTACATTTTCTAGTCATGTATTAATCATTTTTTTCTTCCTGCCATATAGTAAGTTAATGTTGATTTTTTTCAGAAAGTCTATGAGGGCCACACACAAGGCTAAACACTGGAATATCACAATCCAAGATTTTGCTCATTGTGTTTTTAAGTGTTTCAATTGCAAATGATATATAATTGTGTTTCAAAGTAAAATTGATAATGTTCGGTTAACCAAACACCTGCTTGTTTTTGATTTATAAAATATATGGTTTAGTTAACCAAACATCTGAAATCTGATTTTTTAAAAAATATGGTTACATTTTCTTAAGCCAATTACCCTTGTATGTATAAATAAACAATAAAAATAAGTTGTACCTACCTCCTCACTCTTTGATTTGTGCAGAACAAAGCCTTTTTTCCACTGTCCATCAGCACCTTCATTTGGTTTACGGATGTTGAATTCGACTTTTGCACGATCTTTATTCTGAATAGCTTTCCATTCATCAAGAGTCATTTCTTTAGGACCTTCTTCCTTAACTTCTTCTACTTCATTTTCCCTGTAAGAAGTATGAATGTCAAGAACTTAATACACACACACACACTTTTCCAAGGGATGAAATCTAAACACAAGAAAAAAACTAGAAAAATATCTAAAAACAGCACAGCCTCAATATATATTTACTGCAAAATTTTATTCTGAAGATTAACAGCTGTACCTTTCATGTTTAAAAACAATGGTATTAAAAACTATACACTTTGGTGTTGTCTGGGCTTGGTTGCTTGCTTCCAAACATTTCATTATCCAACTCGTGCATTACATTTAATGTAATGTCTGCAAGCAAACAACCAAGCTTACTTAGAGAGCATCAAGGACTCAGCAGTTCAAACCTGAGCTACAGATATTCTCTTCTATTGGAATGCTGGCTATGTATCATCCTGATATACTCATTAAAGGTACAGTGCTGACCATTAGCTATAAATTAGAAGTTCCATATTATTAAAGTAAAAATTGAAGAACTGCCCCCAGTCATTCTTACTTTCCATTTATATCCTTTATAGTTACAAGCCCAGAAATGATTATTCTATTGAAGTAGATGTATATTTTATCCACTTTTCCTCCAAGTTCTTCCCATTTTATGTGTGCTAATTTCTTCTCTGTGCCCCTGAAACAGTATTCAGTAAATCAGACAGCAAAATTATGGTACCTTACTAGCCTTTTGGCTGAAAGAGTTGTTACACTGTATCTGCTATAAGATATTCAGGATAGATATATCATGATTCTGATTCATGAAGATCTTTTTCAAAGAATAAATATTCTGAATTGCAATATTTAGCCCACTGAATTAAACTACTTTTATACAAAAATAATTATTCCAAGTTGATGCAACTTTTATGTCCCAGAAAATTACTGAGATAATTAAAGCTATGAAACAGGAAAAGGCTCCAGTCCAAGTGTATCCTATGAGTAATATAAGCCACAAACTGAGTTCCATAATACAGGTGGGTCTTCAGTTTACTATTTGTTCAGTGACTGTTCAAACTTGTGATTGCGTTGAACAAGTGGCACTTATGATTAGTCCTCTGAGTTCCATCCACTGAGGCATTCCCACTGCAAAGTGATCACAATCTGGGTGCCCAGCTCCTAATTATGATGTAGCATCTGAGGGTCAGATGGTTGCCATTTGCGATCACATTTCCCCAACAATAAAAGTAACAGGGAAGCAGCCAGACTGGCCACAAAAGGTAACACGTGATGTCATTGCGTAGCAATGCATGATTCGCTTTACCAATGGCAACCAGGAACGCCAGAATTGCCACTGTTAATGGAAACCCTGGATTGTAGAAATTAAAATTGCTGAGAAAAACATCAACTTTCCTAGGCCATCAACCAATAGGTTGCAATATCTGTGAAACAGAGTTGTCCTGCTACTTTGGCAAAACCAGATTGCTCAACCTAATGAAAAAGCTCAAGCTTTAAAAAAAGTATTAACACTTGATCAGAGGACAAGAGACACTGGAGAGGACCCCAATATTTGGAAAAAAATTAACTTTAACAAAGGCACCAGAAAAGGGCTTGTTAATATCAGATGACACAAATGCACACTTACTAGAGTTCACAGGAGCCAAAAGCTAAAATAAAATTCTGACAAAAGAGTACCCCATGACTTATGAGAATCAAAAGCCACTAAATAACAAAATATTGCAGATCATGAAATGTGTTATCCAGTTCCTTGATGTGTGTATATGTATGTGAATATATATTGATGTTTGCATACACACACACATGTACACACACACAAACATCAACAGTGAACTTAACATTTGCATTGCAGACAATACAACTTTCAACTGACTATCCCACACAATCTGATTTTATAAAAAGTTGCTAAGCATCTAATACTAGATTACTATTTTAAATAATTGCAATTTGGAACGCCTAAAACTGCTAAGTGGCAAGAAAGTTAATTAAAACATCTTATTTCACAATTTTTTCAGATGCATTAACAGCATATAAATCCCTGTATTATAATCAAACTGAATTACACTGTAGTGACTTGAAATTACACTATTTTTTCAAATAGACAACTGAAGAGTATGATAACTCTAATTATTTGCAACGATTATGAAATAAACATCAGGGAATATTTATGTTATCACACTTATATTATTCAAAGCACCTACATTATTTATTTATTGAATTTATATTGCCGCCTATTTGTCCAGGGTGACTCGAGGAGGCTTACAGAATGTAAAACCATTTAAAATAAAAAATAAAAACTAACAAAAAGAATCAAATAAAGTACAATAGAACAAAATCTGGGAAAAAATAAAAAATAATGATCTTACAATGATGCTAGTTTAACAAAATACTTTGTTTTAAAAGACTGAGCATAAACCTGTGTTTAAAACAGGTGGCACTCAAAGGAAATCATCTTATCAATTATGATAGCTTTCATTTTAATTCAGTATCTGTAAGTCTTATTAATATGTTATAACATGTTAACCTTCTGCTGATGAATTGGCTCTGCTAATGTGTACTAATGGTTCATTATTCTATTTTTATTTTATTTTGTGATTATTAAATGATATATTTAAATATCAGATGATTTCCTATATATGTATTAAAGCAATAAAAACTGGGCACTAAAACTGAGGCACTGCTTTTGGTAGATCATGTTGTGATCTGTACCTACATTTATATTAATAATAGATTTACTTTAAACAGCAAGACTATGCACAATAGTCGCAAGAGTAAGTTTTAAATGCATCTTCATTTTAATTACATACAATCTCACAAGCCCTTTCAAAATTACTAATTTCTAATTTGGCAGAAGACTTCATTCAAAACTACAAGTAGTATTGACATATTTCAGCAATTAGGACTGGTTTTTCTGTCACTAAATGATGAAGTAATAAAGCACCACGCATTACTTAGCAACATCAATCATCCTACAGTCCCTATTGTTGTTAACCAGCAGCCAAGTCATTAGACAAGGCAGTTTCTTATAACCAAAATAAACTGTGAAAGCCTGCAGAAAATCTCAGGCCAGCAAGGGGATAAGTGGCTTTTGCTAGGCAGAAGAGGAGGGCGTACAAGAGAAGCATGATATAAGCTGGGGAGGGGCTGCCAGGGAGGCACAGCATGAATGCAGAGGATGGGGAACAGTTCAGGGTGGGGAAGATTTACTGCAGCAACCTGGTAGCTTTCCCATGTCCTTCTGAATAAGCTGGCAAGAAAGGTTGTAAATGGTGATCACATGGTCTTAGGGCCTGCAATTGGTTATAAGCATGCACTGGTTGGTAAATGTACACATCATGATCATGTGACCGTGAGAGTGTCAGGATGGCTGGAACTCCAAGGACCAAGTTATAAGCATTTGGCAGCTCCGAACGGTTGTAAGACAAATGATCATAAGTCAAGATTATCTGTTCATTAATTAAAATGCTAGTCAGAGGATATATTGGGAATTGATTACAGCATACATAATTGTACATACATGTAGCAGTGAACAGCCTGTTTATGCTGATGGCAACACTATTTTGTTGCCACCAGCAACAAAAGGACCCAAATTATTGGGGGCAATATGCTAACTATGTAAATCGCTTGAGAGGATTATAAAGCATGTGAAGCAGTATACAAGTCTAAGTACTATTGCTATTTTTCTCTTCATCAGCCACGAGATGTATTTTCAGCCTTTTTCCCTGATTCTACATGTAGTAAAACAGTAACATCTGTGTTTTAATATCAGAAGCTAAATGAATCTTTTTACTGATTACTTAGAAATGGAGTTGTGTTTGGTTATTTATTGCCATATATGGAATGGTCATTCCTGAAATAGATCTGTATCCTAACTGAGGATTCATTTTTTTTTACTTTATAAGACAGTTTAATTCCAGGTAGTCCACATTTTACAATTATTTATTCAATAACCGTTGAGTTACAATGGTGCTGAATGAGGACTTAAAAGCGACCCTCAGTTATGGCTCTTGCAACTGATCTATACTATACTTAACATCACAGCATCTTACGGATGCATGACCATAATTTGAAATCTTCAATGATGGCTTCCAACAACCACAGTCAAAAGCTACATAAATACAATCTTGCAAGTCTGAAGGTACAAACTTTTAACTATCATTTGATCAATTAGGCAGACAGTTTCAAAGTTTGTTCCTCTGACTATTAAGCCATTGGGGATATTCCCCTTTCTCTTGTCTGATTATTTCCTAGGCAGCATCTCTTTCCCCAAGGTCATTTATGCATCCCAATGCATTATGTCAGTACAAAGAAATCATCACTAATTTAATTTGGTACAGGTGATTAAAAAAAAACCCTAACAATTTAATATTTACTTGTTTTCTGAGTCAGCAGGGGGATGTTCCTCTCCTTCTGGAGTTTCCTCTGTTGTGTGTGATTGATCCAAGTCACTGTAAAATAAAAGTTATTGTTTCCAATTAGTACTTCTAACATACTTGCCAATACAAGTTTAAATTTATGGAAAATTATAAGGTCCTTTTCAAAGTTCCAATTTTATGCAAATATATTCCTTTGCTTTCTAAAAACATATGCTCTAATAAAATACAGGTGATATAATGAAGTTTACAAGACATACATTTGGCACCAGTCTCAAAATGTTAAGACTGAAAAGCGTTAAATTTCTATTCTATTGCATAATATTCTGTTTTCAAAAAGATTTATGCTCCTTTCAACACTACTGCTTTCTAGCTAAGGATGCTGAACATTAAACATAATTTCTGCATTTTATGGCATCTTGTAATCTTAAAACTATGAATAATTTTGCTTATATTTATTCTAAATATAAGCTAAAAATAAAATACTAACGTCAGTTCATCTTTGACAGTTCCCCAGTTGTGTGATCCACTCCCGCCACGCTTGTCTTCGTGTTTTAGACCACTGAAATGCGAATGTGAAAGAGAACTAACAAAACTGAGTTAACACAATAGTGCTGGGATACAGAAATTCAAAGGCAAATTTGCAAAATATTCTAACAGAATGCAATATATTTTGAAAGAGAAACTATTGAGTTTTTAAGACTTACGATCTGTCACTTCCACTATGCCTATCAAATTCACGTTTGCCTCTAGAGTCAAAGCCATCTCCTCTGCCCATTCCACGTCCTCTTCCACCACGACCACCTCTTCCAAGACCACCACGGCCACGCATAGGACGATCAATAATGGGTCTATTGTAAACAGAAACAGAATAGGGTCTATATTAAGCCCCATGAAACTGTTAAAATACTCTAAAAAGTATTTCCAGTCTACCTGAAATTAAATGACTCACAATATTTTAATTAAAATGTATGAAGAAACCTGTTTTTCTAAAAGCAAATATTCTGTGCTTCCTAGTTAACTTACTTTGCATTACATTCATCAACAGGTCAATTTGTTGATTACCCTAGCACAAATTATCCAATCAATCATAAAATGTACAATCCTTACTTATCAACAGAAAATTCTCCTCCTTCACCCTTTTCTTCGGCAGGTTTATCAAATCGTCGTTCACGAGGAGGCCGTCTCTCCTGCCTCCTCTCAATAGGCTTGCCCTCTCCCTGAGGCTGTTGCTGATCAGGCCTTCTGCCAATTCGTCTTATCCCTAAAATAGAAGGGAATCTGCATCAGTAAATTATTTACTGATCTCCACCAAGTAACTGATATTCTTTAACACATAGGTATTATCAATATGTAATAAACAATAGTCTTCTACTGATAGAAGACTGTATTGTATGGCTGCTTTTTCTAGCAGTTCATACAGTTATTATCTTATAGGAATTATGGTCAAACTAGCTCTACAGGTATTTATAATCCTTCAAACTACAAACTGGAAAAGCTAAAATTAAGCTCATACTCATCCGAAATAATTATTAAAATATTCATTCTCCTTCCTCCATTAAATAAAATTCACAACCAGTATTCTTTGGTAAAATAATCAAGTTACTTGTTTCCCTAAGTGCAAGTCTTGCATATAGTTTGCAAAACATTTATTTTGGGGCAGAAGATCAGTCTAATATGTGAGCCATTCCAGAACATTTTCTCTTTTTAGAAAAAAGTGAAATTTAATTAAGTTAATCAGATCAATAATTTCTATTGTTTTAGGGGGGTGCACGAAGAAAAACTCAGCCAATCTCATTGTACACATGTTGTACTCTGACAACAAAGGTAATATTTCAGAAACCTTTATAGAATGTGGTAAATCAGTTGCAACTGGGAAATGGGAGAGCCACCATTTTTCTTATTATGCGTGAATACTTATCAAGTTTGTTATAATAAAGTAAATGTTCACCTACAGAGTGATAAGGAAGCTGGAAATATGACTTTACAGAAATTATTATCTCTGTAGTAATGCACTAATCTGTCATAATAATCCCCTCCTAACATGGAACATTTCTGCAACTGAAAGTACTAAGTCTCAACATGCAATATACTCTATTCTCTGCCTGGAAGCTGTCACAGTGCCAACAATTCCTTCACAATAATTCCGCCACACTGCTTGAAACCAACTGGCTAACTAACAGTGCCAAAGTTTCATTCAAACAAAAAAAAAATGATTTGTATATTAAAAGTTGACTTTTCATCATCCTGAGAACAACGGTGGCTTCAAATAATATTGTTATCATTGGCAAAAAAAATGGGCTATAAATCCACTCATATATTATGAATTAGATTCAAAAATTCTGCTCAATGCAAAACCAATGAGTTCTAAAACTGTCATATTTGTCACAATATAAAACAATTCTAAATTGCTGGAAGGAGAACAAGGATTCTCAGTAAAATATTGCTTATCAAAACTATTAGCCATGCCTAATACAGGCACAGCTGGTACAGAATTTGTTTCAAGAGAAAAATGTCCCAAGAGTCCCACAACAGGCTATCACCAATAACTAGATTTTTTGATATGGTAAGAGTGCATTTCAGACCAAGCCAAGTCCTGAAGCGACATACTATTCTCTCTCATTAAAGGGCAGGAGTGAATACTTGACACTGAACTTCACACCTATCCAGGAACTATTACATGGGAACATATTTCTTGGCTTTCCTCTCACTTTTTAATCAGGTCAAGTTTACTTTTCTCTTGTCACTTTGAATCCACAGAAATTGGAAAGCATTTTTTTAGTTGTTCTTGCCAAGGCATACTAGCTTTCTGAAGAACGATTATGCCTTTTTGCTTTACTTCCTATGCTTTAAACATAACTTATTTATTATCTGTTGGATTAAAATGCAATTTATTAGTCTGGATCCAAGCCAATAACTTTCACTGCTGCAACTGTTGTTCAGAATAAAAGCAAAAGTATTTTTTGGCTTTGCTATTATTAGTGGTGTTACACATATTGCATATCTGCTAGTAATATAAAGAAATTCTATTGGATGAAATCATTTTCATGCAGCTCAACTGAGCACATTTTACATTTAATAAAGAACAGCTATTAGACATTCATAATTGCATAATGCACATATATAATAGCTACCTCAAAATCTGTGATATACACCAATCTCTTTCAATAATGTTCAGAACAATCCCAATCACTGAATAAAAAATACACAGGTGAAATAAACTTCATATCAATGAAGTTTCAAGTGCCTAAATTATAACTGCATTGATTCAATTAGAATAGCTTGTCTAACAAACAATCATTACTGAATTTTTACCAAGCCATGTAAGGTTATTGAACCTATATTAAATTGGCTGGATTTGATGTTTGTAAGCAGAACCTACTTCCTTTATTACAAATAGTATTACCATTAGTATCTTTTCCATAATGCCTAGAAATTATGCTGTAATTTTCATGCCACTGAAATATACACAAAGTATCTAACCTTAAATACAATAATATTCATCAAGGGGAATTTACAACTCATTATAAAAGTAAGGTGATTTGTTTTCTTCCCTGCAGCCATTGATACTTATTCTACCAAGTTACCATAGAATTCAAGCCTCTCCTTTGCCTTCTTTACTATTTGAAGAGATGGCCACAAGATTTATACAAAGGTAAAAACTTCTATTAAAAAATCTTTTCTGAAATTATTTAAGGTGCTATTTATTTTTCATTCAAATGCACAAGGATTGTCCCCATTATATATAATTTTATCTAATAAAAGCAGCTTTTGTAACAATCCTTTTACTATAGTTATGTTAAAGTAAAAATGGATTGCCATAAAATGGGTTTCTATAACCCTTATATGTGAAAATAGCTTTGAAAGAACATATTATAATCCACACTTTTAAAAGCAAGTGGGATTCAAGCAGATCACTTCTGTATCAAAAAATTCCTCAGAAGTTTATGTAGATAAACTGACCTGAAATTCTCGAAAACTAGACATCTCCATAAGTGTATGGAGTTTGCATAAAAATCTAGATAAAACACAAATATAATTTTATTTCTTCAAATTTCAAAGCAAGATTGAATCAAGGCAAGTACTAATGTTGAACTGCCATATTGTTGCAAAAAGTTTTTAACCTAACTTTTCTAAATTAAATGTTTTACTCATGAAAATTTTCAAGTGGTAGAATTTAAAGCTATCCAATACAGGCTGCAAAACTCCTGACAGTCAGTAGATGGCAGTAAAGGTATGCTGAAAACTAAGCATTTTGTAATTGTACTTAATACCTCCCAATTTCATATTCATATACTGAGAACAACAAAATTTGCTTCTGACAATTTCTGTAAGCGTTGAAATAACATCAATACCCAGATTAAAGTTTAAAACATCACAAATCTTTTAATATTAATATCTTTAATATTTTAATAACCATCTTATTCAAGAGCATTATTATTTGAATATTTAAATATTTCTCTGGAATATACAAAAGTTTAAATAAATTTAAGAAAAATCTATTTCAATTACTAATTCCATAATCACCTCCTACTCCTATTGCCTGCATTAATTTAACTTTCTCTTCTGCAAGAACCAATGTTGGTTGGCTGGTGATGAGAATTGTGCTCATTATACAGGACACACTTGACTGATAACTATTAAACAATCTTTAAGATTATTTAACATATAAGCAAAAACATTTTTGTCATCCAGGTAGATTTAAAGCAATCAAATTACATAGACATTTTCTTCCCACTTTTACATGGTATAGCAGTGTGCCATTAAAAATATTACCATGCTTTCAGTCTCCAGCTCAAGTTGATAGAAAATAAGGCTAAAATCAATATACACAAAGAGAACCTTTTATTTCCTTTAAATAAGTATTTTATTCAATTAAAAGCATAGTGAAGTTTAACACTTTTAGCCCACTTTATTTTATTTACACAAGTTGCAAAATGTTTAAACAATGGTTCCATGAATCCTGCCTTTCACCTTAAGAATATGCCCCAATTCTAGGGATACACTCAAATCGAACAATTAAAGTAAAACAAAAAACAAAAACCCAAAGAAACCTGAAACAGGATTCAAACTGATTTGGATCAGCTTTCACGGGAAGGGGGGGGGGGGGGGGGGAAACCCCCCCCCCCCCAACGTGGAAAATCTCTTTTTTTTCTTTTTTTCTTTCACAAGTTACAGTCCAGAATCCAAGGCAGTCAAGTCATTTCACCTCCACAGTGCCATTTTGTCTTGTTCGTTCAGCCCTTAAGGAGGCGGGCAAGCAGTCAAGCGAAGCCAAAAGAGCAGCCCCAGCAACACGCGGGATATGCACGTGGCCCAGGTACGAATGGACTCAACTCCGTCCCTCCCAAATCCCCGCGTGCTTCAAGCGGGCTGCTGCTGCTGCTGCTGCTGTTGCCGCGGGCAAACCGGCAGGATTGCTCCACTTTTGCAAAGGCCGGAATCGCCCTCGGGTTTTCTCGAGTATTTCAAGATTGGAAAGTTTCCCTTTCCCTTCGAGTTTCCCTCCATTCTTTCCCCCCCCCCCCCCCCCCCCAAAAAAAAACCCCCTCCCCCCCCCCTCCCGCCCTCCCCCGCCCCCCCCCCCCCCCCCAGCCTCCCCGCGAGAAGAGAACGTGGAGAAGGGTTCGCCTCACGAGCCTCAGGCGCGCTTTCCCACGACGGCCCGGTCAACACGAGAAGGAGCCCCATTCTGGACAGGGTGGAGCTCGGAGTAGGCAGCCCCGCCATGCCCTCCACGTGAGGGAGACGGGCAGGGCTCTCCCCTCCTTCGGGAAGGCTGCCTTCGAGCCAGACAAGCGGGAAAAAGAGTTGAGGGGGGGGGTCCCGCTCCGGCACCACGTGCTCGGTGGAATTGACAGGGGGGGGGGCGCGGCGGGAAGGCTTGGCTGCTTTCTCTCCGTCCGCCCCGATAAACACTGACCTTGTGGGAAGCCCTGTTCGTCTCCCGCCGCCGCCACCTCCCGTAGAAGAGAGGAGCGGCCCCGCCACTCACCTTCCTTCCTGAGAGGCGCGGAGCCAGGCTGCCCGCCTCCATCCTCTCTCCGGTCCCCGGCGCCTCCAGGCCCAGTCGAGGAGGCGAAGGGCGGCAAAGGGTTCTTGCGCTCCTTCTGAGATTCCCTGCGCAGCTGCTTGGCCGCGCTGCCGCTCCCTCCGCCGGAACCGATCTGGCCCGAACCGCCGCCTGAGGATGAATTAGACTGGGCCGCCTGCCCGCCTCCGCCACCGCGGCTGCCTTGGTGGCCGCCGCCGCCCCCACCGGTGCTCTCTTTCTTGCGGCTCTCGGCCGCCTGGATCACCTCGAAGGGGTCGGATTCGTCGTCCAAGAGCTGGTCAAAGCGGTTGGTGACGACGCAACCGAAGCCTTCCTGCAGGTGTCCGGGCATGATGGACCCCTTTGGGTGGGATCCTCCTCCGATGCTGCCCAGGCCCCGGCCCACCCCCTACGTGCTTCTTTGCTGCCCACACAAGATGGCCGGCCCCCACAGAAACTCGCTTCTCTTCCGGCAAAAGCGACATCCGGGAAACAGAACGAGACGCCGCCAGCTCCTCGCGGAGGACCTTGGGAACTGAAGGCTGAATTCCCCGTCTGTAAGAAAAACCGGTCCTTGGCAAAAAGAAAGACCACAATTCCCAGCAGGCATCACAGAGCAGAGAAATAAAGCGGGCAAGTCTAGCGCAAGGCAATCTCTTCCCTCAGAAGGCAATCTCTTCCCTCAGAATGCGTTCAGCGAAACAGTATTTAAAAAAAAAACTTAAGAAGATAATGGCATTTATTTCCCCACCTTTCCTCCTAAAAGTGCGTTGTCTGAAATGAAATGAAACAAAATAAAAGATGCTGTTTGCTGAAAACCTGAAAGGCCAACAACACAAGGCTTGGGCTTATACAACACACTAATGCACGACTGATTAAATTAACTCGATTATATGGGTTTGAGCAACCTTAACCTTCTGAACCTAAAAGGAACCGTAATGCCTATATCTAAATTACAGCCCTCAGTCACAAACGAACCACTTACATTTTAGTTTAATGTTTAATTCAGCTCAATTCGTTTGACAATATACTTAAGGCAGCATTACACATGATTTTGCTAAAGATATATTTTTTATTTATTTGATTTGTCAATCGCTTACAAGATAATAGATATAAGTATAAACATGAGAAAGAATACAGGAAATAGGTACGGATAAATGGGGAGAATAGGACAGGGACGGTAGGCACGATGGTGCACTTATGCACACCCCTTGCACTTATGCACGGCAATCTGCATAAGTGCACTCAGAGCTGTAAATACAAATATTACCAATGTTTCAGAATGTACTTATATAGAACAAGCAAAGAAGAAAAATATTCTTTTCTCTAGTTCTGTATACTGGCTTGTCTGTTTTTTGACAGGTAAAACTAGCATTATGATGAAACTGCAAGTTTGCTGTACAATTGTAAATGTGCATAGGATTGCACTGTAGCTAATAGCTTTATACTATTAAATTATGTTGTGTGCTGACAAACAGGACAGTTGCAGTCCCTCACGTATACTTTCAGGACATTCTTGTCTCCAGATCTTAGAGCAGCAACCATTTTGTAGTTCCACAATATATTTGGTAACATGGATTAGAAAATACACAGGACCTCTCAACATAGAACAAAACTGTTTATTTTTACCTCATTTAAACTACAATTTGAGATTAACAAACAATCCTTTATGTGTTTCACAGCTTTCAGCTATGTTGCCTTCTGTAAGATAAACAGCTCCCACAGAAATTCAAAGCCACTGATATGGCAAGGAAGCTCAAACTATACAAGCATACATTTTTCTCCTGAAACTGCCAGGCTGTACTGTATTTACTGCAGGCTAGTTAGAGAGCCACTTTGATGTAATGGTTAAGCCACTTGCCTAGAAACCAGGAGATTGTAAATTCTAATCCTGCCAAAAACACCACATAATTGTAGAAATAGTTGTGTGGGGAAGAGTTTGAATACTCCACTGAACCCTGAGTTTAGAAAAATCCAAAATCAGCTGGCCATATGTTGGGAGTGAGAAAACGGCTGCATCTTGTAAGAACTATTCTCCAACTACAGTATCCTCAAACCAACCATCAGGAGATTTGTAGATGTGCCCATAATGTACAGAGATGTCTGGGGCAATATCAAATAGGTCACAGTAGGGCATTTATGCATTTTGCTGAATAACTAGAACTGCAATTGATTAATTATTAAAAGTTGGGTTCTGCACAAGCTTTGTTTAAAATGCATGCCAAAACACTAATCTAAATGCACTCCAGGGAACGAGGGATGAGAAACTGTGTTTATGAGTCTAACAGACAAATGATCTCAAGCAAAACTGGAAACTACAATGTGTAAAAATGGACATAATGTGCCCCAAAGATGGAATCGTGGGCTTTCAAATGTTTTTGATTATAACCTCTATCTGTCCAAACTGCACAAATACAGTATGTGTAGAGAGAGGGATGTCAGTTATTTGAACTTGCTTTAGACTGTGTTGGCTAACAAAAAGAGCTGCACAGCCACACTGAAATGCTCTCACTTAGTCCGTGAGCTGGAAGAAGACTTTGCTGGCATAAATTGTGGTGCCATCACTACTTAGACCTAGCCTGCCACCATAGTAGCAAGATTGGTGAGAGAGGTTGGTGTTTTGTTTTCATTTGGGACAAAAGAAAGAAGGTGATTTATGGATTCCCAGATTTCATTCCTTTCCCCATCTATGAATGGGGAAAAAACAATCACAAATTGATCTCCACAACATCTACTGATACATAGCAACCTAAAGAAAAGAATTGAAAAAGGGAAAATTCAAGTCCCTGGATGCATCCTCAACCACAGTATATACAAAGGAAACAGGTTTTTCTCCCTGGCAAAAACTGTCTTGGAGGAAGACACAAGTGTAGATTCAAGCAGCTAAAGACAACTTTAAGCTGCTTTGACTTTGGGCTGGAGTTGAGTTGACAACGTTTTTTTATTTTTTAATTATTTTGATTTGTCAATTGCTTACAAGATAATAGGTATAAGTATATACATAGTTATGAATACATGAAATGGATACATATAAGAAAAATAAAAGAAACAATAGGACAGGGACAGTAGGTACATTGGTGTGCTTATGCACACCCCCTACAGACCTCTTAGGAAAGCGGTGAGATCAATGGTAGACAGTCTAAGATTAAAGTTTTTGGGGTTTGGGGAAGAAACCACAGAGTCAGGTAGAGTATTCCAGACATTGACCACTCTGTTGCTGAAGTCATATTTCCTGAAATCAAATTTGTGCGGTTAACCTTGAGTTTGTATCTATTGTGTGCTCTTGTGTTGTTATGGCTGAAGCTGAAGTATTCATTGACAGGTAACGTATGATTTTATATAGCCTATTTAGATCAGACGGCGTAATGCAAGGTTTTCTAAGTCTAGAATTTCAAGTCTGGTGGCATAAGGGTAATGAGTCGAGGAGTGGAGAACTCTTCTTGTGAAATATTTCTGGACTTTCTCAACTGTGCAAATACCAGATACATAATGTGGGTTCCAGACTGATGAGCTGTATTTGAGTATTGGTCTGGCATATGTTTTGTATGCTCTAGTTAGTAGTGTGATATTACCAGAGAAAAAGCTACATAGGATTAGGTTAACAACTCTTAATGCCTTTTTGGCGATGTAGTTACAGTGGGCTTTAGCACTTAGATCATTAGAGATGAGTATTTCAAGGTCCTTTACAGAGTTCGGATCATCAACAAGGCCTTGACTATTCAGCTTGTATTTTATTTTCTGATATATATATTTTTTGCCAATATGTAAGACAGAGCATTTATTTGTTGAGATTTGAAGTTGCCATTTGTTTGATCTGTGAGGGCATGTTAAAATGGTTACTGGTGCATGGTGCAATTAGAGGGACATGAAAATGAATCCAAGTATTTTTCCGGTTAATCAATACAGATACTCAATACAGCTTACCAACAAATTTGTTCTCATATTGGGGCATTCTCTAGGTGTGCATGGAGGAAGTTAAAATAAGAGTGAATGTAAATTCTATTGAAAGAATAATATTTATAACATGTCCCATCGATTGTATATCAACTGTAATCATAATATTTCCTCTGGTTACCTTTCTTAAATAACAGGTAGCCTTCATTTAACAACTGTCTATATTTTAAATTTTTAAATGTTTTATGAATGTTGCTTCTTAATTTTAATTTAGTTCATGTGTTAGCTTTCATTTTTTGTTGTTACATGGTTGTCATAAAAATTAAACACAATTCGCTAGTTGCACACTTAGATTCATCTCGTAAGTCTTACAAAATAATGATATGATTTCATTATAGCTTTTAAAATACTATTAAAACAGTTTAGATGTTTCCATTTTTCTATTATGCAATCTTTGTATTAGTGCTATGTTTATAACTGATGGTTTATTGTCCTAATTATTACTGTATGCTACTCTATGTGCTAATGTTAATTGGAATTTAGGCTCTGCTCTTTAGTAATACAGTAGTGTAGAAAAATAGAAGGCAAAATCTGATACTTCTAGGTTTTATTTCTCTGTTTTATTTTCAAGTACTGATTTTCTCCTTTTTTATGCAGATGTTTAACCAATTTTATTTTACAACAGCCAACAATTTACATTACAGTTTTTTGTAGCATGGACCACAGGTTTACAAGCTGTATAAAAATTTTGGTACTCTTCTTGTCATATTAACCTTCTTCTCTTTTTCCAGTTGCTTTACATACTTTTCATCTGTTTTGGGATGCTTCCAGACAAGGTTTATATTGTAGAATCACAATGCTTTGTTCATGAAGTATTTTAAGAAAATTACCAAAGGCACTATGATTTATTTGTAACTTGTCTATATTATATCATCACATTTTTATCTTTTTTCTATCCATTAAGCATATCATAATAAAAAAGCAGAACAATGCAATTTTTTTAAGCATATGGGTAAAGGAAATGTGAGACTGAGTCACTATGAAAGGCATTATTTCTGGACAGATGTCTCGAGGTAGTTATGCTACTCTGGTGTAGCATTTCTGGCAACATAAAAAAAACCCAAAATAATTACTGTATATACATGTCTTAGAAGCCACACATGAATGCCCTGACCTTATCTCGCGCTGAGCAAATTTATATCCTACAGGGTAAATTCTTTCAATTTTCCAGGGCTTTTCTACCCTCAGAATAAAGTGAGTTCCTATAAAATGCAGGAACACCAGCCTCTGAATAATCATATCTGGAATATAGCTATAAGGAGGAGCAGAACAGAACTTCATTTTCAATCAATGTTAACTTATTGAGCTATAGAGGGATTACTGCCTAAGAACAAGACCTGAAAAACCCAGGAGAACCTCAAGATTTATTTTATTTTTTTATTCATAACCAACCTTTATTATTTTCACAAATAACTCAAGGTGGCAAAGATATCCAACATACCTTCCCCCTATTTTCCCCACAACAACCGCTGTACGAGTTGGGTTGGGCTTAGAGACAGGGACTGACCCAAGGTCATCCAGCTGCCTTTCATGGCTAAGGCAGAACTAGAACTCATGTTCTCCTGCTATTTAGTACCTTAACCACTAGACCAAACCCCTCTTACACTCTCCCCAAACTATGGTTGATCAATATTTATCTCGTAGCTACATCTGAACTTCACAAATCTGAATGAGCACCAGAGGGGAGCTAAAAGATACTAATCTCTCTGCTGCTTTTGGAAGGAGGGGGTTTCATTAGCTTGATTGTTAAACTCTGTCACAAAATTAGAAAGAAATATGGATCAAACTAGAGCAGACAGGTATCATCCCAACACATAATATTGCTGGAGACTTAGAAGAATGGCTGAAATTCAACCACCAATCACTAAAGGTGGCTTGGATTGTGCCCAACTCCTTTCTGTGGTACAGAGATAATCCTTGATTTACGACCACCATCATGCCCAAAATTTATGTTGCTAAGCAAGACAGTTGCTAAGTGAGTTTTGCCCCAGTTTATAACCTTTCTTGCCAAAGTTGTTAGGTGAATCACTGCCGTTATTAAGTTAGTAACATGGTTGTTGAGTGATTCTGGCTTCCCCATTGCCCTTGCTTGTCAGAAGGCAGCAAAAGATGATCACGTGATACCAGGGTCACTGCAATCGTCATAAATATCAGTTTCCAAGAGTCTGAATTTTGATCATGTGACCATGGGGATGCGGCAACGGTTATAAGTGCAAAAATGATCTCTATTTTTTTTAGCGCTGTTGTAACTTTGAACAGTCACTAAATGAACTGTTTTAAGTCAAGGACTACTTGTATAAGCCTTGCCACTTATTTAGGAGGAAAGATCAAGACTGTCTGGTAGCTGAAGAAGGACTTCAGCCCATATAAATCTGGTATCGCACTTGGTGATGATTTCTCCCCGCTCCCCCACAGTTAGTGATATTGGTCAAAGCTGGCATTTCAGCAAGTTCATAATGAATGCCAGCCCTCGCTTTGCCATCACATAGTTCTACTAATTATCCTTAATTTACTGGGAAGCATCAGCTAATTTCTGGATTAAAAGAAAACACCGGACTCTAACATTCCAGCCTTGCAACCACAAGCAATGTGATCTGAAATCTGCAGGGAAAATGAAAGAAACAAAGAAGGCCTTATTTTTAAATCCAACCCTTTCCAAGGTTAGGAAGAAATCAGGAAAAAAAAATATGGGAGAATTGTCAGCTTTGTAATCCAACCCTAACTATTGGAATTGGCTGCAGCAGGAAAAAAAAAAAAACAGCTTCTATTTAGACCTGTGTTTTCTAGCTTTTCCTGATCCATCCGCTAGTTTGTCTAAAAATGTTCCATATTTTCAATGTGCCTTGGAACTCAGGGTATTACTTGTGACTGAGATCAGATGCTGCTGGCATAACCCCAAGTATTCACTCGATTCATGAAGAGGTAATCAGCAGCCTCAGAGCCAAATGCATCTTGAACCCTAAGTCCTAGTCCTTTGCACAGAATCAGTACATATCCAGGTAATCATCACCCTATTAGTCAACCTTCTCTGTCAGCTTCTCTTCCCCAGTTTTTCTGCTCCAGGTTTTCAAAATTTTGCATCCACATTTTAATTTAATATGTTTTTGTATTGCTTTCCTATATTAACTTACATTATATTATAATACCAAATTAAGCCATCTGATGTAAATCATATGCACAGTATGAATATGAAAAATGTGGATGGAAGAGTAAACTCGAATGTGTAGAAGACATTGATGTAGGGAGACATCCAGTAGGGATCTGGATGAACAGATGGGTTTTCACGAGCATCAAAAAAGACATATCAGAGAAGGTCCCAGGGTTAGTGCTGCACAGGAAACACACCTGCAGATAACTACAGTATGATGATCCAAAAATCATAGCATAAGCATCAAGAATGGCTTTCATGATCTAGAGATCACTCAGGTTTATATCATAAAAGGGAGCATTCCCAAAGCAAAAATCTGAACCTATCTTGATGTGTAATGGGTGTTCAATAGGCTGTGATTCAAAATCATTAGAAGACATGAGTTGGGGAAGATGATATGCATAGAGGTAGTCCTCGAATTACAATAGTTCCCTTAGTGGCAGTTCAAAGTTACAATATCACTGAAAAAAGTGACTTATGACCATTTTTCACACTTACAGCCATTGTGGCATCCCCAATTTGGATCCTTGGCTCATATTAATGACGGCTGCAGTGTCCTAGGGTTAGATGATCACCTTTTTTGACCTTCTGATGAGCAAAGTCAATGAGGAAACCAGATTCACTTAACAATTGTGTCACTAATTTGACAGTTGCAGTGATTCACTTAACAAATGTGGCAAGAAGAGTCGTAAAATGGGGCAAAACTCAGCACTTCAGCAGGGAAATTCTTTTGCCATATTCGAGTTAATATGAAGTTATAAACAGATTTGTGGGTGATACAAGCTTCTACAGGTTGTATTCAACTTACAACTACAATTAACCCCAAAATTTATGTTGTTAAGTGAGACATTTGTGAAGTGAGTCTTGCCCCATATATGACCTTTCTTACTACAGTTGTTAAGTGAATCATTGCAGTTGTTAAGTTAGTACCATGGTTGTTAAGTGAATCTGGATTCCCTATTGACTTTACTTGTCAGAAGGTTGCAAAAGGTGATCACATGACCTTGGGACATAGCAATGGTTATAAGTATGAACCAGTTGCCAAGCATCTGAATTTTGATCACATGATCATGGGGATGCTTCAAATATCCTAACTGGGAAAAATGGTCATCAGTCATTGTTTTCAATGCCATTGTAAGCCTGAACAGTCACTAAACAAACTATTGTCAAACTTGGAATGGGTTAATACCACCATTTGTGTTGTATTAGCTACAATTCACAATCTGTTTGTTTGGAGAATAAGTTAGCTCTGAGTTAAAGCTCATTTGCTACTTTATTTGCACCAAAAGAAAGAATTGGTTTGTATATAATTTTCATTAAACTTTTAAATAAGAAAAACTGACACAAATTAATCTAAAGTAAAGAAAAAAAACAAGAAACAAAAGAAAAATTGTAAGAAAAGAAGAAAAGTTGAAGAAAAAGAAAAAGAAAAAAGATATAAGAATATCAGATATAAGGAAGCGGCTTCCAATTTTCTTTTACATCAGTTTTAAGTCCATTTCAACCTCTCTATCTAAAGTTACATTGCATTACTTTTCATTCCAATCCATCTTGTCCAATCATCAAAACCATAAACCACAAGTTCTTTTTTTTTTTTAATTTTTACACAGAAAGTCTGTAAGTGGCTTCCAGCCATCAATACATGTAAATTAAAAAGAAAGAAATGTGAAACATCAGACTCTTGTCTCCTTTTGCTATTGCAATTGGTTGATCCTGTTGTAAGGTTCTATTGTCAACTGCATTTTTTTAAGGGGGTGAGAAGAAAAGCAAACTTTACATAATTCTAGTTTAATAAATAATAATTAAAACACAGTGAAGATTGTATCAGCCAAAAAAAAAAAAAAAATCCACTGAGAAAGAGAAATGAAATGGTCAGGTTGCCTGAAAGCATAAAATCATCTTCTAAATGATGATTTTATTTTGTCCTTCTTCACAGGACAAAATAATAGATATACATATCAGTGATTTACACTGTTAGTGATTGTGGGTTTTTTTTTTCCTGTTCTTTCACTCCTGTGCTTTGGCATAACTGTTCTGGGCCTCTTCTCCTTCAATCACAGGCAGTACTTGACTTACAGTCCTAATGTAACCTGTCATTGTGATTGTAAATCATGAGGGTCCTAAAGCAGTCACCCAATGACTGACCCAATTGTACGACTTTTTAGGCAGCAGTCATTAAACAAACACCACAGTTGTTAAGTGACCCTACTGTTTAATATGGACAGTTTTTCGCCAAAATCTAAAACACTGGGGTTTTGGGGGGCAAAAACATAAATCACAGAATTTATCATAAGAGGGGGCAGCCGTGGAAACTTTGGAACTAGATTGAAAGTATTTTGTGGGGGTGTCCGTCATAACATCAAATTGTTGCTAAGAGATTGGTTGTAAGTGGAGGGCTACTTGTGTAAGAAACAAAAACAGACTCCCAAAATCCAACTGGAGGGCGAAGCTTGTTTATTGCAAAAGCCACATAGCGCCAGAGTTTAACGATCAGTAGAACACAGCATGTTTAAACAAACACGAGTTCCCTCAGTAAACAATTGTCAGTACCAAAATAGAATTTGATTACTTGCCTTTTGGAGTAATTACTTTTGCGACCTCCCGTATTTCTGGATTATTTGATGAGTTCAGTTCTATCTACCCAGAGAAAATGGGGAAACCCGTGAAATATTTTGATTTAGTACATGTGCACTTCCCACCGAAGATGGCAATGTGATTTGGATTGCAAATAAATCTTTGACCTTTCTCCAAGGTCTGCTTCCTTACTTGCTTTATCCATCTACAGTAAGACCATCTGACATTCTCGTTTGGGGAGAGATGAGAATTTTACTCAGGAAAAACACACAATCAAAACCTTCTGCAACTCATGGCAATATTTCTGTGCTTTTCTATTTTAATTAAATTCAGAGATGTGTGGCTTTACCAAGCAGGAGTACAGAATGTTGTGGAGGGGGAGGTGTTTACATATTTGTCACCTGTCTTCTTTAATTTTTTTTTTTCCTTGCTGAAGAGTTCTTTCCTTTTTATCTAATAAACAATGCAAAACAGTTCAAAGTGTTTCAGGTGAGAGATGAAATACAGGTAGACCTTGACTTGCAACCATTCGTTTAGTGATCATTCGAAGTTGAAAGAACACTGAAAAAAGTGACTTCTGACCAGTGGTGAGATTTAGCCAGTCCGCACCAGTTCACGTGGACTTGGTTGTTAAATTACCACACACACACACACACAGAGAGAGAGAGAGAGAGACACACACACTATCAAAGTAGATCCTGGGCACTGCGTTGTGCTGCAAAGGAGAAAGAGGCAATGGAATGGCCGGTACGAGGGAAGGAGAAGGCCACTCTTTAGTCTCCCAGTTGCTCCTTCCCTTGTGCCGCTGCTTCATTTCCCATTTCTCTATTGCAGTACAGTGCCCCGGATCCATTTTGATAGCAGGGGGGGGCAGAGGAAAATTTAACAACTGGCTTCCCCAGGATCAGGTTGGCCATCGTGGGAGGCTTGTCCTGCATTTGTGGCAAAGCTAGAGGACGGGGATGGGCCACTCCTCCCACGACAGCCAGCCTGACCCTGGGCGAACTTAAATTATTTGAATCCTACCACTGCTTATCACCAATTTTTACATTTACAACTTTGACCATGGTCCATGTGGTCAAAATTCAGGCATCTGGGATATGTATTTATGAGAGTAGTAATATCCCAGGGTCATGCGACCACCATTGTAACCTTCCCAGCAAGCCAGTTTCACTTAATGATTGCATGATTCACTTAACAACTGCAGTGATTCGCTTAACAACTGTGTAAAAAAATCGTAAAAAATGGGGTAAAATTCACTCAACTGTCTTGGAAACTTTGGCTCAATTGTGGTTGAAAGTCGAGAACTACCTTTAGTAGCTACATTTGGCTGCTTATCAAACAGAAGTCAGGGAAAATAATTTCTCAATGTCTGTGGCTCAAAAAAAGGAGGATAGGTAGGTGGGTGGATGAGTTCATCCACCATGGATGAAACTCCATCATGGATTGGAGTTTCTGGTAGGGCAGCAGCTAAGCTGTGATGCGCTACATCCATTATCTTAACAGAGAACAAGTTGCTGGATCAGCAGCTTGGGCCTGATAATTTAAACAGTTGTTAAAACACTTGGTGGCACAAAAAAAAGAAAGAAGTCAGAAGCTAAAAGAACTCATGTTTGTAGTTGATTTACAATTTGTCACATTTGTCACATATTTCTGGAGATCTCCAAAAAGTCTTGGTCCATATCATAAAAATTAAGAGCACTCAAGAAGGGAATTAACTGCAACAAGGTGATTTCATGGGATGATAGATTAAACAACCATCTGAGTATCTCAGAAGATTTCAACAGAAAAACATATTTTCTTCCCCCCACACTTATATCAGAGCAAATCAAGGTGGGAAAATCTTGAGGTTTTTTTTCCTCATTTCTTGCTTTCCTTTGAGGCTAAGCTAGTGTTTAGGTAAAAGCGATTGAATCCCCTTTTCAAGGTCATCTCTGTACTTTTCTACATTAAACCAGGTAAAGACTCAGACTATCTAATGATTAAACAAATAAATGCAAATGAGAAAGTTGCCCAGGAACATTCTTGCTGCGAAATGCAATGCAGTCTTCCGTATGGTACATAGGCAAGCCTGCCAGTCTTTAGCTGTTGCATTGTTGGAAGAAAGTCACGGCTCATAAGGTGGGTAAGAATTTAAAGCATTTCTGCTAATGATGAATTCTGAACTCCTTTTACAGCAATTCTGCAATCTCTGGAATACATTGTTGAATCCTGTCCTCAGTGGAAGCACTTTTTTCTCTCTTTTTCCGAAGGAAAGTTGGTTGGTCAAGATCTTGAAGTAATGACAAGTACAGGAAGTCCTCAACTTACAACAGTTCATTGAGTTCTGAGTTACAAAGGCACTGAAAAAAGTGACCTATGACCATTTTTCACCATTGTAGCATGCCCTTGGTCATGTGATTTACATCTGGATGCTGGACAACTGACTCACATTTATGATGGTCACAGTTCCCAGAGTCATGATCCCCTTTTGACAAGCAAAGTCAATGAGAAAACCAGGTTCACTTAATAGCCATGTTATTAATTTAAGAACTGCAGTGATTCACTAACAAATGTGATGAGAAAAGCCGTAAAATGGGAAAAAACTCACTTAACAAATTTCTCACTTAACAGCATAAATTTTGGGCTCAGTTGGGCTTCTAAGTTGAGGACTACCTGCAATTTGCAGGAAAAGTTCCTTAAGGACTAGAGTTATTCATGGCTTTTTTAAAGGATCTTTGATAACTAATTCCTTTTTTAAAGAAAAGACTCCAATTCTTTTCTGCATAGGATTATAATTTCCTACTCCACTTGAAATATGTGATCTGCTAGTCAAAACATGTCATATTGGCCCATAACAACATTAAAACATCCTATACTATAACACTAAACAGCAAGCCCATTGCTAATGGCTGTATAAGATTCAACCGGTGTTACTACTGGTTCAGTGAGAGTTCATTCTGTGTGCACGTGTAAAGCATTTGCAAAAAAACATCAGCTGTGCTGCCTGGACAGCTGACAAGCACTGTGCGTGGTTACACAGTGTTTGAAAATCCTCTTCTTTCTGTGCAAAGCAGCTGAGGTTGAAAAAGCAGGAAATAAAGGATAGCCAAGAGCCTGGGCAGGCAGGTGGGCCAAACAGACGACCAAAAGATCGTCGTAGCGAACTGGTTCGGTGTCTGCTGCTCTTCAAGAACTACCGGTTCTATAGAACCAGGCTGAACCAATAACATCCCACCCTTGTGGTGACATCAGATATATCACAGAGCATTTTCATTTTAATGGTTATATCTTTGTGCCACAGTTAGAGAAAAATCAAGCTACCAAAAAAACCCATCCTTTATCTGTCACTGGTGATCCATATGCATCCACTTCTACTATGTATGAGAACTTCTTATATTAGTCAACTGTGTGTTTCTTTTATACAATTAAGTACTGAATTTTCATTACAAAAACATTCCTCACGCTAGCCAAGAGTTCAGATGAGAAACCATTTTGGGAGTGTTAGGTTTAAAACCTTGTATAAATTTTGAAGCAGCTACAACTTGATACTTATAGTAATGATTTTTTAAATATAAGTGGTGTGTATTTGCATACCTACATTTTTTTACACATCCATTTACTACTGAATACATCTTTTATTGCTTGGGCATAGTTCTTCAGCTGCAAATACAAGGTAGTTTTGTTGCTCATTGCAAAGTAAGCATCTGGCAAACTTTAAAGAAAGTTTAACACCATAAACAATCTATACAAACACATAACCATTTTTTTAAAAAAAATTCTATGTGATATCTTCTCATGTCCTTGCTTCTGTTATGTGTACCAGGTCTTATACAATCAATGATAATGAGCTTGCTACTTAGTATTATTCTACACTTCATAAATTAGTTATGCAGCGTGAAGAGAGAACAAGTCTTAAGAAATAATTTTCTTACAATCTGGAGCTAAAAACTTCAGAACCTTCAGTTAATTTCTAAAGCACTGAGGCTCCCTAGAATAAAGTTATTGCATTAATCACTATTTAGTGTTTGGGTGAAGCCAGTATTTCCAACAGCTACAAAAACAAAATTGCTGGATCTATTTATGGCCACAGAATGAAAATAGCATTTACTTGCTACTTGTACACTGGCTGGGTCATAACTTACCCAAGGAGCTGTCTTACCGAAAGAGGAGCCAAATTCTTTGTGACATGCTACAAGCTATTTTCAAACAGAGCCAACAGCTGACAAACTACTTAATAATAGACTAAACAGCAGAAAATAGGAAGTATAGAGGAAAATAGGAACAAGAAGAAAAATTTGAAAAATGCCCCTGATTTATTTTTTTAAAAAATTTTGGGGAGTTTTAAAATCAACAGCTTTTCAGAGCCCCATAACTTATTAATCAAAAGAGGTCAATAGGATAGAGTTATTGCATGTTCTCTCATGTTTGTTATTGCATGTTCTGTCCCCTCTCTGTTGACACCTTGCCTGCTCTTTTCTTAAAAGATGGATGTTGTGAGGTCACTTCCACATTCCCCATGCTGGCTGGGGAATTCTGGGAATTGAGGTTCACATCCCTTAATGTAGACAAGTTTGAAAAACACTGAATTATAGTCATAAGATCTGCTTCACTAATCACTCTTCAAATCATATTCTTGAACCCACAAATACTTGCTGCACCCCCTCTAAACTCCTCAATCGTTTTTTGCAAATTTTCCCATATTCCAAAACAGCTGCACCATAAGGAAAGACTGTTTCTTCTCGCCAGAATTACAGTAAGCTCATTGAGATATTCTTAAAATGCTTCCTTCCACATCTCTCACATCTGGACTGTGCCAAATGTCAAATGTCACACGAAAGACTGTAATTCAAGATCCATGCTATATGGCAAAAAAATTTTGCCTTTTACTGCTGCTATACCAAGTGCTAATCTGTGATATTTTCCTTGACTGATGGCTCTTTTACTGTTGATAGTTGATTCCAAAATGCAAAAGATATCCATTACAAGATTGGCTTCAGTATAAATTTTGAGAAGACTAAATTTATGCAAATCAGAAGTGTTTAGGATAATATGCCTACAACACAACCGATCCATAGCCAAGCTATACCTTGGTAACAGTGTGTCTATTGATGGAGGTACAAATAAGGACCATAAGTAACAAACTGGAATGGCAGCACCATGTTTCAACATATGCGCCCAATTTGATTTACAGCACCCATAAGTACTACCACCAAAAAAAACCTCTTCAATAATGTTGTTACATCAACTGCAAATATATGCTTGTGAAACATGGAAGTGTATAACCAAGATGATTCAATGGATAAATGTTTCCCAAAAATGCTGCTTGAAAAGAATCCTTTGCATCACATCTCGTAACCACATCACTAAAGAAGTGGTACTGCAAAATCAGATTTTGAATAACTATAGAGAACTGTGAATGAATGTTGAATGTGGTTCGTTGACCATATCTTATGCATGCCGAAAGACTGGCATCCAAAAATTACACCATGTTAGATACCTTCTGGAGAAAAGAGGAAATGGGCCAGCCTCAGATAACTTGGCACTAAACACTTATGGGAGATAATGTCCAAAGATGCTGTGAGTTATCAAAACCACTGGAAAATACTTGCTGCCCCCAATGTATTCTGCACAGCAATAGCACTTAGACTTATATACCACTTCACCATGCTTTACAGCCCTATCTAAGTAGTTTACAAAGTCAGCATATTGCGCCCCTACAAACTGGGTCCTCATTTTACCAATCTAGGCAGGATGGAAGGCTGAGTCCACCTTGAGCCGGTCAGGATCAAACTGTTGTCAGTCAGCAGAATTAGCCTGCAATATTGCATTCTAACCACTGCGCCCCCACAGCACAGGAACTAATGATGATGATGATCCATTATTTTAACATCTTCACTGGTTTTCCATTTGATGCTTTATGGAAGAAGAAGGATAGAATGAATATTGATACTTTTGAACTTTAATTTTGAAGGAGATTCCCCAGAATATTGTGGACAGCCAAAAAACCAAATCAATGGATCATCAAACCTATCAACTCAAAGTTCCCTTTCAAGGCACAAATGAATAGACTCAAGTCATCATATTTAGACACAAAGATCTAACTCTCTGGAGAAGCCTATAATGCTGGGAAAAGTGGATGGAAAGAAAAGAATGATCAACAGTAATGGATGGATATATTTAGAAAACTAGAAGGATCAGGTGGGGAACAGATTCTCCTGGAGAAAATGTATTGTATTGTAAATGTGAATCAATTGACAGATCCCCAGACTACAGAGTGCTGGGACAGCTGGAACTCCAAGGACATTCATTCAATTCCATTGTGACTTCAAATGGTCGCTGAACAAATAGTCATAGATTATTAGCACTACCTTTAGTTATCTTGTCTTCTGTTTGCTGATTTAAATTATTTGATTTTTTTTTAACCAAGCATCAACATCTTCTCCAATTACTCTTGCCTCCACATTATGGATTTGAAATATCTAAGCTTAAATTTCATGATAAGCACTTCCAGGGATCAATCTGGTTTTACTTCATCTGTTCCTTGATTCGATATTTACTTTTCCAATGGTCCTCATGCAGTCCTTTTGTGGGAATTGAGTCTAAAAAAGCATTGCTCTCAAGTCTTGACTTGTAACATGATTCTTGCCACAGAAAATACTCATAAGTTTCATTTTTCTTGGGAGTGCTTCTGAGTCTGAGTTCACACCCATTTCTTCTCTGTCTTGCCACACCCAAGGATATAATTGTCACCACCCCCTCCAAAAAAACCTGCCTTTTTTTGCTGATTATTACAAATTGTCCTCCAGCCTTCAGCTCTGAGGCTGGCCAAGTAATCCTTTCCACAATATTAAATCATCACCAGTAAACATCAACATATTTTTTCATGGGCACTTGAACTATGATTCCCAGTTGTCATTTTTTTTAAAGATGGCATCGGAGGCAGGGGATATTAGGGACAGAAGAATGGAGAGCTGAAGGAATGGATTTGCTAGAGCCTTGAATTGAGTTTGGGTGTGTTTGGAGGGAAAGGATTCAGTCCGCATGATTTGAATGTTTTTGAGTTTCACTGGTGCAGAGAATGATCAGGAATGCGACCAGCACAGGGAGTGTCAACAAGCCCTCAGAAAAAGCTGCTCAATAAGGTAGTTCAGGGTTGAACTGTGGAGTCCTTGATGCTCTCTGAGCTTGCTTGTTTGCTTGCAGACATTTCATTTCCTGACTAGGTATCATCATCAGTGTAAGTGAGTGTGGGACTTGCCTTGCTCCCTATTTATATATGATCCTTGCCAGTATTAGTGGAGGTTTTCTCCTCTTTGATCAGGATATTGTTTTCTGCTAGATTGTTTGCTCCCTTTTAATCCCTCTTAATCCCTACTTATCTGAGTATTGGCTGCTGGAGAGGATGTCTTCTGGCCATTTTCTTCTTAGTTTTTTTTACTGTCTCCTTGAATGGTGTGTAAATATATTTTTCTCCCTGTGTGTCTATTGTTGTGCACATATTAGAACACCAATTAGCAGTCAGCAAACCTAATGAAAGCTCTTTAATGTCATAACACAGGGATAGACTCAACCATCGTTTTAGCTGGGAAACTATGAGCATCCTAGATCAAGTTAAAGTTAAAAATGCTAGAGAATTCCTGGAAACTTGTCATTCAGGCAAATGAGCCATCAATACACACATAGAAATAAACCACATTTACACACCATTCAAAAGAACATTGACTGAATTGGGGAGGGGAATTTATGTTTTTTGATTGGTTCAATATTGTGGCTATGCATATTTTAGTGGCTGTAAATTCCTACACAGTAAAATTGTCAAAAGTCCTGTGGGATTGCAAAATATAAATATCATTCATTCATTCTTCCTGTCAAAGGGAGCAATGCTGCAATCTCCTTGGCTTCATCAATTAGTATATCATCAATTAGTATAGCCTTCAGTCCGATTTAAATATAATATATAAAATTATACATTGCAATGTCCTACCTGTCAATGAATACTTCAGCTTCAGCCATAACGACACAAGAGCACACAATAGATACAAACTCAAGGTTAACCGCACAAATTTGATTTCAGGAAATACGACTTTAGCAACAGAGTGGTCAATGTCTGGAATACTCTACCTGACTCTGTGGTTTCTTCCCCAAACCCCAAAAACTTTAATCTTAGACTGTCTACCATTGATCTCACCGCTTTCCTAAGAGGTCTGTAGGGGGTGTGCATAAGCACACCAATGTACCTACCGTCCCTGTCCTATTGTTTCTTTTATTTTTCTTATATGTATCCATTTAATGTATCCATAACTATGTTTATACTTATACCTGTTATTATATTTCCTTGACAAAATAAATCAATAAAATAAAATAAATAAAGTATATGCAAATATACTCGCTGCTATGCTTATTTACATCATACCCAAAACAGAGGGAAGAACCCTAATTCTTGTTCAGTGTCCTGCTTGAACTGGAGAGCGGCATTTGTAGAAAGGTGGGTGGTATAATATGAATTAAAATCTAAGGGGAAAATTGGATGACCACACAACCTGCTTCATGAAGAATTGTCTTTTAAGCCACATCTGAAATAGTTTATCAGCAGACCTAATGTATTTTGTAGTTTAGGACATGTGTCAAAAAAATGTTTAAAAATGGTCTACTTCGTGGGGCCCTTCATGCTTTCTGAGCTTCATTGTTTTCATGCAGACATTTTATTTCCAAACTATGTGACATCATCAGTACTGGAAGAGGATGGAGTTGCTCTCTATTTATATACAAATGGCCCTTTTAGCACTGCTGATGTTATCTTGTTGGATAATGAAACATCCACAAGAAAACAAGCAAGCGCAGAAAGCACCAAGGACTGCACAGTTCAACCCTGAGTACAAATATTATATCGGTAACCTACTGTAGCTGCAGTGTTTAAGCACAATTATTCATAAGTTTATTTTCCACCATTTGGGTTTCTTATGTTTTTGTAAACCAAATGATTCTGAGATATGTATTAAGGGCCAGACTCTCCAAAACATGATACTTCTAACTTAATTTAAACTCATGTGTATTTAAGTCAAATCAACTACAGTTAATTAGTTGCTCTTCAGTCAATCAAAATAAGCTGGAAGAGACCTTAGAAGTCTTCTAGTCAACCCCCTTCCTGAACAGGAGACCCCATACCAGTGATGACTAACCTTTTCCTCGTTGCATGCCAAAAGTGTGTGTGCATGTGCGCACTCATGTGTGCCTGCACCGATAATGCAATGTGTACATGACCCCTCCTCCCCTGCACATGTATATGTGACCCCCATGTGCACCGCACATCTCTGCGCATGCGTGCACAACTGCCCATGCATGCTGCGTGCCTCTGCGCATGCGTGCGCATGTCCTGTGCCCTCACCGCCCCCCACACAGGGGTGGGATTCTATCAGTTCGCACCTATTCGCTAGAACCTGTTGTTAACATTCTAAGTAGTTCAGAGAACCAGTTGTTAGAAGAAATTACTGGCCTAATCCTGTAAGGAAGGCAGGAAGGAAACATTCTGGTGTTGCTTACAGAAACTGCCTCTCCATTAATCCTTATTACATTCTTGGCAGGACTAGACTTCCTGTCTCTGGAATTTCTCTGCAGTTTTTTTCTCCTCTTTTGTTGATACTTTGCTTGTGTGAAGTGACCATTCAAAGTTACAATGGCACTGAAAAAAGTGACCTATGACCATTTTTCACACTTATGACTGTTGCAGCATCCCCACAGTCATGAGAGGCCAGGCGAGGAGATGCATGCCTCGATGTGAGTGATATTGAGTTGGCCACGCCCAACCAATAACATGACCACCAAGCCACACCCACCAACTTAGTCCTGCCCACAGAACTCGTTAAAAAATTTGAATCCCACCCCTGCCCCCACATATGCACAGCAGATACCCAACAATCAGTTGGCTGTCAGGAGGCACCCATACATGCGCAGTGAATATGTTTCTGGTGATGGCTTATGTGCTGGCAGAAATGGCTCTGCGTGCCACTTCTGGCACGCATGCCATAGGTTCGCCATCATGGCCCTAGACCATATCAGACAAATAACTGTCCAGTCTCTTCTTATAGTCATGTCTATAGTAATTTCCCTCTTTTGTGACATTAAACATCATAATTCTGTTAATAAATTTTGAGAATTTCAAAAGCCATACCCAACATTTCCAGAGCTACATGGTATCATGGAGTCTCAAATTGCCCAGGACAAAAAAGTTTATTTCTCAACTTCACCTCCATTGAGTTGCCTAACTTTCATGCATACACAGCTTCCTAAAGAGAAGGATAAATAAAATAAATAAGTTGCTTTTAAGTTCTATCAGAAGTCAACTCCAGAAGATTTCAAATATTAATGTATTTTCTTAATTAAGCCTTTTCTAAACTTGCTGAAGCAATCAGGGGGATTATAAATTAATCAGCCAAACTACACAAATAAATATTGTTATGTAATCTTCCACAACTGAGAAAGAAAGTTCAGTCTTGAAAGAATAAAAGCTTGTGGTTGAACTTCTTAATGTCTATGAAATTAAACAACAATTTCCTGTCTTGGAAAAACAAGCTTATAAAATAGGCTCAAACAGGTCTGTTGAGTCAATCAGACTGTGAGAGTTGGACTGATTAGTACATCTCATGCTTTTATTTTAAATTAAAAGATACCTGCTGAACTACATCACTATATTAAGACTCATGACAAGAAATGAAAGTAGTTCTAAATGTAATTTCTCTAAGAGTCATGTTTCTGGTATTAAGGTGTTTGTTTTAAGCAGAAAAGATGGCTGATTCCACTGTGTAATATTTCATTTGTTTATTTAAATTTAAATCTCTCTTCTATATCATTTGAGGAAAATTCTCCTTCTGATCAAAAGAAAATGTTGACTCTTTGCTGCTACTTTATGGTTGTTGTTCTATATGTAAAGTGGGTGACTCCAAATCTACAAACCTGATTGGTCAATAAAATGAACATTGGATTGGTTCACTAGGAACCAATCCAAAGAGCTGCTAAAAGGCGGAAAATCTAAACAACTGCCATTGGTTGCAAGCAGGCAAGCCAGCCTGTATAAAAGGCTGGCCTCAGCTTCAGCCAAGTGTTCCTATTTACTAACTAGTTGAAGAATAAAGTATTTGTTGTTGGAACCCGGTCTACCTCGTGTGTTTTCCGAACAAAACACTGGCGACGAGGGTGGGATCGTCCTGAACGGAAAAACCTGCACGCGGTGATAAGAAGTCCAGATTACAACCAAGATGTCTGGAAACAACGCACCGCCTGCACCCTTCAATCCCAACGAAGAGGATTGGGATTCCTATGCTGATCGCTTCCAAATGTATTTGGAGAGCAATGAAATGGAAGGCATTTCAGAGCAACGCAAGAGAGCTGTGTTCCTGACGCACTGCGGGCCAACAGTTTTTAAGATGGCAAAGGCCCTTGCGAAGCCCCGGGACGTTAAATAACTAACGTGGACAGAACTGCAAAGACTCCTCAAAGCACACTATGCTCCGATGGTGTCTAACTTAATAAAGCGACACGAATTTTACCGCAGAGACCAGAGAGAGGGAGAGACCGTCGCCGATTTCATCGCTGCCCTCAGACAAATAGGGGGTGAGTGTGAATTTTTAAACATAGACGAGGCAATGAGGGATCGCGTGGTGCTGGGCCTGAGAGACTCGACCGCACAGAGTAAATTGCTCAACAAGCCCAACATCACCGTTACCGAAGCCATCGCGGAAGCCACAGCCGCTGAAGCCGCGAAAAAATCTGCCGTGGCCATTAAAAAGATGAACACACACAGCGAAGAAACACCAACCAAAGACAGAAAGCACCCTGCCACCACAACCCACTACGAAGAGTCGGGCGAAACAATTGAATCGAGCGAAGAGGACGACGAGGTCCACCGTTTGCTCACGAACAAAAAAGAGCGCGAAAGGAGAAATTGGCGGGAATGCGCTGGCTGCGGAGGAAACCATCCCCGAGCCGAATGCAGATTTCTCGATGCCATCTGCCGGCATTGCAAAAAACGAGGGCACATCGAGAAGGTCTGCAGGAACAAAAAATACTACAGCCCGACGAGACGCAGAAATTCCCCAACACGAGCCGAGCCTAAACGAGCCGAGAGAAAGTGGCAACAAGAGAAGCGAGCCAATACACACCAAACTGTCATTATACAGAGCGCTCAGACGGAAAGTGGAAAAAAAATTAAAGTCATCGTGAAAATCGAAGGAAAACACTGCAAGATGGAAGTGGACTCGGGGTCCTTCCTCTCCATGGTATCGTGGGACACAATAAAACAGCTAGTCCCAGGTATCAAACCCAAAGAATTGAAGAAGCAGCACCTAACCCTCAAGGACTATCAGGGAAACCAAATCCCTGTGGTAGGCATGGGACAATTCCGAGTCACCTACAAACATCACGTCAAGGTGCTTCCGCTGACCATAGTCGACCAAGACAGACCAAGCCTCCTGGGCATCAAATGGTTCGCGCCATTGGGCATCGGGATGACCGGGGTCGATCGAGTGACTACAACCGGCTGGGAAGATGACCTCATCCGAGAATTCCAGGACGTTTTTGACGGCTCACTTGGCAAGTATCGGGGAAATCCCATTTCTTTCAATCTAAACCCCCAAATAGCCCCATGAAGAATAAAAGCCAGGCGAGTTCCTTTTGCACTAAAGGCAAAAATAGAGGAACAGCTGGACAAATTAATAGCCCAAGGGGTGTTAGAACCTGTGGACCATGCCAAGTGGGAAACGCCTATTGTCACACCCATTAAACCTGATGGGTCCATCAGAATCTGTGGTGACTATAAGGCTACCCTGAACCACGCATTACAACCAAGCGCATACCCGGTGCCAGTAGTCCAGCATTTGCTTCATTCCCTGGGAAAAGGCAAAGTTTTCGCCAAACTCGACTTGGCACAAGCCTATCAACAACTCCCAGTGGACCCAGAAACAGCAGAAGCACAGACTATAGTCACCCATAAGCTCGTGCTCCTGGACTTGCTCGTCCTTCTCGTGCTACTGGTCTTGCTCGACTTGCTCATCCTGCTTGTCCTGCTCGTGCTCCTGGTCCTGCTGGGGCTCCTGGTCCTGCTCGTGCTGCTGCTGCTGCTGCTACTGATGATGATGATGATCCTGCTGGTGCTGCTGGTGCTGGTGCTGGTGCTGCTGATGATGATTATGATCCTGCTGGTGATGCTGCTGCTGCTGGTGGTGGTGTGGAGGAGCAGCCCCTACAAACTGGAAGCCCCTCTGATGAGGGCCCATCTGGTCCTGCCAAAGGGAGGAAGAGGCATATGCAGGAATGGGAGAGGAGGCAATACTCCATTGAGGAGGAACACGAGGATGAGGTGCTGGAGTGGTGAGAGAGAATGACTATCTGTGGCGGAAGGGACACCGGCTGTACAGGGACACCAAAAGGAAGCAGGCTGCTTGGAGAGAGAAGGCGGAGAGCCTGGGCTACACATCGGAGGTGCTCCTCGGCTGGTGGAAGCACATGCACACCTGGTATGGGAAGCTGCACCTCAAGAAATCTGGCCATGCCACGGTTAAGCTGACGGACAGAGAGACCTATGTCATGGCCAGGTACAGCTTCCTGGAGGGTGAGATCTGCCACCGAGGAGCACCAGGAGCCCCTCTCACGACCCTCTCTCTCCGGCAGCCTGCTGAGAGCCAGTCCTCTTCCGGCCGAGAGTCAGTCCCTGTCTCCCGGCAGGTTTCTGTGGAGCGTGCCATGGCAGAGAACCCGCGGACAGGTGTTTTAACTGTGGTGGAGCGCGTGGAGTACTCCCTGGTGCAGTGAGAGAAAGGAGACGGCACTTCCACCACAGCCCTACCCGCATCCACCCACAGCTCCACCTCCACAGAAAGGCAGAGAGCCAGACAGGAGGGGCAGAGTCACACTGTCCTGCTGGAGATCAGGGACACGATCCGGAGCAGCATAGATCTCCTCTCTCAGCTCGTCAATACCGACTCCTCATCCTCCAACCACAAGCCCTTCCTCACCTATGTCAACCAGACCCTCACGGACATGGTGGAACCCCAGTACTAGGTGGTGAAGGACCGGATCACCGAGCTGCTTCACAACCCTCCAGACCCAGAGGAACCTGCTCCCACACAGTCCAGGTCTGCTCCTCCACCCCAGGTGATGTCCCTCCCATTCCAAGGCTTTCCACAGGCCCTCACCTACCAGGGCTACGGATACCAGGAGGTCCAGCAGCACAGGCAGCAGCCCTTCCCAGTCCAGGCATAGAGTCATTGGACGACACCGTTGCCACCGGTTCCACCGATGCCACTGATGCCACCCACGCCAATGATGCCACCGATGACACAGATGCCACCCACAACACAGATGCCACCCACGCCAGTCCATAGGGGAAGTTCCACTTCTGATACCACTGCTCTGCAACTTTCTTCCAGCCTTCTTCAGTGGAGGGGCACTGGAGGAGCTCCTCCAGGTATTCTTCGATGATGGCCTGCACCACTTCTCTGACCACAATGCTGATGGTGTTGTGTGGCACCCTCCAGCCATACTGCATGCTCCTATAGGTGGTTCCTGAGGCCAGGTGGCGCAGAGTGAGTGCCACCTTGAGTCCAGGGTCCAGGCTGGGCTGGAAGTTGGTGCTCTGCTTGGGCAACCTGGGTGTCAGCTGCTCCACAACTTCATCAAACATGGCTGGAGGCATCCTCATGAAGTTCTGGAATGCATGAGGGTCTTTGTTCCTGAGCTCCACCATCAGCTTGTTGTACAGTCCATACTCTGCTCTTCTCCCGATCCATCTTCAGACCCAGACGCTTCTTGGCCGCCTCCTTTTCTTCCCGTAGTAGAGTTCACAGAGCCTGTAGATGGCTTCGCACTGTTGCAGAAGGATGGTGGCTACCAAAAGGACTTTGTTACGATCCAAGGTGGACATGACTGGATGCTGTGGAAGAGCAAGAGTCAGATGAAGGCTGCAGAGGTCTGCACAGCAGGGCTGCTGGTCTGAAAGTGAGATGCAGGTGAGTTGCTCCCCCTTTTTATAGGCAGTATAGGTTTTCCCTTATGTGTCCTTTTGCATCCTCTAGGCATCCTGCAGACATCCTAAATATCCGAGATAGGTCCCCTCTGTGAACGTTTTTTCCATTTAAAATGCTTTCTTTGCATGCTGCATCCGCTTTCATCTCTTCTCCGTCCATGCTACTAACGCTGCGCGTCCGTTCCGCATCTGTTCTGCTTCCTCCCTGCGTCCGAGCGGATGCGAGTTGCGCGGATGCACAGTGGATGCCTAGTGGATATAGCGGATGCGTAATGGATGCAGAACGGATGTTCCCTGTATGCCTAGCGGATGCAGAATGGACGCATTGGATACATTTTCCTCTCAAAAGTTTTGAGCAGCTCAAAACCCTCTGAGCGGATGAAACGTCAATAGACGGATGCTGGATGGATAGAGAGGAAGCAAAACGGAGGCAGTGAGTACAGAACGGAAGCATCGCGTTAACCAACGGATGGCAAATGTTTTTCTCCGTTTTACATCCTCTTTCCATCCGTTGGTGCAGTGTGACAGGGGCTTTACAAAGTTACCCCTGCATGGTCCCATGGGAGTCTGACAATCAATCAGGATACAGTCCTTGCCAAAGGAACAGGAAGCAAGTTCAAAGCCCAACAGAGGTTATGAACTTCTCTTACCCATGTGCTCCATTTTGCCCAGGACTTCAAACCCCATGTGGTCCTGTCCACCATTAAACCATCCTTCCCAGCAGTTTCCATGTTTACAGTGTCTTTCTGCCCACTTGGAACTGAACCCAGATGGACATTTCTTCCAACAGTAGTTTACAACAGTCAAGATTTGATAAAAAAACAAAAAACAGAATGATAAAATGAAAATCAAACCAAATTTTAAAATTTGCATTGCAAGGACAAGACGCCCTCTCTCCAGCAGTATAGCTTGTAGTCAGATTTTTACTACATTCTTGTACTACATTTCAGTCTTTTTTTTTTTTTAAAGTAGTTAAATTTTTATTCAAAAGAGTTATCTTGCTCATTGAAGTAACCTGCATGTTTGTGGTGTGCTTACATCCGTATCGACCAATATACAAATAATGAAACCATACAATAAGAAATTTAAAATCTAAACCCAAAAGTAAATAAAAAACAATGTAAGTTTAACTTGTAGTAATTAGAGTCATTCCTTTTCCCTATCAAGCACAACTAACTTATTCTTTCATACTTTGATTTTCAGATCATACATTCCTTTTCAGATAGGGCCATTTCTTCTTTGCTGGATTGCACTCAACACTCTGTTATATCGCTCTATTATTCTGGCTTTTAGAAAAAGGGAACTGAACGAGGTGAAGCAATTTGCTCCAGATCAGGCAACACAATACCAGCTTTTAAGTTCCCGGTGTAAAATATAGTTCATAAACAAAGACAACAGGACTTGTCATCCATTTCCCTGCTCAGATGACCAGGCCTCCCTTCAGTCAAGACTTGCTTTCTTTTATGGACAGTGATCAGCTGTGTCCACAGATCATTTTTATTTAAGAACTTAGACCCACAAACTGATTGATACTTCAAGGAAAGTCATAAGACAAAGCTTTTCTTGATCCCGAGAAAATGGGATTGGGAGCTATTTGTACAGGCCCATCTATTGAACACACAATACCGTTTCCTTCATGTAAACACACACACCCATTTTATCTCTTTCTGACCCCCCGCCCCCAATTCACACTGGCTTCTCCTTGCCATGGTAAGGAAGAAAGATTGAACTAGAGACCCTCTGTTCAGCTGGCATTTAGAAAAGTAGGGAGGCCTTCTTCTAACTCTACAAGGATGTTTTGTGTGGCTGATAGCCTGAAGCATCTACAGCAGGATCATCAAAGCCAAGATAATATCTGGTTCCCCCCCCCCCCCCCCAAGCATCAAACTGCAGTGTTTCCTTTATCCATTTTTTTTTCTTGGTTTTCTTTTAAAATTATATCCAGATCTGGATTGTAACTGCTTTTTTTAACAGGATCAATTCCTATATCTTAGTAAAGCATCCATTCTCTATCAATGTTAACTTTATGATACCAGTTTATCCATTTATTTGTTTATCAATGCATCACAAACTCATGTCTTAATCAGTTTGATTCAGTTTTTCAATTGTGCTCCACTGTGCTTGGAAGTATACTTTTTCAATTAGGAACTTTAATATAATAAAATATTCCAAACAAACAAGAAGATAGGAAAGAACAAAAAAGGAATTGGGGGGAAATGTACAGTTGTGCATATTGAGGAGTTGCCATCTCATACTTTTCCTTAAGCTTTTCATCTCATGTTCAACCCCCAAATCTCATAATCATCAATTCATTTTTTTTTTACATCTTTCAACAAAATGTTCATATAAAGATTCTATATCAGGCACAAAGGATCAGCATCATATTCCAATTCAGAAGATTTATTACTCAAGCCTATACACAAGAATTTAATCAACTAAAATTCATACTAAATTGGCACCAGATAATGGTCAATGGAATTAAAGAGGAGTTGGATTTGGACCATTTGTGGCAATGTAATGACTCTCGGCTGATGGCACATTTAACTCCATCCCCAGTTCTACCTGCACTTTTCCCAAACTGGTCAGCTTTGCCATTTCTGCAAGATCGGTTAATTTTATGATCTACACTTCCACTGCAAGTATTGCATTGTTTTCTAACCTTTGGCATGCAACTTTTTTTTTTTTTTGCATGTTTTGTCACAGTTAGCCATCTACAGTATTAATTTCCCATATTTATTTCCTAACTCTTTATTCATAAAGCCCAATAAAATAATTTTAGTTTCATCCTGATATTAGTTCATAGTATAATTTGCATCATTGCATGAATACACTGTATATCCTTTTTGTTGTTGTTGTTTTTCACAAGTCCATCATACATAATAAAAAGTCCCCTCTTCCTTTTCACATTTCCAGCACTGAGTTGACATTCCCTTATTCATTTTAGACAATTTATCTGGCATTATATACCATCATTATATGACATCATTTACTAAAATTTTCTCTTAAATAAAAATTCCATGTAAATGTAATACCGCTTACCCACATTTTCTTCCATAGCTCCATGTTTATTATAACCAAAATTGCAATCCATTTCACCAATCTTTAACCTGTTCCTCATCTGTTTCAAAACTTAATAATAATTTGTACATTTTAGCTGGTATATGATCATCATTTGTAGAAAGTTCTATTTCAATTTTTTATTTTTCTCAGTTTTAATTCTCTATTTATTTATTGGCCGCCCATCTTAACATAAGGTGAGATAGATAGATAGATAGATAGATAGATAGATAGATAGATAGATAGATAGATAGATAGATTTGGGTATTTTCCCACGTCATTGTAGTTGTGCTTTTAAAGTTGTAGCAACATTTCGGCAGAATCTCATCTGCCATCATCAGGCTTCTGTATCGTGTTCGTCTGTGAGTCAGACTTTCACAGCCATTTCAGTTTTAAATTTGGGGCTAGCCTCTGCTGTGCAGGATGGTTTTTTCTTCATCCTGATTGGTTGGAGTCTTAGTCTGTGTTTATTGGTCTTGGAGTTTGCTGTGTTCTGCTTGATTGGTGTTTCTAATATCTTCTATCTGTTTTGTGGCTTTTTTCTTTTTTTTTGGTCTTGATTGGCCGGCAACATTGTGTTCCTATATTGGAGGTTTTTAGTGCGGCTTGGCTCTGAGTAAATGGACAGCTATCATTTGTTAGGAAGCTAGGTTTAATCTGGGTGCCTGGTTGGGGTGTGTTTGAGCTGGAGGTATCAGTGGGGATCTGTTTGTGCCCAGGTGTTTGCCTGGCTTGTGGTGTGGAAATTTTTTTGTTGTGAGTGCAGGCTTCCAAATAATTGACAGTCTGGTGGAATCATCTCTTCTATTCATGCTTTCAGGAGATGAACACAATACAGAATACTCTTCATCTATGAAGAATACGCTTCACAGATGAACACAATACAGAAGCCTGATGATGGCAGATGAGATTCTGCTGAAACATTGCTACAACTTTAAAAGAACAACTACAATGACATGGGAAAATACCCGAAAGAAGCTGAATAGCACACATGTAAGTTCCCGCGAAAACTTTTATATATATATATATATATATATATATATATATATATATATATATATATATATATATATGCTGTTTAGCTTCCTTCGGGTATTATCCCACGTCATTGTAGTTCTATTAAAGTTGTAGTAATATTTCAGCAGAATCTCATCCATCCTCAGGCTTCTGTATAGAGTTAGTTCCTGGTTTCAAATTTGAGGCTGGTCCATTCTGATTGGCTGGGAGCCTGGATCTGTGTTCATTGGACTTGGAGTTTGATTGATTGGTGTTTCTGGTTTCTTCTGTCTGTTTTGTGGCTTTGATTGGCTGGTAACACTCTGTTCTTGTGTTGGAGGCTTTCAGTGCAGCTTGGCTCCGTGTGAAGGGACGGCTGCTCTTCGTTAGCAAGCTGCTATTCATTAGCAATCTGGGTTTCACCTGGGTGCCTGGTGGGGGGGTTAGGTTGGAGCTATCAGAGGGAGTCTGTTTTTGCCCAGGTGTTTGCCTGGCTTGTGGCATGGAGATCTTTCTATTTGAGAGTGCAGGCTTCCAAATGATTGACAGTCTGCTGGAATCATCTCTTCTATTCATCATCCTATCCAAAGGATTCAATTATGCCATAGCACCCAAAAAAATCCCAACAGAATCCATCATATGTGCAGTAGAATCCAGCCTAACCAAATTAAATACAGATGAAGCTGACAGAATAAGACACCAGGTTACTCACTTCTTATGCACAATGAAACCACCAAAAAATAATTTGCAAAAAGATGAATTCAGAGCGTTACAAACCCTGAAAAATGATAACAGCATAATAATACTCCCAGCAGACAAAGGAAATGCCACAGTAGTAATGGACAGAAAAGACTATGAAACAAAATT
>BLBF01000020.1:31279325-31302250 GCA_015471245.1 Laticauda colubrina | reverse complement strand
GAATTCTTCCATGAACAGGTTTGCAATGACGGGTGACAGTGGTGATCCCATAGGGGCTCCTTCAATTTGCTTGTATCTTTGTCCTTTTTATATGAAATATGTGTTGGTTAGGCAGTGTTCTGTTAGTTCCATGAGGTCTTTAGCTGGTTGGTATTTATTTTTGATGATTTCAAGAGTTTCCTTTATTGGGACTTGAGTGAATAGTGAAACCATGTCGAAACTTAAGAACTTAAGTTAAGAAACTTAAGAAACTCTTGAAATCATCAAAAATACTCAATACAGAAGCCTGATGATGGCACATGAGATTCTGCCGAAATGTTGCAACAACTTTAAAAGCACAACTACAGTGACGTGGGATAATAGTCTTTTCCCGTGTAAGATTAAGAGTATCTTTGCTTCATTTTGGCGAGGTCCTACTCGCCATCCTCATGCTGGTGCTTTTGGCTTCATGCTGGTGCAAGCAGTGTTGTAAGATTAAGAGTATCTTGGCGACATTTCGGCGAGGTCTCATTCGCCATCCTCAGGCTGGTGCTTTCGGCTTTGTACCAGTGCAAGCAGTGTTGTAAGATTAAGAGTATCTTGGCAACGTTTTGGCGAGGTCTCACTTGCTATCCTCAGGCTGGTGCTTTTGGCTTCATGCCATTGCAAGCAGTGCTTGCACTGTCACAAAGCCAAAAGCACCAACCTGAGGATGGCAAGCGGTACCTTGCCGAAACATCGCCAAGATACTCTTAATCCTCCATGGGAAAAGATCCGAACACACCTAGACCTACATATATATATATTGCTCTTTCAGGATTCCTCAGTAAAATCCTTGGCCCCCTTTAAATTTGCGAAACAAAGGGTAACAGTAATTCTTAATGTAAAGGATAGATTTTTTTTCCTGTTTCCCCACAGCATGCAGGTAGTCCTCGACTTACAACAGTTCATTTAGTGACTGTTCGATATTACAACAGCACTGAAAAAAGTGACTTATGACTTGTGGTTGCTGTTTGCATGTTTCCCACACAGCTTGCAACAAGCAGACTTAATGGAGAATGCAGAAATCAAATCACAAGTGACAAACATGATGTTTTGTTTAACAACCAAAAGAGACCCAGTTAAACGCCAAAGGGGAATTTGAAGCACCTAATTTAATTTTGATCAAATAAACCAATGTTATAGTCTTTCCTTTTACTTTTAATAATCTTAAATTTTAATCCCTTCAAACAATGCCCTAGAATTTTATTTTATTTTTCATTTTGTTTGTCCCCTCTCACAAAATTCTTCAAAAATTTGCAAGTCTTATTTGTAAATCTAATAGGGGAAAGTTATCCAGGTTTATTGGTTTGTTATTTGTATAATTGTGAAAACATGAACTGGCTTCATTTGTATATCCTGTGTGGAATCTTTACTATATTATTTTTGTAGTCTATAATTTTTAAATCCTCATTCAAATCAGTCTGTGTTGTCTGATAAAACTTGATCCTCTTCCATATCATCTTTTAAACACTACCGTATGTATCTACCTATAATGGCAAACATTCTTAAAATTAACTTCTGGGTCCGTTATTCAAAAATATCCTCCAACATTAAAGTATTTTGCTTTATTTTTGCTCCATTCTGTATTAGTAAGTCAAATTCACTTTTCCTTTAAATATAATGTGTTTCTTTTAGTTATTTCTAGTGAACAATCTTCAAAGTCCCCTCCTATCACTTTTTAAAAAAGATTTCAAAACAACAGCTTATTTTCCCATAGGAAGGATTGTTATAATTAATTTCAAAAATGTATTTCAAATCCATATGGAGTCTTAATCCATGTTTAACTTTCCAAAATCAACTTTCTAATTGTCGTTTTGCTGTTTATTTCAAGAAAGATTTTTTAAAAGTTAAATTTCTATTTCAAACTTATTTGGCTAAGTACTGAAGAAAACCCACCAATGCAGTAAAAAAAGAAACAAGCAAAACCTTGTTGATCAGAACAATTGAAAAGCCATCTTTGTCCAGAGAGATAGTTCAAAAAAACCTGGTCTTCAGTTCATCGTTTTCTCTCCAAAAAGTTTAATTCTTAAGGAGTTGGAAGCAGAAGGTATTTATAAACTGCGACCCACAAAAAGATTGGAGCTGGTGAACACTGAAGGCAAGATAGTTGTTTCTATTAAACTAAGTGGCTGCAATTTTCATCCCATCCCATTAAATTGGAAGAATTAACAGGAAGTAGCACAAGATGGTGTACTGTCTAAATATCACCTTTGGCCCACTTAAAGTAAAGCAACTATAACTAAATTTTAAGGCAATACTATACAGATCACTGGTAGCTTTTCTGGTCTTCTGCCTATGGAATTGCTTCTCATATATTTAACAGTTAACATGCATTATAACAGTTATATTAATATAACAGTTTATATAGGTATATACCATATATGGGTGTAGGTATCGATATGTATGTATATAGCATGTATATATGTGTTATGTATGAGTATGGATAGTTATACACTTTCTTTTGAGATCAGGAAACAGAATTTCATTTTTAATACGTGCCAGTTGTCTGTCTGTCTGTCTGTCTGTCTGTCTGTCTGTCTGTCTCTATCTATCTATCTATCTATCTATCTATCTATCTATCTATCTATCTATCTATCTCTATCTATCTATCTATCTATCTATCTATCTATCTATCTATCATCTTTATAGTATTCTCGACAAAGGGAATTTATCCCGATGCTTTGGCCAGGAGTTTAAAGAGCTGTTTTCAGACACAACTGGAATTTCCCATACAAAAAGCAATCATTCATTCCCCTCGATCCATATTTCCCTACAAAATCCCAAATCGAAAAGTTCCTTGAACACATGACATCAGAGAGACTAACTCTTTTTTTTCACAAAGCCACGAAATAAAAGAAAGCCTATATGTGCAATGCCCACCTAGTAATCTCACTGATACATAGAATGCATTGATGAATTTAATGCAGGTGCGTTTGGAAGATAGAAAATCTTAAAAAGGATGGCTCCTGGTATGGTAGACTCAGGCACCAGAAATTTGAAGGTTCAAAAACTTGTCCACCAGATGGCACTAGAGCAGTAGTTAATCCAAGACAGATTTTTTTTTTTTCCCCCTTTCAAAAATGCCAATTTTTCATTTAACCTGTGATTTTTCCGCTCCTCCACTTTTTGGGTAAAGATTCCTTTCCACATCATTCAGGCAGCATGAATGTAATTTGGATTAGCAGCATGGCTTCCTTTAAAGGAGCCTATGACTTAGTGCTTTTAACAGTTCTATGGGAGACAATTTTGATTACCTTGATTTCTGAAGATGCTTCAGGGACCACCAGGGTGTTTACTACATCTTAAAGTATTTTAGTCTAGTATGTTGCTTATTTGTAGAAAAAAAATAGTTAGTTGCACTTATATGTTTATTGACCATGTCTTATCCCTGGGCTGTACATCTGATATTTCCAGCTGCAAAATGAGATATAATTCTTCAAAGAACACCAGTCATCCTTGATTTAGAACTAAATTGGGGACCAGAATTTTCATGGCTAAGCAAGCGTGGTTGTTAAGTGAATTGTGCCCAATGTTATGAATTTTTGGTCATGGTTGTTAAGCAAATCATGCAGTCACTAAGTGAATCCAGTGTCCCCCATTGACTTGGCTTGTCAGAAGCCAGCTGGATAAGTTACAAATGAAACTGGGGTGTTGCAACTGGGACAAATACATTCCGACTTCCAAATGTCCAAATTTTGTTTATGCAACCTTGAGGGGGGTACTGCGATAGTCATAAGTGTGAGGATTGGTTGCAAGTCACTTTTTTCCACTGCAATTGTAACTTTGAACATTTGCTAAACAAATGATTGCAAACTGAGGACTACCTGTCGTCCTGGATTTATGACCACAATTGCGCCCAAAATTTCTGTTGCTAAGTGAGACATTTATTAAGTGTGAGTTTTGTCCCATTTTATGACCTTTCTTATTAAGTGAGTCACTGCAGTTGACAAGTTGGTAACCTGGTTGTTAAGTAAATCTGGATTCCTCATTTGACTTTTAGTTTAGTTTACTTTATTGTCCTTGCACTTCATACAATGAAATCAAACACCATCTTCAGTGCACATCATGACCACTGAAATAAACACAAACACACATCCTTCACTCTCCATACATTGAACTGAAAACCCCCAACACCGCACCAACACTGCACTATACGTTAGAATTCGACAGAGCTACTGCCCTGGGATACTGCCCTGAGCTGTTTTTCAGCCTATTTGTCCTTGTTTTTATTATTCTGTGCTGCCTGCCAGATGGTAATTGTTCAAAAAAAGGGTTCCCAGGATGAGTTGAATCTTTGAGAATGTTTTGAACTTTCTTAAGGTAACGGGAGCTATAAATCTCTTGCAAAGAGGGGAGAGGGCAACCAGTGATCTTCTGGGCAATGACGTTAACCCTCTGGAGTGCTTTCCTATCTGCCCCTGTGCAATTGGCAAACCATACAGAGGTGCAGTAAGTTAAGATACTCTCTGTGGTGTAGCGGTAGAAGCAGTTTCTCATTCAGTTGTTGTTTTCTGAGAAGTTTCAGGTAGACCAAGTCTCTGCTGGTTCCTTTTGACCAGTGCTGCAATGTGAGCACCTCAGGTCAGGTCCTCTTTTATGGTAAGACCCAGAAACTTAAAACTGGTTTGTAAAGAAGGTTATAACTGTGAAAAACTGTTGTAGGCCACATTTTCCAGTGCTGTTTTAACTTTGAACGATCACTAAATGAACTGTTGTAAGTCGAAGGCTACCTGCATTCTTTATAATAAGGGGAGCTTGTTTAAGGAAAACACACACACACACCCCATTAGATGCCAACCTTTCATTTTTGTAGGAATATTACTGAAAAATCTATCTATCAGTGAATTCTTGTCAGCCAGGAACTTTCAAAAGCCATATCTAAACAATCTGCGGTGTTTGCATCCTATTTTCTTTTCCCAATAAACATCAGGATACAATGACATAATATGTTTGTCCCTAGACAACCATTATTTAACACCCAACAAATCCTCAACTTATGACCACAATTAAACTTCCTTTGCTAAGCAAGTCATTTAAGTGAGTTTTGCCCCATATTATGACCTTTTTATGTTCCTTATTATGACTTTATTATGAGCCATGGTGGCACAGTGGTTAGCATGCGGTACTGCAGGCTACTTCTACTGCCTGCCAGGTGCCTACAATTTGGCAGTTCGTGTCTCACCAGGCTCAAGATTGACTTATCCTTCCATCCTTCCAAGGTGAGTAAAATGAGGAGCCAGATTGTTGAGGTCAAATATGCTGACTCTAAACTGCTTAGAGAGAGCTCTAAGGCGCTGTGAAGCAGTATATAAGTCTAAATGTTATTGCTATTGCTATTTTTGCCACAGTTGTTAAGTGAATAACTCCGGTTGTTAAGCGAAACATGCAGTCGTTAAGGGTATCTGTCTTCCCCCATTGATTTTGCTAGGCTTCCAACTTCCAAGGTTACAAATGGTGATTGCATGATCCTGGGACAATGCAACTGTCATAAGTTGCCAAGTGCCTGAATTCTGATCATATGACCATGGAATGTTGCTATTATCATAAATGTGAAAACTGGTCATAAGTCACTTTTTTCAGTGCCATTTTAACTTTGAATGGCCACTAAACAAATGATTTTAAGTCAAGGACTACTTCTATACTATGCTTATCTGCAAAAAAAAAGATAATATAACTAATAAAGGTAGTCCTTGACTTACAACAGTTCATTTAATGACTGTTCAAAATTACATCATTGAAAGTGACTTATGACCATTTTTTCACACTTATGACCATTGCAGCCTCCCCATGGTGACATGATCAAAATTCTGATGCTTGGCAACAATTCATATTTATGAAAGTTGCAGTGTCTTTTGCAAACTTCTGAGAAGCAAAGTCAGTGGAGAAGCCGGATTAACAACTGTGTTACTGATTTAACAACTGCAGGGATTCACTGAACAGCTTTGGCAAGAAAGGTTGTAAAAATGGGGGGAAACTCACTTAATAAATGTCTCACATAGCAACAAAACTATTGGGATCAGTTGTGGCTGTAAGTTGAAGACTAGTCATAATAATATAGTATAGGGGAATCAGTTTGGTGCAAAGATTAAAGTAGGCCAGAGAAACCAGAAGACGATGAATTCTAATTCCACCTTAGGCACAAAGCCAGATGGTTGACCTTGGGCCAGTCACTTTCTCTCAGCTCTAGGAAGGAGGTAATGACAAGCCACTTCTGAAAAACCCTATCATGAAAATTGAAAGGACTAATTCAGGCAATCTCCAGAGCTCAAAAACTGATTCACAGGCATACACACCTACACACACACACACACACACACACACCAAATGGCAGTATAACTAAGTGACATCTACATCTGGCTATGCCTAGACAAATTGTTCATACTGTGTTTTTTTTCTTTGAATTCTGCCCCATTAATTTTACATAATTCTGCTCTAGTGTTGCATTAAAGACTCACCTTGTGGCATTGAATATTAAGCAACCAGCCATTAGGGCATGACCTAAGGTGGACTCTCATTTTATTTCCTCAACACACATATTATGCGCTCCCTCGCTCAGGTCCTTTTACAAGGAAGATGATGAGAAACTTTCATTTGCATCAATAATGTCAGAAAGTGGATAAATTTGACATTATATGATCACGCGACATTTGGGGATGACCAGTCCATTAAGTGTTAAGATGAAAACCTGCTGTTGGAACAGGAAGAGGTGATTTTCTGGCAATTTTCCCTTTTACTTCATATCTCTCTCTCTTTCTCTCTCTCTCTCTCACACACACACACACATCTAAGCTTCATTCTGCTCCGGAAGGTTCTCCAACCTTCCGGAGACTCCCTGGAGATGCCTGCAAGGTTATAGAGCAGGGATGTCCAACCTTGGCAACTTTAAGACTTGTAGACTTCAACTCCCAGAATTCTCCACACAAGTTTTAAAATTGCCACGGTTGGATACCCCTGCGTAGATGGAATCATAAATCTCATTCCCTTCCTGTTGTACTGGTAGACAACTATTAGATATCATTGGCATTGAACCCTGGATTTCTGATTGACAGAAATCCTACAGTGCTGAAAGAGAAAAGGATTGAATTATATGTAGTACAGAGGTGGTATTCAGCAGGTTCTGACCAGAACTGGAGAACCAGTAGCAGAAATTTTGAGAAGTTCAGAAAACTGGCAAATACCACCTCTGACTGGCCCTGCCCCCATCTATTCTCTGCCTCCCAAGTCCCAGCTGATCAGCTGGGTCTTCTTTTGTTGCCCTGCACAGGAGAATGAAGCTGGAAATCAGGTTAGTGGATGGTAAGGGAATAGGATTTTGTAGTAGCCTTTCCTTGCCACACCTACCAAGCCATGCCCACCAAGCCACACCACACCCACCCAGCCATGCCCACAGAACTGGTAGTAAAAAATTTTGAATCCCACCACTGATGTAGTAGTTGCAGAATTGATAGAATTTGTGCAGGCAGAAAGAGTGGGTTTTTTTCATTGTGAGTTTTTTTTAAATATTTCTAAAATCCCACCTAGTATCCCAAACCAAAATATTCCTCCTGTATCAGTGCAATATTACTGCAATATCTAACAATTTGAGAGGCTATTAATTCTTGTCATTAATTTGATGCCAGTTGCTCAGAATGGCTAATCAAATGTATAATCAGTCTATAAAGGAGGTCAACTTTGCAGTCAACCAGTTTGGTCTAGTTAGTAACTAAGGTGCAGGTTAGAAACCCTGAGATTGTGAATTCTAATCTCACCCTTAAGCACAAAGCCAGCTGGAGGCCTTAGGCCAGTCATTGTCTCTCAGCTCTGGGAAGGAGACAAGGGCAAACCACTTCTGCAAAACCTTGTTAATAAAAATGCAGGGATTAGTCCAGGCAGACTTTGAGAATCAGCATTAACTTGAAAGCACACACAGAGAGCCAACTTTGTAACCATGCCAGGGATTTCAGCATATGTCTAGCAAACTCCACTAGTTATCTTTTTTGAAAACTACTGTATGCAGATTTATAGACACAGAAGACCTCTATCTTCATGAGCAAGACTAAATTTCTTCTGTGGTTATATTTTCTGCATGTTGTTGGGAGAAATGCATACCTGACCGCTTGTAAAGTCATTGTAAAAAATTATTTCTGCATAATATAGAGTCTTACCTAAATCTTGTTATTCAGATTCATAGTGAAGCCTTACATCAGTGTAGTTCTTAATGTAAAACAAGCTTAGATGTGGTTGTTTTTCAAAAGTCGAAAAAACACACCAAGCACATCAGCAATTTACCTAAGGTAACCTAAGGTAATCTCAGCTATGGTGTAGCTAATCCAGCATTGCAATATATATTCAAAGTCATTTAATTAGAGCAGACGAATTACTTCATAATACCTTTCAACCCATCTTATTGTTTTAACAAACAGAGTATACTTTAATAAGCAGGAACAGGATGGTTTCTTCCACCCTTTCAATAGGCAATCTGAATAAGTCCTTGCTGTAGGAGGGTTGACATTTGTCCAAATAAAAATGCAACACAATCAATAGTTGGAAAGATGCTATGTTTTGCAGCAAGGGAGTTCAACCTTGCCAACTTTAAGACTGACTGGGGAATTCTGGCAGTTGAAATCCAGAAGTCTTAACGTTGCTATGATTGGACATCCCTGCTGTCCAACCAGCAGGGATGCAGAGTTCAAGAAGATACCATTAGATGGACACAGTCTCTATACAAAAAAACTTCCCCTGGGAGACGCTTCTCTTTTATGCAAATTTTCAAGAAAGGAGTTTCATAAACAGGTGGCTTTCAGAGCAGTAAAGTTTTTCTGGGGTCAATATTTGTTCTTAGCTGGTAAGAAAAAGGGATCAGACCAGGAACTGTGACAAAAATCAGCTGGTAGAGTTTTTTAGAGCACAAACAACACCTGCTAATGTTTGTGCTTCAAGAACCATCAAGCTAGAAGCTCTGAAGGACAGCAGATGAGTGGGTGCCCCAACTCTCAAGGCTTTTGAAATTCTCAAAATTCAAATGCTGCTGCTACCTTTCAGGCTATGCTGCACTCTTTACTGTGGATTGGGGATTGTTCATTTTTCTACTAGCCATTGCCTGAAAATCAGGGGTCGTGTATTCCCTACAGGAAAAAAATGCTCCTTAATGTTTCTTGCTGGTTATCCTTGATTTACAAACATTCATTTAGTGACAGTTCAAAGTTCCAAGGGCACTGCAAAAAGTGACCTATGGCCATTTTTCACACTTAGGGCTGTTACAGTATTACCTGATCAGAATTGAGATGCTTGGCATCTTGCATCTATTTATGATGGTTGCAGTGTCCCAGGGTCCTGGGATCATCTTTTGTGACCTTCTGATTAGCAAGGGAGGCCAGATTCACTTAACAACCATGTTACTACATAACTTAACTGCAGCAATTCCCTTAACAACCGTGGCAACAAAGTTTGTCAAAGGGGCAAAACTCAGTTAACAACTGTCTTACTTAGCAATAGAAATTTTGGGCTCTATTGTGATCATGAGTGGAAGACTACCTGAATGGCACAGATGCACCTGTTTTTCATCCTTCCTGAACCAAAGAAGCAGCTTGCTCAAGGCATTGAAGCTCTGCTACTTTGTAAGAGAGGTAAACCCCACTTATTCAAGAGTACATATCCTTTGCAAAGAGCTGTGGTAGCACAGTGGTTCAAATGAAGCATTGCATGCTAATTCTGCCAACTGATAGCAGTTCGATTCTGACTAGCTTAAGGTTGACTCAGTCTTCTTCCAATGTCGGTAAAATGAGGACCCAGATTGTTGGGGGCAATATGCTGACATTGTAAACCGCTTAGAGAGGGCTATAAGCGCTATAAGTCTAAGTGCTATTGCTATTGCAATGTTAATTTCAGTTTTACAGCACAACTGAACTTTCCTCTGAAGTATGCATGCATTCAGCAGCCCTCCTAGCCTGGTGTTTTTAAGTGTTCAATGAAGCATTGATGTGTTCAATGGTGTTCAATGAAGCATTGAACTTCATTGCTCTAAACTTCAGTCAAAGACCTTGCAGTTGAGTACTGTGAGAGTTAAAAGCAATTGCAGCAACCATATCATTCCTGGGACCATAAGACAGACATGAAACTTGATGCGGTAACTAGCAGAAAGAGGTGTTACATCTATCAGGAAGTCTATCTCTGAATATTCAAGGTTAACAGCTGTAAATCAACAGCTAGTTTTCTATCATTCTAATTAGCCAGTTGTGGGCTGGATGGCACTGCAATTAGCACACCTGGAAATTATAGTTGGTCTTATCAGTAGCTCTTCATCAAAATGAAATCAGGTATTATTGAATGGGATGTTTCAAGGTCTGAGTCTTGCCTCACTGTTATACCCATTTTATTAATACAGCAGTTTCAAAGCTTGGAGGTCACCGGGCCTAAATGGAATGTTAAAACCATGTTATGGGCAGCTTTAAAAATGGTTATTATCTGGTTTAGAAATTTTCCAAGAAATACCTAATAAATGTTCATTTATCTAACAGGAAGACTGCAGGAAGAGAAAACATGGAGCCTCAGTGCCTGCCAGCTGCTTTCCCAAAGAATCCCTCAGGTCCAAAAATATTCTCCACAATGCATGCCAGTATGAACTTTCTGGAGGGGCTACATTTAAATCCAGCTGCAGGAAAATTCTGTAAAAGTTCTTTTCTTTGCTGACTCCACCTTTGTACTGTATCCAGTTCTGGGCACCACTCTAAAAAAAAGGATTCAGCAAGGGTTGCAAGAAGGGGACTGGAAACAAAATTATGTGAAAAGGGATTGAAGAAACTGAGAGATTATCCAAGATTGCCTCAGAGGGATCACACAGAAGTCATCCAAGACCGTTTCTTCCTTATTTCAGTTAAAGGTTAGGAAAAGTTCAATCCCTCCTCCTCTCCGATGGATACTTTTCAAGGGGGAGATAGAATATTGCATTATTGCAGATGCTTCAGTTGGGATCCTTGCACGGAGTGGCGGTTTCTTAAAAAAAACATTATTATGATTTTATTCTTTCCCTGTAATAGGAATGCAGGCAGATCTTGAAAAAGTACAGCTCACTTCAGGCTCTGCCTCTGAATATCAAGCTGTACCATCAAGCAGGCTATTATATTCAAAACAAAACCAACGCAAATACATTTGCTCCACCGGGTATTGTTCACATTGCTTGGATTGCACGGATGCCATTCCTGCACCCTGTTCTTTGCACACTCGATTGAACCTCCTGCAGCTGCACTGATTAACAAGTGCCTGAGCTCAACTGCCAGGCCAGCTGTGAGATACACATGTTTGCTTTGAAAACATGTTTGCTTCCAAAACAAGGCTGTCTCATGTTTACATCCATGTAGATTCACACTGTGTGCAATGTACACAGTTTGCAGGTTTACAGTTATTTCTCTCCTTTTGCAGCTTGCTCGGCCTCTAACTCGAGCAATCACAGTTCTCTCAAGCCCCTTGAACACAGAAATTTCTGCTCCAGTGAAGAGATGATCAGGCTTGATTCTGTGCCATGACAATCACTTACTGATTGCAGGTCGGATAGTATTACAAGTAGGTTGTTTGTTTTTTTTGTTTCCTTCCCAGTCAACCATTCTTTATGTTATGATCGAACTGCTGAGATATCTTAACTCTGCTTTTCTGTGATCACCTGAAAGCAAGGTTAAAGTCCTTGCTCTATAGCCTGGGTGATGTTATATGATATTACCTCTCTGGGTCCATTTTCATGGACCAGATGTAACTAAATAAATCTTATGCAGCAAGCCCCAGGAAGCTTTAATTAAAAGTGTTTCCTTATGATTCTTGCTTGCTGTCAATATAATCTCAGGTAGTACTGAAGAACTGTTACTAAAAACAAAATGAAGCAAAAACAACCTTGAAGAAACTGTAGTTTGGAAACTATAAACCACCCAGAGTTGCCTTGTCCACAACAGGGGCAGCATATACATTAAATAAATAAATGTGGACTGTTAAGGTGCCTGGGATCACGAATTGGAGACTTTCTTGTGTGTTATAAAAATAAGTCAGGCATCACAATACCAGGATAAAATAAAATGTTGATGTAGCTTGAAGTTTGCATTTCATTCATGTGGCTTCCTAAGCTACTTGGTGTCAGAGATGCTTATGCACGCCCCCTACAGACCTCTTAGGAAAGGGGTGAGGTCAATAGTAGACAGTCTAAGGTTAAAGTTTTTGGGGTTTGGGGAAGAAACCATAGAGTCAGGTAGAGTATTCCAGACATTGACCACTCTGTTGTTGAAGTCATATTTCCCGCAATCAAGTTTGGTGTGGTTTACCTTGAGTTTGTATCTATTGTGTACTCTTGTATTGTTGTGGTTGAAGCTGAGGTATTCATTGATGGTTAGGACATTGCAATAGATAATTTTATGTACCGCACTTAGATCGGACATAAGGCAGCGTAGTTCTAGGTTGTCTAGGTCTAAAATTTCAAATCTGGTGGCATAAGGTATTCTGCTACGAGTACAGGAGTGGTGAATTCTTCTTGTGAAATATTTCTGGACTTTCTTGACTGTATTAATATCCAATATGTAGTGCAGGTTCCAGACTGATGAGCTGTATTCAAGTATTGGTCTAGCAAATATTTTGTATGCTCTAGTTAGTAGTGTGATATTACCAAAAAAAAACTGTGCAGGATTAAGTTAACAACTCTTAATGCCTGTTTGACTATGTAGTTAGAGTAGACTCTTAAACTTAGATCATCAGAGATGAGTACTCTAAGGTCCTTACCTAGTGGGGGTCATCAACAATGTCTTGACTATTTTTATATTTTTACTTTGGAAATTTCAGGTTGCATATCACAGTTAAGAGATGGTTCCTGAATAAGTCCAACTGGGTGTATTTTCACATCAAATTCAATCTATGGTTTATAAGCCATAGATGGTATATAAGCCTCTGGGTTCATACAGAATCTTAGGCTAAACTATGATTAGCTAGTTGTATGGCTCAAAATACAGTGTAAATGCAACCAGGGATAGATATTTCATGATGGAGTTTGGTGTTTGACCCTAGCCAATTAGGTTCATTTTAAATTGCGTGTGGGAACATCACCATTAGTGTTACAGAATATTTAAATAATAAGATCTTAAAATTGCCAAAGCTGGACACCGTTGGATTCTTCAAATCCACATTATTGGCTTAGTTCAATCAACAGTCTAGCAACTTGTGAAACTCAGTCCTTGTTCAGGGGGATGATAAGAGAAAGGCAGCAACTAAGACTCGAAGGGGAGATCCCATCACAGCTATGTTCACCTCTTCAGCTATAATTCCCCCCCACCGCACCCCAGCCATTTGGAACTGCACAACACCAAAGGCCCAAAGTTAACTGTTCACACTATGTACAAGTAGGTAAGCAAATATTTATGTCATGAGGGTAACATGCCCTTCAAGAACCAAGACAAAAGTCTTATCTATTGATAATAATTGGTCCTTCTTTCATGAGTTCACAAAAAGAGATCTATGAATGGATTGCTTTTTGTCCAGCAGCCTGGCTTCAGTGATACCCTGGATGCAAACTTTTGTCAAGTCTTTCTGGAGGAGAAAGAAGAAATGTGGTTTCTAACCATCTCTAATAATCCATCAACAGCTTGTGCATTCTCCTTTTCGAGAATGGAAGGAGAGAAAGAAGGGACAACTATCACTTTGGCTAAGTGATAAACAAAATAAGCCAAATAGAACAGTGCAAAAGCATTGTTTAATGCATTCTGCCTCTGGGAAAATGTCACACCAAGTAAAATTCTGCGACAGAAAACGTTAAAGGACCAGCCTAGATTCATATCTTATATTGACCCATAATGTGACTTAGTTGGGGCTCCTTGTAAAAACAGCACAGATAGTCCCCAACGTATTAAGACCCAAATGTCTGTTGCTAAACAAGGCAGTTGTTAAATGATTTTTTTGCCATTTTATCCACTTTTTTTGCAGTAGTTGTTAAGTATACCATTGCAGTTGTTAAATGAATCATGCAGTCATTAAGCAAATTTGGCTTTCCCTATTTGACTTTGTTTATCAGAAGTCAGCTCAGAAGGTTACAGGTGGTGATCACATAACCCTGGGACAGTGCACCTCTCATAAATACATGTCAATTGCCAATGCCTGAATTTTGATCACGTGACCATGAGGATGCTCCAATGGTTGCACATGTAAAAACAGATTTTTTTCAATGCCATTGTAACTTCAGACAGTCACTAAATGAATGGTTGTAAGTCAAGGACTACCTGATGTTGGAAGTCAGGGAGCATAGCTTAACATTATGTGTAAAACAAACCACTTTGTCTTATGCAACAAAGTTCAGTGAAAACAAATTTCTGGTGGTGAAATCAGCCATTCAATTCATATCGTTTATGGCACTGACCGAAGAATTATCTTCTTCGGTCCTCTCTAGTCCTTTCTAGTCTAGAGAGCGGATCAGGCAGAAAACCTGAGTCAGGATTCAGTCTGGTGCCTCCAAATATGTTGTAATGTACAAATCCCATAAGTATATTTAATTATCTGATGTTTCAGTTCTGTTGGTGTAGAGGTAGGAGTTATTTATAAAAGCATATAATTAGGATCGTGCTACCTGTTGCCATCCCTCAAATTAACATATTGGACGGGAAGCCGTTTTCTTCCCAAACCTTAAATTTATATCCAGAAAGTCCATACATTTTGTGAGAAGATGTTCCTGATTTGGCACAAGCTGCAGTTAAGGTATCTTCACTTCTTGCAGAGAAAACACTGCCTTATAACATTCTACTGTCTCACCTTGGTGGGTCTATTAGCAACACATTCCATGTGTGTTTGCACAAATAATCTGGCTGGGTATGAAAATTTTACTAAATCCTAAGAAATTGGGCCGTCCCTTGGTAACAATAGGGGGCTGCCCAAAAGAAATATTTTGTTTCTCAAGTTAGAGAAAAAATATGAAATAACCAAGGATAAGGAGATTTGACTGGCCTGAGGTGACCTTTGAGACATGGTTTCAGGGCAATGCATATTTTCAGCAGCGGGGTTTTTAATTCTAGAGGAATTTCGTGTCTTAAAAGAGGGTTCAAGGGGCATTGTTCTCCTAAAGCAAGGGTCTCCAACCTTGTCAACTTTTAAGACTTGTGGACTTCAACTCTCAGAATTCCATGCTGGCTGAGGAATTCTGGGAGTTGAAGTCCACAAGTCGTAAAGTTGCCAAGGTTGGAGACCTCTGTCATAAAACATGCAATGAAACTAACCCCATTCTAATGGGAAAATGGCAGAGGGTGATCTTTGACGTACAGGTAATCCCTTGACTTATGACAGATGAGCCCAAAATTTTCAGCACTCAGCAAGACAGTTGTTAAGTGGCTCTGCCCCATTTTGCAACCTTTTTTGGCCACCGTTGTTAAGCAAATTGCTACAGTTGTTAAGTGGATCACATAGTCATTAAGTGAATTCAGTTTCTCCAAGTGAAATTGTGTGTCTGAAGCCGGCCGGGAAGATTACAAAGAGTGATCCCATGGCAGTGCAACTGTCATAAATACATGCCAGTTGCCAAGCAGCCAGATTTTGATCACCTGGGGGAATGCTGCAACGGGCATTAAGTGTAAAAACCAGCCATAAGTCACTTTTTTTTTTGGCACCGTTGTAACTTCGGTCACTAAACAAATGGCTGTAAGTCAAGTGTATCTGTGTTGAAAGAAATATCCTTCTGGGTTCAGTTCCAAGTGGGGAAAAAGACACTGGAAACATGGTGACTGCTTGGAAAGATGGTTTAATGGTGGACAGGACCATTTGGCTTGGAGCTCCAGAGTGAAAAGGACAGTCACATGCTTCAAGATGTTGGGTGAAGGAAAAGAAGGGGCAAGATGCTTAAAGACCCTTGGTTTTATGCCCCCTGCTGGGATTTGAATTTAAGCTTGTATTCTGATTGGTTGTCAGACTCCCATGGGGCCATGCAAGGGCAACTCTTTAGGCTATCTTGAGTCCCAGGCTTGGTTGATCCTTGCTGGTTGGTGATTTAATGAAAGGGCTCTTGGGCAATTCTTATTATAGCTTTACCAGGAGTAGATCTTTGTTATGTAAAATAGGCCAGAGCAAAGGTGGGGGAGAGGGCTAAGTTTTGCCTGTCTGAGTTTCTATTTTTCTTTTTAAGGGAAAGATTCTGCCTTTTTAGTATTATCCTAAAATATTTCCATTTTCGTAGGAGAGGGGCGGGTTTTGACTTCCAATACTATGAATAGGCACAACTTGCAAAGAACTACAATGCAATGATGCCATTCCGATCACCACCTCCTCTCCTTCATTTATAATCATCATTGGAAATATTCTCTCCTTCCATGCCCAAGCTATTTTTTTGCCATTCTCTTCTTGCAAACTTTAAATAATGGAGTAGGGAAAAGAATGAAGGAAGTGGAGGGGGGGAGGGGAAAGATTACATGAAACATTTTTTTTTTTTTTGCTTTCTGCGTATACGCAGTCCAAGTACCCAACTGCCTTTGTCCTTGAAGACAGACCAGGAAGTGACAAATTTGCTGTACAGTCAGTTCAGTCACTCCCTTCCAGGAAATTCAGCCTAGATATTCTGCCAAGTTAGTCTTGCTTAATTTAGTTCCTGAACAAACATTTGCTGGGTTTCCACTCTGGGGTGGCTTCTTCTGCAGAGCAGAGGTGAATTGTAAGAAGAAAAGTTTAAAGGGCCTTTTGAAAGATGCAAAATGGTATTATTTAAAAACTTAAGGGGGGGGGGGGGCTTCTTTTATCGATATTGGTGTAATAACCACAACCAGGCCTGGCATTAATTCTATGTAGATTGAACAAACAGGTTTTTTTTTTTTTAAATTGTTTAGTATAGATGGCTTATAATGGTCGGCATTTTCCAACAGCAGGAGAAAATGTGAACTCGCTCTTTTTCTGGCTTCAAATACAGAGAGGCTCTTCCAGGATTTGCATGGGGAAAACAGTGAGAAACGTGTGTGTGTGTGTGTGTGTGTGTGTGTGCGCGCGCTTTCCCATGCAAATCAAATGCAGTTTCAGCCTGGCAACCTTTTTCTCTTGCACAGAGATGGGGCCAGCATTCCCAAAGCATGTGACTCAGAATTAGAGTAGCTACTGTTGGAAGAAATATCCTTCTGGGTTCAGTTCCAAGTGGGGAAAAAGACACCGGAAACATGGAGGCTGTTTGGGAAGTTGGTTTAAAGGTGGACAAAAGCACATGGCTTCGAACTGCAAAGTGAAAAAAGATAATCACGTGCTCCAAGGTGAAAGGAGACGATCAAGAAGGCAGGCCAAGATGCTGAGAGATCCTTATATAACCTCTGTTGGGGTTATAAACCTTAAGTGTTTCCTGTTCCTACGCAAAAAATGTATCTCATTGGCTGTCAGACTCCCAGGTCCAGGGGTCTTAGCTAACTTTGTAGGCTTTGTCTGGACCACATGGCTTTCACTTGAGTGTTGGCTGAAAAAATCTTCCCAGGCCAGGTAGTGAGATGGGTAATGGCCTTTGTTATGTAGAATACTCTGGCCTAGGCCTTAATGGCCCATTAGCAAAGGTGGTGGTGTTGGGGGGCTGAATTTCTGCCTCTCTGAGTTTCTACTTTACTCTTTTTAGGGGAAATATTCTTTTTTAATATATCTTAGGATGCTTCATTTTTCTTGGAGAGGGGTGGGTTTTAACTTCCAATAATACCTTTAAAAAGAATAAAATAAAATCCTTGGCCAAAACGTCTTTCTTTAAGGACTTGTTCTCTCAAAACTTTCACCCAATTTCCAGTGGCTCAAAGACAGGGTGGGATTTTAGGGGGATTATTTTGAGGGAAATAAAACCCTGGGAATTCCGTTCCACTTTTAGCCAGACAACTTCCTATGACTTTAACAAATGCATACACATATACACACAGCTTGCCCACACAGAAACAGTCATGCAGTTTTGTCTGTAACCCTGCAGACCTGTTGTGTTGCAGCATTCTGCTTGGGTGTTGCATTCTTCTTGTTTTAATTTGCCCCACCTAGCCTCCAGCATCTAAGATGTCACTCACCCTGCATAACCTTTCCAAAATTAGCCAAACCAGCTGCATTCTAAATTACCAACGTGTTGAACGGAGTCCATCCCCAAGAAAAATGCATGCAGGCAATTATAATATCTTGTCCTCCTGTATTTATCAATTAAAAAATAAGAAGAAGAAGCCTAGACTGAAAGTTACACACAGCTGTAGAGTTCGGCGGCACTCTAATCCGTCAGGGAGGCAAGCTGTGCCCAACAGATGGTAGACAGGGCCCACTGGTTTTACATGCCACTGCGCCCTGCCACAATTTGCAATCTGCTGCTAGCTCGGAGCACTATGTAGGGCTGTCAGTTTTCAAAACAGATTTGGACAAAATGCTTACGACCTTATGCCAGACCAGCTGCGCTCAGCTCTTGGTTAAAAGCAAGAATGGGCTTAGGCTTCTGCAGGAAGAGGGGGAGGGAGGGAGTTGCAGCAGCCTTCGTGAATATGTCATCAAAGCAGCATATCCTGAAAACAAGAGACCCCCTGAAAAAGTAACATAAGGAATAGCAGAAATCTAAAATTCCAAACACTTCTTCTGAACCATTTTTTTTAGTACGCACAGGTCACATTTAGCAAACGTAGTGGGGAGAGGCGGTTTCTCCACCCGAAAACAAAGGATGGGAGACTTGCACAAGAGTGCGTTTCTCCTAAAAATGTATGATGTAAAAAAAAAAAAAAGAACAACCTCCTGTAAAATGTGCAAAAGGCACCAAGGAAATTGAGCATTTAACTTGCCAGCATGCAGTCAAGAGGGTTGCAAGCTGCTGAGCTGAAGCAGTATCACACAGGTGGCAGAAATGGATACTGAACGTGATGTAAATGCCCTTATATTTTAATTCTTGCATGTGAAGCTCTGGAGCATAAGAGGGTCTTTTTATGGGATGGGGGGGAACCTTGAAATGCCTTGCATTAACAGTGAACAAATGCCTTGCAACAATACAGCACCTGCAAAGTTGCAATAAAGGGAAACAAGATCTAAGCAAGTTGCACAATGTACACCGTGTATTTTGAGGAAAAAAGAACGCAATTTCATGCTCCAGGAGGATCAAGTTGTCCTCTATGTTGCTGCAAACACAGAACTTGCCAAACTTCCCCAACCCTTTTGTTTCTTCCCTGCTGCCACCACGGTTCCAGGATCCATACAAAAGCCCATCACACGTTTTGCTCTTATCTCCTTACTCTTTCTGCTGCAAACTTTCCTTTGCATTATTTGAAAAGCACATGATGTTGAAGAAGTGCTCATCATTTGTCATGCTGAGTAATGTCTACACGGTGCAAAAGTAGAACAAAAAAACAAAACAAAAAACCCCGAGTTCATGAAACTGAATGTCCTGGGTCAGTCCCTCTCCAGCCTTCTGAGTTTGGGATGGTTTCCCAGGCTGTAGCCATTCACTGACGGTTGCTGAAAAAGTCGCACGAAGTAAACAAGGCTCCCTGGTGAACTGCCTTGACCTAAGATTTGAGGAAAGCAACTGGCCGGCTGCCTATGCTGACAATCTCCCACTTGGCTGCAGAGCCAAATAAACGGAGGGGGCTGCATTTGATGAGCCTGCTCTGGATAGTAAGAAACCATGTTTGCAAGCTCACAGGAGGAAGAGAGCAGCTTGAGTAGAAGTGGGCCTTTCACCTGTGCTCCAACTTTGAATGCCAGACATTTGTTAGTTAGTTTGGTTGTTTAATAGGCATTTTCAATTTAGGAGAGCAAGCTTTCAACCCCCTGCCCCCTCCCGCACCAATCATCTACAGAAAGTCATCCAGTTGCAAGAGCTTTCTTGCCAGTGTGATAATCTTTGGAAAAAAACATTATATAAAATGAGGGCTGCCACAACTGAGCTGCAAATGTCCAGACGACTGCTAGATGGCAACCAAAGAGAGGCAGAAACTTTCTCTGTGCTACCCCCCCCCCTTTTTACTGGTGTGGGGAGAAGATTTTGGTTTAATGCTGTGTTGGGGGGACTGTTATAATACCCCATAAGTTAATGAGTGCCACAATTGTGACCAGAGAGGACAGGGAGAAAGTGCTTGTTGTGAGAACTGGAAGTGTTGGGGGTGGATAGGTAGCAATAGCACTTAGATTTATATACTGCTTCACAGTGCTCTACAGCCCTCTCTAAGCAGTTTATAGAATCAGCATATTGCCCTCAACAATCTGGCTCCTCATTTTACTGACCTTGGAAAAATGGAAGGCTGAGTCAACCTTGAGCCTGGTGAGGATTGAACTGCTGGCAGTTGGCAGAATTAGCCTGCAGTACTGCATTCTAATCACTGCACCACCATGACTCCAAAGATGAGTGGGTATTTGGTGGTCTCTCTCTCTCTCTGTGCGTTTGTGTATGAATGAATGCCTTTGCCTAGGAGGAAGATACAAGGAGTAGGAGGGAAATGAGAAGGAGGAGAGGAAGTGGTAGGAATATAGGAACCTTGATGGGCAGAGATATGATAGGATCCTGAGGTGGACCTGGGAGCATTGGGCTCCCTTGCTGAGAACAATTCTGATAACCAGCTCCAGGTTCTTCACTCAAAATTGGGATATTGGATCTCTGGTGATCCTGGACACCACCTCCACCTCCATTGTTGAATGGCAGGTCAGTCTGTTATCAATCTTCCTTCATCCACAACTGGGCTGTGGATGAGGCAGCCAACTTGGTCCTGGTGGATCTAGAGGGGAAAAGTGGCCATCTGGGTTTGGGTTTTGGCATCAGCCCTCCTCAGACTAGGGGAGGTGTTGTAGTCATAGTTATCCACTGAGTTGTTGTAGGCTTTCAGAGACTTTGCTCCACAGATAAGCAGATGTAATGTCTTTGGTTGAAGTGGGTGTCTAGGAAACAGGATTGTTGCTGATGAACTGGCCTCTTGCTACCCAGGATCATCCCTGTCTGAGCTACTGGATTCTATTGCTGGGCTGGCAACAGAGATGCCAAGACTGGTGGTGCTCAGTATGTGCTGGGGATGGGCTCATCATGACCTGGCACATGTCCGTAATTGTCGTGGAGATCACAAGTCCCTGAGTCACCCATACTCAATGCCACAATGGATTATTTGCTACCTGGTGACATTGAGTATGGGATTTGTGGTGTCCATGACAATTATGGACATGTTCTAGGTCATTATGAGCCAAGCTCACACTAGGTGCTGGATGTTGGGCTGTCTTCAGCATGGAGCACATTTGCATCATTGATGTGGCTTTGAAAGACATTGTCATTAGTCTGTTGTTGGAGACAGATAACTTTTTAGCTCATTGATGTCATCTTACCTCATGAGGTGAGAGAGCTTGTTAGATCCTATGGTCCTGGTCAGTCTCAGGATGCACCTTGGTCTACTAAGCAGCTCTGCAAGATAAAGAGCATGAAGAGACACCTACAGCCCTAGTGGTGGAAGATGAGAGTGAATCTTAGCATAGGTAAGCATTTATATTTGGGCTTACATCATAGTGATAAAGGCAGCAAAATCACATAATCCTCTGCCCTTATTGCATCTCCCTGGCAGCCCTGTTCAAGGTGACTGGGGAGAGATAAATCCAGGACAAACTATTGTGAGAAATATTTTGCAATTTGGCAGCTAGAGAGATTTTGAATCATTCAGAATTTACATGAGAACCATTCAGTTTGGTCTTTGTTATTTGGTCTGTTTGGTTCTGTTTTCCAGTCAACTGCCTTGTCTTTCTTGATATTTTTTTCTTTTTCTTTTTGTAAACCAGAGTCATTATGGTTGTATGGAAACATGCAGCTCCGATTTGGGAGCATTAATGAAATGGATCCGAGTTCTCCATGCTAGCTTCTTCTATAAGCAATATCAAGCACTTCTGGGGGAAATGGGATTTTGCTTTCATACCAGTTGCAAGTCTTGTTGCTGCTTTTTTCTCCTCCAGCTGAAAACATCCTGACTGCACCTTATTTCTCTTTCTGCCTGCTAACGTTACGCTTTGGCTGCATTCACATGTCCAAACACAATGCCTCAAGGAGCTGCTATGCCTTGATTCACGTATCCAAGCCACAAAACATTAGAATCAAACAAACCACGTCAGGGTTTAATCTTAGCCACAAACTGCATGAAGTTTGGGGCTAAAAATCATTCTCCATGATTTGGTTACAATGGCTTAAGCTGTTGGCGTTGGTATCCAAAACACCAGGGGGAGCATCAGAGTGCCTAGATTATGGCTTCATCTTGTATGTGACTCAGGATGTCAATTTTAACATTCCTCTTAACAGCTGGCAGACAAACTCTTAGCATCTTGTGCCTCATCAAACATACACATATTCCTTTGAAGCATCTCACTAAGGCTGTATCAAGGCACTGATCTCAAAGCTTTCTGACTCCAAGCAGACAATATGTGGTTTGAGAGCAGCATGAGATCCCCACAGATCTTTCTTCTTTCTGTAGTAAACAAGCAGTTCTCTGCAAAGTCTCATGTTCTGTCTGAAACTTCACAGTCATTTCAGGAAGTAGTGCAAAGTTGGGGTTGTTCAGACCAGGAGGTTCCCAAACTTGGCAACTTTAAGATGGGTGGACTTCAATTCCCAGAATCCCCCTGCCAGTCATGTTAAGAGTTGAAGCCCACACATCTTAAAGTTGCCAAGATTGGAAAACCCTGGTTTTTAGACAATGTGAGGATGGGAAAAGGAGTAAAGGGATTTGCTGTATAAGCATCACTTTGTAGCCTTCCCTTCTTGCCAGAATTTTACCTATGCTGTGTAATTCCCAGGCGTTTCCTTTAAGTTTCTGTTGTGTAACTTACACAACCTGGGCAATGACGAACTCCATTCAGTGCTACACACATTGTCACCTTTGCTCAGAAGTGATTTACGGAGTTATCGTACAGGCTGGGAACTCCAATGTTTCCCCAATCACACTAACCCTGTCACACCTTCAGCCCGATTTAAACCTTGATAGTGCTTTTTCCTCTTC
>BLBF01000020.1:31239586-31279315 GCA_015471245.1 Laticauda colubrina | reverse complement strand
GCCTTTGTCCGATGCCCATTAATCACGTGATGTCAAGAAGAGGAAAACACCTTGTACCTTAAGAGAAAAAGTAAACAATGTCTGCCCTTCACTCTGGATCAACAAAGGAACATCCTCAAACTCCATTTGTATGATGGGGAGTCAGGTCAGTGGAGCCTTATGCTGGCAGGAGCTTACATCAGGGGTCTTCAAACTTGGCAACTTTAAAACTTGTGGACTTCAACTCCACATGCTGGCTGGGGAATTCTGGGAGTTGAAGTCCACAAGTCTTAAAGTTGCCAAGTTTGGAGATCCCCGGCTTAGATCATAATCCTCGGGATCCATATCCACTAAGATTGATTGTTTGCATTTGCTGAAGTAGAAAAGGGAAATTAATAACACTTGGCTCTGAAAGGAGAAAATGAAAAGGCTTTTGTCAGATTCCCTTATCCTATTTCCCACCACCCCACTCCGCACTCTGCTATTCCCCCGGCAACTATTTTTCAATATCTTTCTTTCTTTTTACATTATTCTAATGTTTACCAGAGCTGGGGCGTGTTTTTTTTTTTTTTTTTTTGGGGGGGGGGGGGGGCCCCGGTGATGCTTTCCGGGGAAATCTCTCGGGAAGGGGGGGGGGCAAGCTGTAGCATCCATGACAGTGCGAAAGTTACACCAAGTTCTACGCAGCAGGAAGAAACGGTAGAAGCGAACCAAACCAGGATGCTGACAATATCTCAGAGCAAAAAAAAATCCCCGGCTGCTCAGACCAGAGCAGCAGGCAGCTCTTGAAACAGGAAGAGAAGCAGACAGGACTTTTGGTCTTTGGATAGCCTCGTTACTTTGAAATCGAAAACCACGCAACTAAGCTGGTCTTCAAAACACTTTCTCCAACAGTGGTTGGAAAGACCCATAAGCTTGGAAAGTTTCTCATTCCACTGTCTATATTAAGTTGGCCTTGTCTCCCTCCCCTCCACCCCTTCTCTTTTTTGTGTTACAGCTCGATCTTTCTAACGAGTGGGTTTTAGCAAGAATATTCTGAAGAGGAAGAGTGGAATATATAGCCTGAAGAATGGCATGCCACACAGTGGTGGGACTCAAATTTTTTTACTACCAGTTCTGTGGGTGTGGCTTGGTGGGCACGTCAGGGGAAGGTTACTGCAAAATCTCCATTCCCTCCCCACCCCACTAACCTGCTTTCCAGCTCTGTTCTCCTGGGCAGCATGTGCAGCAAAGCTGGAGGACAGGATGGGCCACGCCTCCCAGACAACCAACCTGACCCTGGGCGAACTAGTTGTTAAATTATTTGAATCCCACCACTGCTTATGACCAATTTTTACATTTACAACTGTTGACCATGATCCACATGCTCAAAATTCAGGCGCCTGGCAACTGGGCTATGTATTTATGAGAGTTGCAGTGTCCCGGGGTCATGTGATCACCATTGTTGCAGTGTCACTGGGGTCATGTGATCACCATAACCTTCCCAGCAAGCCGGATACACTTAATGATTGCATGATTCACTTAACAACTTGCACTGATTTGCTTAACAACCTGGTAAAAAAAAATCATAAAAAAATGGGGCAAAAGTCACTCAACTGTCTTGGAAACTTTGGCTCAATTGGGGTTGTAAGTGGAGAACTACCTTTAGTAGCTACATTTGGCTGCTTATCAAACAGAAGTCAGGGAAAGTAATTTCTCAATGTCTCTGGCTCAAAAAAAGGAGGATAGGTGGGTGGGTGGATGGGTGCAGCTATTGGAGTTTCTGGTAGGGCAGCAGCTAAGCTGTGATACACGACTTCCATTATCTTAACCAGTGGTGAGATTCAATTTTTTTTACTACCGGTTCTGTGGGCGTGGCTTGGTGGGCATGGCAGGGGAAGGTTACTTCAAAATCCCCATTCCCTCCCCACCCCACGAACCTGCTTTCCAGTTCCATTCTCCTGTGCAGGGTAACAAAAGAAGACCCAGCCGATCAGCTGGGATTTGGGAGGCAGGGAATAAATGGGAGTGGGGCCACTCAGAGGTGGTATTTGCCGGTTCTCCGAACTACTCAAAATTTCCGCTACCAGGTCTCCCGAACTGGCCAGAAGCTGCTGAAAGCCACTTCTGATCCCATAGATGTTTGCAGAGAGCTGGTTCCATCTCTTTCCTTTCCAGCTCCATTGACTCTGAAGTGTACTTCCCTTGCCTACAGTTGTCACGAAGGAGGAAATTGGTATACACGCCACCTAGCAACCCACTTAGTAACTCTGCAATGTCCTTCCCATTCTTCTGTGTGTGGGATTAGGAATTGCCCCACTTTGCATCTCAGTTCAGTTAGGGTGAGAAAAGAAAAAGGGAAGCATTGTTGATAAGCTTAGCCTAGCTCGGCCTGCTAATCCTCATAAGCTACACCCACTGTTCCTGTCTTGGTGAAACATGTAGAGTCCATAGGTAAATCCTCTACAAGTAGTCCTCGGCTTATGACAGTTCAAGTAGTGACCGTTCAAACCTCATTGAAAAAGTGACTTATGACCGTTTTTCACATTTATGACTATTGCAGCTTCCCCATGGTCACATGATCAAAATTTCTGCTAAAATTGTTATATTAGTATATAGGTAAGATCAGTGAGAAGTTGTTGAAATTGAGAAACTGCCAGAAAATGGAGATGTATATAAATATTCATATTTAATTTATAATATTTAGGTAGTTATATTGTATAGCTAAAAATGCATACCTTATCTCTGCTTATGGCTATGGAATATAGAGAACAGCATATAGACTGTAATTATATAAATTTATCTCTGTTCTTTTATATATGTATGTGTGTATGTATATATATATATATATATATATATATATATATATATGTACTTAGTGTTAATACAATATTCTTTTTCTTTTCAGTTATACTTATATTGTATAGCTAAAAATGCATACCTTGTCTCTGCTTATGGCTATGGAATATAGAGAACAGCACATAGACTATAATGATATAAATTTATCTCTGATCATAATATATATGTATATTTGCTTTTTTAAGTTTTCGCGGGGACTTACATGTATGCTGTTCAGCTTCCTTCAGGTATTATCCCACGTCATTGTAGTTGTGCTTTTAAAGTTGTAGCAACGTTTAATTTAATTTGATGATGGCAGATGAGATTCTGCCGAAACGTTGCTACAACTTTAAAAGCACAACTACAATGACGTGGGATAATACCCGAAGGAAGCTGAACAGCATACATACATACATACATACATATATATATATATGTGTGTGTGTGTGTGTGTGTGTGTGTACACATGTACTTAGTGTTAATACAATATTCTTTTTCTTTGAACCATTGACCTATATATATATGAATTACTGTTTTATTAATATTATTAAGGCACTGTGAATTAGTATTACTAATACTATGAACAACTGTCAAATATTAATTGTATGTACTGTGCTAATTGTACTGTCAAGAAAATTATGTTGAAAGATATTGACGCATTTTCTATTATAGGTATTTTTGTAAACTTTTTAATATTTTGAATTTTTGTAAACTTGTTAATATTTTGAATTTCAATAAATAATTTTTTAAAATGGAAAAAAAATTTCTGATGCCTGGCAAGTGAAGCATATTTATGACGGTTGCAATCAGTGGTGGGATTCAAATTTTTTTACTACCGGTTCTATGGGTGTGGCTTGGTAGGCATGGCAGGGGAAGGATACTATAAAATCTCCAGTCAGAGGTAGTATTTGCTGGTTCTCTGAACTACTCAAAATTTCTGCTACTGGTTCTCCAGAACTGGTCAGAACCTGCTGAATACCACCTCTGGTTGCAATGTCCCAGGCTCATGTGGTCTCCTTTTCCGAACTTGTAAGAAGTAAAGTCAGTGGGGATTCATTAACAACCGTATTACTAACATAACAACTACAGCAATTCACGTCACACAAGTGTCAAGAAAAGTCATAAACAAGGTTCAAAACTCATTTAACAAATGTTTCTCTGAGCCATAGAAATGTTGGCCTCAATTGTGGTCATAAGTTGAGGACTATCGGTGTATACATCCACAATCAGGACTGGAATTTTTGTCACTAGTTGTTGAGATCATAAGTTGAGCTAGACCTGACTGGATGACAATCTAACAGCAGTTGTTAAATTAATCAGATGTCATTAAGCAAACCCAGCTTCCCAAATGGGCACTTTTTGCTAGAAATTGTCACCAAAAAAAAAAAAAAAAAGTAGCAACTTTTGATCATCCGATCACAGGACAATAGCACCATTTGTAAACACAAGTTGGTTGACAAGTGCCCAAATTGCAATCCCATGATGCTGAAGGTGATGCAATATCATGCATACAGGCTGTAAGTCGCTTTTCATGAGGCCCTGAGGTAACTTTGAACTGTTGTAAAACAAACTGCCTATTTTGTCCCCGGGTCATTTCGTGTTCTTCTTGGAGATTCCATTCGTGTGTGCATTAGCGTATTAATCATGGCACAAAATCCTTTTTGAAGCCTCCCGTGTCAAAGTTTAAAATATCAATTTTGAACACGCTGAGAGTATGATATTCTTAAGTCCCTGCCACCAGGCTTTTATTCTTCAAAGGCTTCTGAGACCTAAGAGGAAATGTGAAATTAGAACTAACTTGAGCCACTGTAGAAACGGAAAGGAGTTTGTTTTTCTCCCACTAAAAGAAAGAAAACCCCCCCCCCCCCCCCCACCCACCCACCTACACACAAACACCAGCCCCAAGGAATTACAATTAGGGGCAATTTATTAAGTCCCTTCTTTGGACATTATGATCCATTCAGCTTTCTGTGCTGCTTTTAAATGCATTAAAACCAATTGAGTTACAACACCTGCTTCTTGCATAAAAGAAACTTATGAACTGCCCAGCCAGCAAGCAGGTTCCCTCAAAGCTCCGACTGTTTAGATATAATAGAATAAATGGCAGCCATTTCTTTTGTGAAGAAATGCATTCCATTCTTCTGGCTTCATCATTTGAATTGTCTGCACTCAGGCTTTAAAATTATTTAAGGATGACTGTGCATTTGATATAACCTAGACGCTGTTGAGGCTTTCATCCCGGTCCACAGAGTTAGGAAGAACAGAAACTTCCAATGCTATGGGAATTGTTATCAGGGCATATTTTGTTTTAGGTGAAACCTGTAATTTGCATTTTAAACAGCAGTTTGATCATTTCCTGCCTACTGGAAGCAAACAACTTTCCCAAATAGCTTGGCAAACCAGCTTGGTTTGCTCCCTCAGTTTCTGCCAGCTGCAAACTCCAGAGAAATGTTTGGAGTCTGAGCATTCAGTAAACACCGTTCCATGGATTCTCTTTTGCAAAGCTAGTGTGGTTTCTTTCTTGACACTTCGGAAACCAGGAGTATTTGCAGAGCATGGTTGAAAGAGTCAAGAGGTGGCCATTTAGGTGGAGCTTTGATTGTACTATGGTAGTCACCATCTTGACTTCACCATACCTTGTCAATACTCTGTATACCACCCTGTGCACAGCACATTAAAAATAAATCTAAAGAAGTGTAAAGCCATACATTCTAAGGGGAAATCAATGTAGACAAACTTGGTTTAGAAAGGGATACTGCAAAAACATTGAAAAGGCAGTGAAAGAAGAAAATTATCTTCTTGCTGCCAACTCTTTGCTGCCCAGATTATCACAAGCCCACATGTGGTATCTTTTAGATTTCCAGCAGAAAAAAACAGCATGCATATGTGTGAGGGAAGCAAGTCTTCCTATGATGTTTTTGTTTTCAAATGTACAACTCCCTAGTTTTTTCCCACACCCATGCCCCAGTCCCAGGAAGGTTTAAATGCATCTTTGCAAGATTAATGACACCCAGGCAACTCCATCCTTCCAGGAGGAAGGAAAAGTAAGCAGTTGTGATGGGCAGAGATTTCTAGTGAAAAAGAAGTCTGTGGGAAAAAATTAAATATACCAGGTCGTTTCTCTACTTTTATCCTCCCCAAGAGGCATTTCCTAAAAATATGTGTGGTTTGGTGTGTATATGCATTTTAGAGATGGAGCTCTGTCATATTGCTGTAGGGTTAGGGAAGAATTTATATGTAGATCTTTCTCTGTAGAGAAATCTGGAAAAGCCCTAAAGAACACACCCTAATCTTAATATAGGAGTTGAAGGTTCGAGGTACTTTTCAGTGAGCTGATTTTTAATTTATTTGTATCCCACCTTTATTATTTTTACAAATAACTCAAGGAGGTGAACATATCCAACACACCTTCCTCCTGTTTTTCCCACAACAGCAACCCTGTGAGATGACTTGGCCTGAGAGAGAGTAATTGGCTCAAGGTCACCCAGCTGCTTTTCATGGTTAAGGCAGGACTTGAACTCATGGTCTCTTGCTGCCTTTACTGCTAAACCAAACTGGCTTTCCATGCTTCTTTTTTTTGCTATACATTCATTTATTTTAAAAATGATGGTCCTACTTTTTTTCCCCATTTCAAGCATGGTACCCCAAACAGCTGCTGTAAAATTAAATAAAACTAAATAACTGAAAATGAGATGTAAAAGCGGTGGTGGTATTCTACCAGTTTGGTCCGGTTCACCCAAACCGGCATCATCTGTGAGCGAATCAGTTCGCTCTGATGATCAGCTGCTGGGCTCTCCTATCTTCCCTGGTTCTATGCTGACCTCAGTGGGTTGCCGCGCGTCAGCTGTTGAAGACACAGAGAGAATGCAGGATTGCAGGAGAAGGTTAATAGCAAACCTTCTGCGTATGCACATGCAAAGCGTGCCCATCACCAAGCCACACCCATAGATGGTGGTAATTTTTTTGGGAAACCCACCACTGTATAAAAGGCAGTCAAGAGGCAGAAAGGACAATAAATAAATAAAGGGAATCACAAATAATAACTTTGATATGGGAATGGTCATTAAAGGGTGATTACAGCATAGAAAAAGGCAATATGATGATTTTAATGTTGCTGTTCTGTCAACCTCCATGAATGATTCCAACTTCTGCTACATAGAATATCAATTAAAATAAAGCTGGAAGGGACCTTGGAGGTCTTTTAGTTCAACCCCCTGCTCAAGCAGGAGACCCTATACCAGTGGTTGCCAACCAGTGGGCCGGGGACCACTGGTGGTCTGTGAGAAAATTTTGGTGGTCCACAGAGAAATGTTCCTCCCCAAAGCACTCCCACCAAAGCAATTAATCCAGGCTGCATGGGAACACAAGGCTGCACTGCCCACATGGCCTGCCCATCTGCTGGCCCCCACTCTTCAGCTGAGCACAAACCTTGAGTAGAGTCACATGAGCTGGAACTAGAAGGTAAGACCAACGGCAGAGGAGGAATATCCACCCTGGGATGGCTTGCTGACATTGCTGGGAAAGTTGGTCCCATATTCCAGAGCTGCAGTAGTCACAAGACTGGCCCTTTGGTCATCCTGCAGCAGCTCCTCCAATCCATGGCAGGCCGGTGCACTGGGGGTGGAGGAGCAGCTGTTCTGGGATGACTAAAGGGCCACTCCTGTGACTACTGCAGCTCTGGAATATGGGACCAACTTTCCCACCAACGTCTGCAAGCTACCGTCAGTCAAAATTCATATTAGTGGTCTGCGAGATTTAAAATTATGAGTTTGGTGGTCTCTGAGGTCCGAAAGATTGGCAACCCCTGCCCTATACCATATCAGATAGGTAGGTATCCAGTCTTTTCTTAAAAACCTCCAGTGATGGAGCACCCACAACTTATGTTCCACTGATTAGTTGTTCTCACTATTAAGAAGTTTCTCCTTCATTCCAGGTTGCTTCTCTCCTTGATTAGTTTCCATCCATTTTTTCTTGTCTTGCCTTCTGGTGCTTTGGAATATAAGCTGACAAACCCATCCACCCTCTTCTTTGTGGCAGCCCCTCAAATATTGAAATACTGTTATGTCAACCCTAGTCCTTCTTTTTTCTATATTATCCATACCCAGATTAAACAATTTTGGGCTCAATTGGGGTCATGCATTGAGGATTACCTGTCCCAGTAAATAGGAAAAAGGGGGGTATTAAAGAGGATGAAATAGGCAGAGACAGAGAAACAAAGAACGACCCATCTGTTTCTAGATCAATTCACTGAAACCATGAACCACCCAACAGATCAGCACTGAAGAAAGAGGGTTCTTAATAAAAACAAAGACAACAAAACTTCTTCCTCCATTTAATTACCCCATCCTTTCCCCCTTCCAATTTTAAAGATACATTTTGCTCTAAAAGCCTCATAGGAAAGATTATTCATCACCCTGATGGTTATGATTTTTATTTTTATTGATTTCTATCCAACCTTTATGATTTTTTTTTACACACAGCTCATTGTGGCAAACAGATCTAATACTGCTTCCTCCTCCTCTTCCCCATCCCCAACAACAACCCTGTGAGGTGAGTAGGGCTGAGAGAAAGTGACCAGCCCAAAATCACCCAGCTGGGTTTCCTGGCTAAGGCAGGACTAGAACTCATGGTCTCCTGTTTTGTAGCCTAAGGCCTTAAACCACTAGGTGAAACTATTGCCTTTACGGTGCCTGTGAAACTATTGCCTTTACGGTGCCTTTTTTCTGCACTTTTTCTAGTTTGAAACTATTTCCACAGAGATTGTTCAAAGAGAACTGCATCCAGGTCTGAAAAGGGAGTCAAACTAACTCAGTAAAAGGGAAGTTCTTAGCAGGAGCTGGACATATTAGGTAAATGGAGATTAATGCAGAAATCCCTATGAGGAAAAAACAATCTTTCAGGAAATGAAGAAGTGATAGCTGTCAGAGGAAGACATGTGTAACCTATGAGTTTAAACTGGTTGCTAGCTTTTTTCTTTTAAATCTTTTATTTGTTTATTTGTCAAGCAAGTATTCAGTAACAGGTATAAGTATAAACATGGTTATGAATACATGAAATGGATACAATATTTTTTTTTAAAAGAAACAATAGGACAGGGATGGTAGGCATGTTGGTGCACTTATGCACACCCCCTACATATCTCTTAGGAAAGGGGTGAGGTTAGTAGTAGACAGTTTCAGGTTAAAGTTTTTGGGATTGGGGAAGAAACCACAGAGTCAGGTAGAGTATTCCAGACATTGACCACTCTGTTGCTCAAGTCATATTTCCTGCAATCAAGTTTGGTGCAGTTTACTTTGAGTTTGTATCTATTGTGTGCTCTTGTCTTGTACTGTTGTGGTTGAAGCTGAAGTATTCATTGACAGGTAAGACATTGCAAAAAATAATTTTATGTATTATACTTGATTGCAAGTTCCAAATTGTCACCTGGTGAAAATGGAAGTTCAAACCTTAGTCACTATTTCAGACTGTAGATAGTCCTCAGCTTATGACTACAGATGACCCAAAATGCTCCTTGTTAAGCGAGGCAGTTGTTGAGTGAGTTTTGCCCCATTTTACAACCTTTCTAGCCATAGTTGTTAAGCGAATCTGGCTTCCGCATTGACTTTGCTTGTCAGATGGTTGCAAAATGTGACCATGTGACCTCAGGACACTCTCTAACCATCATAAATACACGCCAGTTGCCAAGTGTCTGAATTTGATCACGTAACCACAAGGATTCTGCAATGGTTCATAAGTGTGAAAAATGATGTTCCCTTTTTTGTCAGTGCAGGCGAACAGTCACTAAACAAATGGTACCACCTGTACTCCAGTCATGATCCACTCAGTTTTATTCCCAGTCCAAATTAAAACAAGGCAACTTCTTCCCTTTCACAACAACGGGAGGAGGTTGAAAAAACACTGTCAGTCAAATGTGGTGAAAAAAAACAACAAAGGGCAGCTGCTGGAAATCCTGTTCTATTTATTATTGTCCCACCACATTGTGAGGAAAAGCTTTTTCTCAAGAGAAATGCTTACCCTCTTCTGTGTGAACTTCTAGCAGCTTCTCAGGAAGCTATAAATCTCCCTTGGGAAAAGAGATTTTCTTCAAATTATGCACAGATAATACAGGGGAGTGTCTTTGAAAGCCCTGCTGTGCTCTGGACTCCCTTTTTTCACTTTAAATCAGGGGTGTCCAACCTTGGCATTTTGAAACTGGTGGACTTCAACTCCTTGAATTTCCCAGCCACCATTCCCCAGCCATTCTGGGAGTGTTTGAACGCCCCCTGCTTTAAATCATATCTGGCTGGAACTGACTGTTTATTTCTTTTGGTTTGTCAATTGCTTACAAAATAATAGGTATAAGTAAAAACATAGTTATGAATACATGGATCCTCATAAGAAAAATTAAAAAGAAAAGAAAAGAAACAATAGGACAGGGATGGTAGGCATGTTGGTGCACTTATGCACGCCCCCTACAGACCTCTTAGGAAAGGGGTGAGGTCAATAGTAGACAGTCTAAGGTTAAAGTTTTTGGGGTTTGGGGAAGAAACCACAGAGTCAGGTAGAGTATTCCAGACATTGACCACTCTGTTGCTGAAATCGTATTTCCTGCAATCAAGTTTGGTACGGTTTACTTTGAGTTTGTATCTATTGTTTGCTCTTGTATTGTTATGGTTGAAGCTGAAGTATTCATTGACAGGTAGGACATTTCAATGTATGATTTTATGTACTATACTTAGATCGGACTGAAGGCGGCGTAGTTCTAGGTTTTTCTAGGTCTAGAATATCGAGTCTGGTGGCATAAGGTATTCTGCCACGAGTAGAGGAGCAGAGAACTCTTCTTGTGAAATATTTCTGGACTTTCTCAACTCTGTTAATATCAGATACGTAATGTGGGTTCCAGACTAATGAGCTGTATTCCAGTATTGATCTAGAAAATGTTTTGTATGCTCTGGTATACAGTATGCTCTGTATGCTTAGTAGTGTGATATTACCAGAGAAAAAGCTATGTAAGATTAGGTTAACAACTCTTAATGCCTTTTTGGCTATATAGTTACAGTGGGCTCTAGCACTTCAATCATTAGAGATTAGTACTCCAAGGTCTTTGACAGAGTTTGGACCATCAACAAGGTCTTGACTATTCAGCCTGTATTTTATTTTCTGATTTTTTTTGCCAATATGTAAGACAGGAAATTTATTTGTTGAGATTTGAAGTTGCCATTTGTTTGACCATTCTGATACATAGTCAAAGTCTTTTTGAAGGGTAGCAGTATTGTCTATGGTGTTGAATAGCTTTACATCATCAGCGAAGAGAACGCAGTTGCTCTTTATATGATCACAGTGGTCATTTATGTAGAGTATGAAGAGAGTTGGTCCTAAAATACTGCCTTGGGGGACACCACTGTTGACAGGTACAGAATTTGACAGGACATTCCCAATTTTGACCATTTGTTGTCTGTTTGACAGGAATGCTTCTATCCAGTTATGCAGGTGTCCAGAGATACCGTAAGATTTTAGTTTTAGGAGTAGTTTGTCATGTACCATTGAATCAAAGACTTTACAGAAGTCTATGTAGATTGATCTATTGCTTTGCTCTGACTGAGTTGTGTAGTCCATATGTTTTTGCAGTGTAAGAGTTTCAGATTACATGATAGTTTTTTTCTGAAACCAAAATTTTTATTAGAGAGTAGGTTGTTCGTTTCTAAGTGGAGGATGATGGATTGGTTAATAATTGATTCCATGACTTTACAGGTGACGCAGCAAAAGGAGATTGGTCTGTAATTTTCAACAAGGCTGAGGTCTCCCTTTTTGAAGATGGGGATGACTGTGGCTTGTGACCATAGTTTTGGTAAGGAGCTGGTCCTGAAAGTTATATTTATATGAGTTATATTTATGAACAAGCCAGACATTTGAAACTCCAAAAGAGTTCAATCAGAGAAAGGAATATAAATCTAATGTTTATTTATTTTTTCAATTTCTATAACCATCCATCTCAAACAAGTTTATATAATGCTAATAATCCGAACATAAAATTAAGCACAGAAGCTTAACCCCTATTTTTCATCTTAGTAATCAAGATACTGTATGTTGCATTACAAGATAAGCAATGTTTTTTTAAAATAAATGCAATTGCTGTTGCGCAAAATAATGTCTATTTAAAGACCAGCGGTCTTGGCTTACACAATTCATTTCGGACCGGCTTAAACCTTGTACCTATCCAGGAGGCTACCCTGATGGGATATTTGATAGAATGTGATGAGAATTTGATCCAGCCATGTTTCCTGGCTGTGGCATTATTGATTTTGGCACAACAGAAGGAGAAAGAAGTAAACAGGAAACTATATCCCTCCAGCTCACAGTTTTGGGACTATCTCAATTCAAGGTCATAGAATAATCAAGGATGTCTTCAACATTTGGTAAAAAAACAGGTGAAATTTGAATTGCACCGTTTCAGCCATTAACTTGATTTTTTTGACCCCAATGTGAAGGTACCCCTGAAAATAATTAACCCATAAATAGGAAATTAGAGATTGTATCCTTGGAATTTACCAGAGATATGATAAAGTCTTATGGTTCCTGTTCTGTATAAAAATAGTAGACTCCAAATAACTCATTCTGATTGGTTACTAAAAACAAATGGGGATAGGTTCAAAAGGAACCAATCCCCGAAGCCGCACAAAGGCGGAAAAATCAAATGAGTGTCATTGGCTACAAGCCGGCAGACAGAAAAGTATAAAAGGGCTGTCGCGGCTTGAGCCAATGTTCCGTTTTGCAACTATACTTGAAATAAAGACTTTGTTGTTGGAACCCGGTCTACCTCGCGTTTTTCCGGACAGAACAGTTCCTTGCCCAAAGTATGGTTAAGCCTTTTGGTGGGAATCCCAAAACTGCTTTTGCAAAAGGCAACTGGACTTTCTGGTTTTTCTTTGAAGACATTTCACTTTTCATCCAAGAAGTTTCTTCAGCTCTGACTGGATGGTGGGGAGCTAAAGTAGCTTCTTGGATGAGAAGCGAAACATCTTCAAAGAAAAACCAGAAAGTCCAGTTGCCTTTTGCAAAAGCAAAATTTTTCTCTTGAAAAATCACCTTTGGGACAATCATGGCCTGATGATTGGAAAATGTCCATAGATTTTTGGTGGGAAGTGGCAAAGTAGCCAAGGTGAGTTTTCGTAGTACTGATGGTACATCTTCACCTGCTAGAACTATAGGCTGAACCCACATAAAAAAACAGAAGGAATACAGAAAACCAAAAAAACTGCACCAAGGCCAACTCTTCCATTCCCACTTGCTTAACTTATCTCCCACAACCTCCCCTTTTTCCTCAGCCAGCTTCACAAGCTGCACCAAGGCCTCCTTGAAATACACACTGCAGAGAAGGGAGGCCTCTCATTTCCATGTCTCTTCTCCCTTCTGGCTGTTCAATCAAACTTGGCACCACCTGCTTTTCTCTGTGCCTGAGACACATCTGTATTTACACACCCACATTTGCCACCATCCCATTTCATTCTGCCCGAAGTGTGAAGTTTTAATGTAGATTTGATTGAGTAAACAGCTTCCCTCTTTTTTTTTTCTCACGATACTTTTCAGTCTGAGGGCAAGGTGCAGAGTGCCTATCCCTAAAGGTAAAACAAATTATTCAGATTTTTTTTTTTTTTTTGCAAAGGACCAAAGGTCAAAGTGCTTCTGCAGAGTGTGAAGAAAATGACTGTAGGCTTGAACACATTGAATCCTACTTAAGAAATGCCCCAGCTCAGGCATCTTGTAGCTTGGTAGAAAAACCATCAGCACTCTTAGATTAGCACAGTAAACTGAAAATCTGTTGCAAAGACCCCAAATTCTTGGCTAACCCCTCAGAAAAACATCGTTTCTGCTCCCCTGGACCTCACAAAATTGTGACTCTCAGTTACCCGATTGCCATTTGACGTCAGATGTGGGTGTATTTTGGAGTTGATGTCTTCGTCAAGGCTGAAGCCTTAAGACTTGCAAAGAGACCTTGTTTTGCAAATGCCACAGGGCTTTTTATTTTGTTTGGAAGGGGCCCTGTAAAGAAAGCAAAGCCGGTGATGCACAGAGCTTTCTTTGCACTTTTGCCAAGTGAGAAGAGACTGGGAGTTATCCTGCAGCTGAAAATACTCCCAAGAGAGGGAGGGACTTTTTTTTTTTTCTTCCCAAGCAATAGAAAGTACTTTCTCAGGCCCCAGTGGCAGGGACTTTTCTCACCTGGACAGGGGAGGGAGAGAGAGGGAGGGTGCACATTAGCTTGAAGGCCATTTGAACACAGTAAGTGAGTACAGATGGTTGAATTCTGATCATTTGCCTGATGGGTAAATGCCAGTTGCTGAGGTCAAGCAGAGCTCCAGCAAATTAAGCCTAATTCGCTTGGTCTTCAAACAATGCTTCCACCTGTTTTTCCACTGCATTGCCATCTGTTGCTCCCTTCCTACCTGCTTGCACCAGCAGCTTTTCCCTTCAGTAAGCTGTTCATTTCTATCACATCATATCTTCTCATAAAATGCAACGGGGGGCCTACGCTCAGGTCACCATAGCTCAGTAGCCTATTTAACTGTGGCAAGGGTGTTATAAGTAGGAATGATTCCGATGCATCTACCTGAAATTGCTTTTGAAGACTATTCTGAAGTGCAGTTCAGAGGCAGGTGGGTAGGTAGGTAGGTAGGAGGGTGGAATGTTCATGAAATTCTTCAGAATAGTGAATATTTGCATTGCTTCTTTTAGTACACAGTAAGAATTGCTTTAGAGATACCCTTGCCTGGGTGAAGTTTCTCTTGCACAGTTCTGCTATGACTTGGAAATGTTAAGGCATCTCTGTTTATAGCCAACTTAGAAACTGCAAGATGTGCATATTAATAAAAATGTGGTAACACTACTTGCATAGTCATAACAAATAAATGATTGCATGCTGAAGGAGAAAAGGTCAGGGAAGGGGATATGGATGAGAACTTTACATTTGTCATGGTAGAGAGAACCAATGCATTGGATTATATTTAGTCTGCACCATTGCAGGAAGTAAATAGAGTGATAGACCCACCATGTTTTGCCAGCAACATACAAAATAATGCAACATTCCCAAAATAAACATGTGTTAACTGTAACAAAATTCACACCATAACATTGAAGTTTATACGTGAGAAATGCATTGTGTGTGTGTGTGTGCGTGTGTGTCTGCATGTATATCCCACCATTATTATTTTTATAATTTATTCAAGGTGGAAAACATACCTAAATATTCCTTCCTCCTATTTTTCACACAACAATCTTGTGAGATGAGTTGGATTGAGAGAGAGCGATTGGCCCATAACCAACCTGCCAGCTTTCATACCAAAGGTGAGATTAGAACCTTCAGTTTTCTGATTTCTGAAACCTGATTTCTAGCTTGGTGCCTTAACCACAAGACCAAACTGGATTCATTTATGGCTGCAGAAGATTCTAATTGAGGATTATATTTCCCTACCAGTTTAATTCCTTTCCAATGGTGGAGATGCATTTCCATTTTAGCCTAATCCTCCTGAGCTAGCCCATCTATAGAACTGTTATACTAATTACCAAAGTATTGCAAAATATAATAGACTCAAACAGGAGACAAATGCTGAAATTGCCAAAATCGCAGCAGGGCTGTAGGCTAGACTGAGAAATCAAGCAAACATATCAGATGAATCATTTCAGTATTGTTGCCAAGGTTAGCACATGACATGTCCATGCAATTACCAGCAATCAGAAATCTTTATTTTTATTTTTTTCTCAACCAAAATATTATAGCACTCATGCTGTTTTTAGTTTGGAATAAAAGAGATGGGTCATTCATTTGGTTTTTTTTTAAATCTACTCCCAAATCCTGATTGAGGGGTTTAAAATCTCTTGTATAAGAATCCACATATTTTTTACAACAAATCTTTCACATCTACATTTTGGGACATGGGATGAATTGTCCTGTCACCAAGGGCTAATGTTACAAAGACAAGTGAACCTAGTTATCTCAGGAGTTTCAAAGTGTATTCATACTTAAAATAGGGAAATCAGATGAAGTCCTTATTTCTAGCATTGGCAGTAATTATAATCCAATTTAAAATTGTTGGCAGTACATCATACTTCCTTTTTAAGGAATCTTAGTTTAGAAAGTGCTTTTGAAAAGCATCCAAGATTTTGCCATATGACAACTTAAGAGTGTCATTTTACAAGTTTTCCAATTTTGGTCTCTAATTTTAAAAATAACCTTTGAACGTATGGTAATCATATATGGTTCCCTTTTGAGAAAGTGTAGAATACAGCAATTAACTCATAAGCAGTGTGTAAAATGTCATTCAGTGTAAAACAGTGTTCTGCTTTTGAAATGACAAATGGAAGGTTTAGACTGAACAAAGTCAGTTACTGGGGGTGATCCCTGTTTCTTACTTAAGTGGAAGATAGCTAGCAGAGGCAGAGAGGTAAATGGTCCTGACACATAGCATTGCAAGACAACAACATTATTTGGTGCACAAGACAGCAGTTCACAAATACTTCTCCCCATTCCTGGCAGGTAGAGTGCAATATTAAAAGTAATCAAATAATGATTGATCCTTTGCCCTTTTATGATAGCTCTGCTACCTCTGGCAGCTATTTCTCAGGGCTGGGGGGGGGGGTTTGCATGAAATTTAAACACAATTGTCTCATCAGGAGTTTTGAAATGCTGAGATTGATTCAGTCCACATAAAAGCAAAGGTATTGGCAAAAAGCCACAATGATGCTTGACTGATGAAATGTGCACTGGGGCATTACAACAGATGCTTCAGATTTCATACCCACCTTGCAACATTCACTGTAAGTTTGCATGGTGATGTCAGGATGCATGTTTCACTGGGGCACCAAAATGTGGCTTTTAAAATCTGATTTCTAAGAGATTTAATCCATCCTCCACAATGAGTTTTATTTGCTCGTAGTTTAACTTGTGTGAATGCAGCTGCTATGTTTTGTGATCAGGCTTTAGAGCTGGGGTGTCAAACTCATATCGTCTTGGTGGCATCATGTGACAACCTACACTAAAACCAGATGTGGGCATGGGCAGCATGTGATACATCTAGCCTGTGGGTCGCCAGTTTGACAGCCCTGCTTTAGAGGTTAATCTTATGTGTCAATCCAGCCATGTGTGGCTATTCAAAGAACTATGGTTAAAAGATTTAGCCATATACTCAAGAAAGTGAGAACTGCTACAAAATCTTGCAGAATAGCCTCATAACCGGACAGTTTCTATTCTTGGTTTTATTCATTTTCCCCAAGCTGGACACAGACACTTCCCTCCTCCTCCTCCAACTGGTATTCTGGTGTTTGTTTTTCCCCAAACTACCAGTCATTTTTCTGTGACTAGAGAGTATGCTCAAATATTTTTGGTTTGTTTCTGAGACAGAACTGCTCCTTCATTAGTGTCTGCTTTTGACAAACCTTTCATTTCTGCCAGGATGCGAAAAAAAAACCCAAACGAAACCATCACATTTCTGCTGTGGCTCCATTTTTTTTGGACACCTCACCTGGTTTTAAAATAAAAGAAAGTGGTAACGAATTCCTACTTGTAAAAGTAAAAAGTTATTCCTTTGGTCAGTACAAGTTTGACAAGTTTTTTTTTAAATGAAGGAATTACGGGAAATATTGTAATCCTGAATATTGTACAGCCTCTCACATTGCAACGAATCAGCTCAAACGTAGGAATGACTGCATCACAAATGCAAAACATGTCAATGTACATTGTTTTGGAAAATTTTGTATGCTGTCCTGAATTTATAAAAACAGCAGAATAAAAATGGTGGAGGAGGGAAGACCCCACATGAAATGTGGGTAAGCTTGATTATGTTGCAGGTTATAGATAAGCCATGATCCAATATTTATTTATTTTATTCATTTTATTTGATTTGTCAATTGCTTACAAGATAATAGGTATAAGCATAAACATGAGTAAAAATACAGGAAATAAGTATGAATAAATGGGGACAATAGGACAGGGACAGTAGGCACGATTGTGCACTTATGCATGCTCCTTACAGACCTCTTAGGAATGGGGTGAGGTCAATAGTGGATAGTTTGAGGTTAAAGGAGTGGGGGTTAGAGGATGTAACAACAGAATCAGGTAGTGCATTCCAGGCATTGACCACCCTTGCTGAAGTCATACTTTCTGCAATAGAGTTTGAAGCAGTTTACATTGAGTTTGTATCTATTGTGTGCTCTTGCATTGTTGCAGTTGAAGCTGAAGTAGTCATTGACTGGTAGGACATTGTCCCCCATCCAGCTCTTGCAAGGATGAGAAAGCAAGTGTCTGAGTGTGAGTTGAAGGCAACTCCATCCCACTTTTCTCCTCCCGAGGTGCAATCCTACTCGGAGCTGAGTGCCAGGGACAAACACACACACACATGATGGCAGCTTTCAAATCCTTCTGCTAACCAGACATGGATGGCGCCACGGCATTACATTTCAGAAACTGAAGCAATAACAGCCAAAAGACGGTGAGCATATGGAATCCCTGGAATCTGATGAGACAAGCTCAGATCATAAATATCCAGGAAATATGCAGGAAACAACTTGTGGAGACAAAGGAGTTGAAGTTAATGTTGGGTTCCTTTTTCTAAACCCAAATGGCATTTTATCAAAGTATTGCCATGCCTTTGTTTTTCTGACTTCCTCTGTTTTTCTGACTTTCCTATGTGCATCATACCGGGCGGTCTTCTCCATCACCTTAGAAACGCTGGAGTCCAATTCAAAACTTGCTGTGCATCCTTTCATACAATCAGCTCCAATCCATATTAGCCATTCCTGCCACCCAGGGCTCCAACATTCCCTCTCAATTTTGGCTTGAAGCCGTATCGTGGACAGAGAATCTTTGACTTACAATAGTTCATTTGGTGACTGATCAAAGTTACATTACGGGAAAAAATAACATGACCATTTTTCACACTGACAAACATTACAGCATCCCCATAAGTCATGTGATTCACATTCAGGTGCTTGGCAACTTGACTCATATTTATGACAGTTGCGGTATCCGGGGAGGGAGGGGTTTCAAGTATTCATCTCTTGAGACCTTCTGACAAGCAAAGTTAATGGGGGGAAACCAGGTTCCCTTAACAGTCCTGTTACTGATTTAACAAGTGCATTTATTCAATTAACAACCATGGCAAGAAAAGTCATAAAATGGGGCAAAACTCAATAAATGTTTCGCTTAGCAACAGAAGTTTGGGGCTCAATTGCTGAGGGCTACTTGTACTCAGGCCACTGGCATTTCTTTCACCAATTCTTTAAAGCACTAAGTATCAAATTGTACCTCCAGGATTCTTGCAATTGATCTGGCTTTAAACCAAAGACACCCACGCACACCCACACACCCACAGACACAGACAGCCTCTTATATGCCAATTCCACCTGCCCCGCGGTTTGCCCTGGTCATCAATTTTTTTGGCTTCAGTTTCAGGGCTCTGATCTATCAGAAATCACATTGATTGACAGGAACCAGAGCAGTGGTGATATTCAATTTTTTTTTACTACTGGTTCTGTGGCCATGGTTTGGTGAGTGTGGCAGGGGAAGGATACTGTAAAATCTCCACTCAGAGGTGGTATTTGCCAGTTCTCTGAACTACCCAATGTTTCTGCTACTGGTTCTCCAGAACTGGTCAGAACCTGCTGAATACCACCTCTGGACCAGAGCCCCCCCCCCAGTCAAAGTGCCTTCCATGAGAGGCTTTCTTATAGCAGGAAGTTGTTATGCAGGGATGTGCATTTTGAACATGTCAGGATCCTGTGCATGAGCCACCCGTTGACTAATCTAAAACTGTCAGCCACTAATTATAGCAAACAGTAAAAACATTTTAAAAGCAAAAGCAGCTGTGTTAACCACAAGACAATCTGAAATCCTTAAAGGCTATACCTATTAAGCCATCTGAAAGCTTGCACAACAATAGGCCAGCTTTTGAGTTTGAATTATTCACAAGATGACTACAAATCCAGTGGAGAAAAATAAGGTATGTTTATACTGTTGGATGTATGTGTATAGACTGAGACAGGCAGACATATAGTTTCCCATGTTGTCATCTTGAAATGGTATGTAAAGAGCTAATGAAATGAGTAATTGGCAACCAATACATTGAAAATGATTCATATTAACATACTACCTACACATTAATACAGGGGTCCCCAAACTTGGCAACTTTAGGACTTGTGGACTTTCTGGGAGTTGAAGTCCACAAGTTTTAAAGTTTCCAAGTTTGGAGACCTCTGCATTAAAGACATAAAAGGGTGCAACTTTAATCCATAATGCAACATTCTGCAATTCCTAGTTTAGCAACCACACTTAGGACTGGCAACTCAGTCAAGCAAAGCAGGCCATTAAGTGACACTGTGACTGTAAGTCCAGTCTTAATTTAGCTTTCCTTTGCTTTACAGACCTGTGAAGGTCATTAATGTGAGGATCGGTCATCATCCCTTTTGCATCACCCCATTGTAACTGCAAATGGTTGCTAAATGAGGTAGTTGCTAAATGAGGACTACCTGTATTTGCATAGGGAGAGGCATGAGTGAAGAGATATGGGGTTTGGGGGAGGGGGATGCACAAGCAGGGGTGGGATTACAATTTTTTAACAACTGGTTCTGTGGCCGTGGCTTAGGTGGTGAGCGTGGCTTAGTGGTCATGTGACTGGGTGGACATGGCTTGGTGGTCATGTTATTGGCTGGGTGTGGCCAACTCAATATCACTCACATCGAGGCACGCATCTCCTCTCCTGGCCTCTCATGACTGTGGGAATGCTGCAACAGTCATAATTGTGAAAAATAGTCATAAGTCATTTTTTTCAGTGCCATTGTAACTTTAAATGGTCACTCCACACAAGCAAAGTACCAGCAAAGGAGGGGAAAAAACTCCAGAGAAGTTCCTGAGACAGGAAGTCTAATCCTGCCAAGAATGTAATAAGGGTTAAAGGAGAGGCAGTTTCTGTAAGCAACACCAGAATGTTTCCTTCCTGCCTTCCATACAGGATTAGGCCAGTAATTTATTCTAACAACCGGTTCTCCGAACTGCCTAGAATGTTAACAACTGGTTCTGTGAATAGGTGCGAACTGGTAGAATCCCATCCCTGTGCACATGGACAGGAAAGTAGAGACTTCACAGATTTCCTGGCAGTGTTCCAGAGACTTTCCAGCTACATAAAACTCAATTTGAGTGACAGCACATGCAGCAGGACAGCTTCAGATTATTTTAATGACTTTTCAGGTCCATAATGTGCAACCGGTCAGCATTCAGGTTCCAATCTGCTTTGGGTGTTATCAAGGTAGTCCTCAACTTACAATCAAGCCTAATGTTTCTGTTGCTAAGCGAGCCATTAGTTAAGTGAGTTTTTCCCCATTTTACAACCTTTCTTGCTGCAGTTGTTAAATTAGTGACCCGGATGTTAAGTGAATCAGGCCTCCCCATTGACTTTGTTTGTCAGGAAGTCGCAAAAGGGAAAATCATCTGACCCTGGGACACGACAACTGTCATAAATAGGAACCAGAATCTGAATTTTAATCACATGACCATGAGGATGCCGCAATAGGCAGAAGTATGATTCAGCCGGTTTAGGCTGGTTCAGGCGAACCGGATGTTAATTTACATCTGGTTCACCGTACCAGTAGTTGAACTGATCGGCTGGCCCCACCCAGCCCCTCCCAGGAGTCTCCACATGACTCGTTTTGGATGCAGGTAAGTACAGGGTCCGCGCAGAGGCAAAAAACGCCCCCCCCCCCAGAAGTTCAGGAAGTCCAGAAACTGGCCTGTTTTCAGCATCCTGAGCCCTGGGGAGGTTGCCCAAGGCAGGCCTCTGGACTCTGGGGAAGGCAAAAAGCAGCTCTCCTGGAAGTTCCGGTAGTCCAGAAACTGGCCTGTTTCTGGCTTCTGGAGGGCCTTCTGAGTTCGGGGGAGGTTGCTTTCACCCTCCCAGAGGCCTGAGGGAAGCCTCCAGACTCTGGGGAAGGTAAAAAACGGCCCTCCTGGTTCTGGTAGTCCAGAAACTGCCCTGTTTCTGGCTTCTGGAGGGCCTCCAGAGCCTGAGGGAGGCCATTTTTGCTCTCCCAGGGGCCCAAGGGAAGCCTCCAGACTCTGGGGAAGGCAAAAAACAGCCCTCCTGGAAGTTCTGGTAGGCCATGCCTACCATGACCATGTCCACCCAGCAACCAGGCAGAGAACTAGTTGTTGGCATTTTTGAATCCCACCGCTGGTCATAAGTCCCTTTTTTCGGTGCTGTTGTAACTTTGAACAGTCACTAAATGAACAGTTGTAAGTCAAGGATTACCTGTATGCTTGAGCAGGGCATGGTAGCCAATTGTCCATCATACAGGATCAGATGTCCCATTCAGCCCCCTAGCTGCCACCCGTTGCAGAAGTTGCAGCTTTCATACCAAGCATCTGGGTGTCACCTTTATCAGGGATGATTCAATCCAGTTTGGGTGAATCAGTGAGTAATTCTTTTTCTTCTGAGGAAAAGGCTGAGGTTCAGCAGGGTAAGGCTAGCTCATACCAGCAGCACCAGATTCAGGCTCCTTATATTTGGATTCTCCTTGCTTCTTGCCTCTCTTTGGACACCCCGCTCCCACAATCCCCCATGGAGCGTGCACAGCTATGGCTCAAAAACAAGGCTAGTTTGGTTCTTTGCTAGACAAGATCCAGGCCGGAGGTCCAGAGTTCTGGACAAACTAGAGGCTGACTCTAGCAGTCTGGAGTTGAATTAGGATGCTCAGAGGTGGTGGAACATCATGATTAGCTAAGGCACTTAAGTTTTAACGAGAATGTAAAATTAACATAAATTAATGCAGAACTAAAAAAACCAACAAAGAAAGTAAGAGACAGAAAAGTACAAGGAAAAAAACATTATAACAGGTCATAACAGAAAACAGAAACCCAGATATGCATACTTTTGTTTTTTTATTTGTTTATTTATGTCAAGTTTTTAGGGTATATTGGAGGTGAGGCCCTTTGAGAGTCTTTTGCAATGAAATTTCATTTTAATGTATGCCAATTCGTGTACATTCAAAGTGACAACAAAGTTATTCTAAGTCTACATCTCTAAGTTCTAAGTCTAAAAGATAATAACATTATCTATGGTATTACTCTATGATTAAAAAAAAACCTCACTTTTACGACTATTGATTTTTTTCCTAATCATTAAAAGCAAAACGTATAAGTGCATTTTTCATGTTTCACACAAAGAGCCTATAAAGAGTTTCCGGTCAGTCATAAATATAGATATTGTCTTTTCTGTGATCAATGAACTTAATTCAGCCATCTCTGTGAGGGCCATCATCTTCAGCAGCCATTCCTCTATTGCAGGGGTGTCAAACTCAAGGACCGTGGGCCCATGAGGTGCTTAAATCTGGCCCATGAGGCCACCTGGAAATATTAAAGGACTGGCCTACTGTGCCTCTGGTGGCCAAAACGGGTGGTGGAGGCTGTGTGAGGCCCCCCATGGCCCATTTTCAGCCGCCACGGTCTCCTGCAGCACTCTTTTGGCCAAAAACGCTACCTGTTCAAATTACAAAAATCCTATTATCTTGATTTTTTTTTTATAAGAACCCAGAAGTGCATCTTGTAACCAGGACATAAAATAATCACATACAAGGAGCAAGTTTGTGAGAGCTGCTGGGGCTACAAAAAGTGAATTCTGAAGACAAGGAAACGAATAGGGTTGATGGGAAGCAGCTGGAGATGGTGACTGATACTGGGAATCCACAGGACTTCATTTGGTGCAAACTTTATTATGCAAACAAGAATTTAAATTTGATGCCAACATTTAAAAAAAAGTAAGTTCTTTCTCTGTGATTAGCTTTACCAATTCATGTGCTTGGATTAGTTACAGTTTGCTCAGAACAATAATGCTTGATGATTCTGTGCATCTTGTCAAAGGAAACCAGAAACCACTACTTTCTTTAACCTTCATATTCTCCTGAAAGAGGATTCTTGGCATTTCCATGTTTAAGCTGCTCCTGTTCTCTGCACATCTTGGTTTGACTCTAAATTGTTTTTAGAGAATCTTGTCCTGGTTGGGACACTTTAGAAAAAGATGTGAAATATTCTGAATGAACCATGGGTGGATATGTCCTCCTCTTCTGTTGGGCCCATCACCAGTATCATCTAGAAAAGTGACTGTCAGTTGTCTTCTTGGATAGGTGTTCCTATGTGTTTGTACATACAAAATAAAAGTAATACATACAAAGGTAAAGGCATCAATGCCGACCATATTAGACATAACAAAATGCTCTATTTAAAATTCCATTTATTTTGAAGGGTGTTGTGACTCACCTTTAACAGAATTGTGGAAACAGCATAGTTGGTACAGTTCTTGCCTTTAGAAAACCAATACCCCTGATTCAAGGTCCATTTGAAATATTTTTTAATTATTACTTTTTGTTCTTAACTTCCTACTTTCCCTTTTACTTTTTAAAAATAATGCACTTGCATTGCTTTGCTGACTTTCCATTTATCTGAGATAGCGTGATTTTACTCCAGCTTCTAAATCATCCATAGGTAGAAAGTTTTATCATCAGTTGTTTCTAGCTATGAAAGAGAAGAATGTAATGAAGTACTACAAACCCATGAGACTTTGCAGCAGAAAGTAAAGGGAAGATGGGAGGTGAAGAAGGGAAAGGAGATCACATGAGACCTGAGAAAGCACTGTGTCTCAAAATGTTACTTGATGAGGATTTTTCAGTTGCAGTATACTCCAAGGTTTGTGTTCAGAACCGTACAAAAAGAGCGTAACAAAGTATGTGAAGATTTTCATCATTTTCTCAAAGTCAGTTTGGTTTGGCAGGGAAGGTACCAGGCTAGAAAACTAGAGACTGTGAGTTCAAGTTCCACTTTAGCCATGAAAGCCAACAGGGTAACTTTGGGCCAGTCACTCTTAAAACCCTGATCCGGCCCTCAATGAAATCAAGTTTGACATCCCTGCTCTATTGTGAGTAGTCAGACTTTTCCCCTATTGACCATATAGTAATCTCGCTCTAGTTGCCATATACAAGAAAAAAGGTTCTAGCCGTTATCCATTAATCCCAAAAGAAAAGTTTCTGGTTTCAATTGTATATTAGTCTTCAAAATCTTTTGAATCAGTATATAGATTTGCATCAAAAAGTTTTTGGCAACTTCTACTCTACAGGATAAAATCTCCTTTCCATTACAGGATTCCCTGCCCAAAATTTGGGCAGCTGGCAACTGGCATGTATTTACAACAGTTGATTTGATTGCCACCTTCCCAGTTGCAAATGGAGATCAGGCAAAGTCAATGGGGGAAAGCCAGATTCACTTCATGACGATGTGATTCTTTTAACAACTGCAGTGATTTGCTTAACAACCATGACAAAAAGATTATAAAATTGGGCATAATTCACTTAACAATCGCTTTGCTTAGCAACCAAAATTTTGGTTTCAATTGTGATCATAAGTTGAGGGCTACCAGTATATTATTATTTTTCTTTTCTGCATCTTCTGTTTTTATTTTTATTCATTTTTAGTTTGTATTAGTTTTTATACTGTTTTTATTACTTACAATTAAAAAAAACACGTAAAAACTCAGGAAGGCTCGGCAATTTATCCCAGTTTCTGCTTCTTTTCTACAGGCCTGAACTCAAAGCAAACAGAAAGGAAATTCACCACATGTGATGCCTCGCCATTATCTTCTGGGGTCTATCACATAATTACAGGGGTGTCAAACTGGCGATTTCTGGGATGGATGTGTTGCACACAGGCCACACCCACCCCAACTCCATGAAGGGGGAAAATGTCACAAAATGTCACAACGGCAACGTGATGCCGCACATTTGACACCTGTGACATAATAGAACTGTCTTTCCACTACCTGGTTTTGTAATTTAAGAAAAGTTTCCTTTTTTCATGCGCCAATTTTATATTTAAAGAAATGAAACTCTTTTGCAATAGTCCTGTACAAATAAAGCAAGAAATACAGCATATATGTTGTACTGATGACTGGCAGCTTGTATTTCTGTCTTTTATTTTGCTGAGACAGAAATAAGTTACTTCACCCTTCAGGAGAAAAATCTGCTCTCAATGTCCTTTCTTCCTTGGACGTTCACCGATAATAGAAAACGCTGACTCATATTGTGGAATTTAAAGAGAACTTTGTATCCTGATGCAATGTATATCATAAGCCGGATCTACCTGGAATGCCAGTTGAGTCAATATCCAGAGCTAAATCTATAGGTAGAAAAGGGTCTTTGCAGATGTTTTGGGGTTTGCTTGGTTTAGTTGTCATATGTTCACACTTACTTCAGTTGATGAAGGGATAAGGGGTTAAGAAAAAACCCACAAAAATAACAAATCTATTCCTCCTAAGAAAACTGCACATAACATTTAAAGACTGAGTTCGAGCCATGATTTACACAATTGGCCGAGTTCACACATTGTGCTAAGTTAGAGGCTGGCAACCTTTGGGGCTGCCTTGAACTTTTGGAGCAGACAAATCAATGGTGGGATTCAAATTTTCTTAATACCAGTTCTGTGGGCATGGCTTGGTAGGTGTGGCTTGGTGGCTGTAGCAGGGGAAGGATACTGTAAAAATCTCCATTTTCTCCTCACTCCTGGGGGAAGGTTACACTAAAATCTCCATTTCATCCCCACCCTACTGACCTGCTTTCCAGCTCCATTCTCCTGTGCAGGTCAACAAATGAAGATCCAGCTGATCAGCAGGAACTTGGGAGGCAGAGAATAGATGGGGGTGGGGCCAGTCAGAGGTGGTATTTGCCGGTTCTCCGAACTACTCAAAATTTCCGCCACTGGTTCTCCAGAACTGGTCAGAACCTGCTGAATACCACCTCTGAGGCAGACAGACACAATTGAAAAGGGCAACATCACATATTTGGGAGATTTATGTGAGAAACTTAAGAAAGTCTTTATGTACATATTTCAAACTCTGATGCAATTATGCATTTTAAAACTTCCATCATAATTTTAACTTCTTTGCCACCTAAACTTAGAAAAGGACTGTGCAGATTGGTTTTGCCATTCAAAGTCAGAGTGAACTCTGAGGATCCCGAAAATGGAAAGGCACAGGATGGCACTCAGGCTGTTTAATTGCACATCCCTTCTTTAGGATACAAAGGCTGGTTTCCAACCACAATGTTTGCATCGCACAACACTCCAAAGCAAACCAAGCCACAGCACAATGGATTCAGAATGTGTGAACTTAAGCAAAATGCAGGTAGTCCTCAACTTATGACCACAATTGAGCCCATCAGTTGTTAAATGAGACAGCTGTTGTTAAATGAGACACTTGTTAAATGAGTTTTGCCCAATTTTATGATCTTTCCTGCCATAGTTGTTAAGTGAATCACTGCGGTTGATAAGTTAGTAACATGTCTGCCAAGGGGATCTGGTTTCCCCATTGATTTTGCTTGTCAAAAAGTTACAAGGGGGGATCACATGACCCTGGGACACAGCAACGGTCATAGGTATGAACCGGTCGCCAAGCGTCTGAATTTTGATCACATGACCATGGGGCTGCTACAAAGGTCATAACTGTGAAAAAGGGTTATAAGTCACTTTTTTCAGTGCCATTATAACTTTGAACGGTCACTAAAGGGTCACTAAACTGTTGTAAGTCAAGGACTCGTTGTGTGCCTTTGCACATTTTTAAGGTTAAGCTCTTGGAGATCTAAAAACTGGACTGAAATGTAATCTATTTTCCCCTTCATTGAAAAACTGCATGAATCCAAATTTGCAAGTGGCTAATGTTGCTCTGTCTCTATCTCCAGCAGCCTTTTTTCAATGTGCGAAAATGGACCTTGCTTTTCAAGACAGCCTTGGTGACATCAACAGCTCTATGGCTTCTCCCTTCCTGTTGCAACACAAGTACAAAGTTTCTCATCATAGCTTTCGCCTGAGCCTTTACATCAATTTACGAGAATACTAGAAATTCAGGATGTGACTGTGTAAAAAAAAAAAAAAAACCATCCAAAGTGATGCTAAAAGACATCTGAGCCATTCTCAAAAATAGGTCTCTCGAATTTGGGCTGCAAAAATAATCTGGTCAACCAGGATCAGGAGATTCTTAAAAAAATAATTCCTACCTGGTGATCATCTGGAGTTTTGCAGACTCAGTTCTGCTAGACTTACCAAAGAGTAAATTATAGGAATTTGGGATCAGTTGGCCAGGGCACACTTAGAGTTGGGAAAACTTAGCAAAGAGATCTGTCTTCTCTCTCTGTCATCTTACTTCTTTTTGTAATGTTGGCATTTATCCTTGTTTCAATAAGGAAAGCCTTGAAGTGAGCAAGGATGAGTCTCTCAATAATTATAGCTTACAGAAGAATTTGAGGAGCAGGAAATCAAGAAACAAAGTCTTTCCTTTTTATGTTTTCTCAACTTCCCTACTTTATTCTCACCACTAAAAGAAGAAAGATGGAACTGCTGCATGATACAGCATCTTTTGATGGGTAATCTTCTCTCTGGAAGCACCGATATACCGTGACTTAAAACCCTTTGACATATCCAAAGGCTCATACAAAAATTATTCAGATGTAGGAAATCTGCTGGCAACATTTTCTGAGTGTTTTTTTCCCCCAGGAATGATTCTGCCTTTGGTAACTCTCATAAAAAGGAGTTTTCATGCCATGTTCCTTCTTGTACATCCAAAGATGTGAGCCTACACACAAAGCAGTAGACTGCAGCAATTTGGAAATAAGCCTATAAGCATCTTCAATACTGCTGTCCACAAAAACGGGGAAACTCTACATGCACTATGTGGTGTTCTTGTCCAGCTGATGAATGGAAGGCTGTAACAACAATACTACCTATGTGATCTATTTACTTGTTTGGTAAGTTACACAAAGTCACTGAAGTTGTTATAATAGGGGGAAATTGCCATGATACCAACCTTCTGCTTATAACTGAATGGAACAACAAATGATAAAATACTAAGATGCCATCATAATAAAAACTCTCAAGGGAGGAAATTTCTACCAATGGAAGAACACTTTTCCTAAGCTCTATGGAGCTCCAGCATTTCACGTGGGAACCTAGACTTGCAATAATGGTTGAGGACTGGGCCCAAGATGGACATAAGACCAGACACATTAAGGTACAGTGCATGAGAACACTGTTTTCGGAGGAGCCTAAAAATTATTCCTTTATTAATCTTAGCTGAGACTACAGTAATGAAAACAAATGAATATATTTTATCTATTTTTTTCTTCTTCTGAGGATATTAAGTTTGAAACTGAGGGTTGTAGCTCCTTCAGATAAATAGAATACTTGTGAAAGAAAGGATTCCAGCCAGTTATCTATCAATAGGTCCACTTTTAGTAAGCATCCTTTGAAGTATTGAAAAATATGGCTGTTGACTCTTAGAAAGAAATTCCATATTGGAGATGGTACCCTCTCAAAAAGTATTTAATATCAACTTTTAAGGGAACATATCCCCCAAAAGGCAATGAATAGAGGGTTCAGGGTTGGTCCATCTGAAATCCCAGGGGCAAGTTCAGCCCCTAGACGCTTTCTATGTAGCTTTGTATCAGCATTTGCCCACTCTTGGTTTAAATGCTGGTTCAGACAAATTAAAAAATACACATGCACTGAAATACTAGACAAAATATATCTTGCGATCACTGCTATCTGAAATCTGATTTTTTAAAAAAATAATTGATAATGTTCCCTAAGTGAAATCAAGTCTAAACATACCCTAGAAAATCAACTACCAACCAAAGCATATTTGCACAAATTTGTCATATTCAGTGATGGGTTATGCAGGATTGCTCCCTTATATCTCTTAATTTGAAAATTAAATAGTAGCCAGAAGTAGTCCAATACCATACAGCATTTTCTAAATTGAGAAATAAAGGAGCATTAAAAGATGGAAGTAGCCTTATATTGTAATTTGTTTGCTTACATGGTTTCTAGTTTGTCCTTTAATATTAAACTTCCATAGAATTTTTTAAAATGATAAAATTCCTCCAAGTTTAAAAATTCCTGAAATTGTGACCATACAACTTATTTGTGTTATAAAGTTTTGACAACAAAAACTTAATCTACTAACTATTCTTATATTCCAATATCTGTTTTTCTCTATTTTTAAGAAAAAAAACTCTATATATAATTCAATCACAATTCCTCATTAATTTTTAGGAGCATGTTACCTACTCCTTTTTAAAGATAGGGCTGTTTGATTACTATATTCTTTTTAATCCATAACTTTAATGAGGCTTTAATATAGTCACATGGGCCCCCACTGCAATAGCTCTCAGCTTTAACAATCACCAATATACTCCTGATCTCAAACTTGTTCTGAATTTTCACATGTTCTCTTTCCTTGTTTCTCTTTAACCAGGATTCTTAGAAGAAGCAGAACATTTGGTATCTGCCAATGCAATTATAAAACTGGAAAATACAATGGAGACACCAGATGAGGTCCAAAAGGAAAGGAATAGACTTAATTAGAACACATTTCTTCAAATGCTGAATCATATGGATGATGCTCCTATTTCACCAGATAAATATACAGCAGCACATTTTTTTAAAAAAAGTGAAATTGATGCATCAGATTTCTGTAATAATTCAGACAAAACTGTATATATTTACTTAGAAGTAAATTTCACTGTACAGGATCTACTTGTGAATAAACTTGTGTAAGGTTACAGTCTTCATTTGCAGTTCTGGGCATAGCTATCAAGTGGAGAAAGTTCCACTGAATGTATGAGTCATACTTTTGAAGAAATCTATCTGGCTGCGGAGTGTAAAGATGTGAATATGTAACAGATACACGGAACAGACAGAATAAGAGTTGGAAGGGACCTTTGGAGGTCTTCTCGTCCAATCCTCTGCTCAGGCAGGAAATCCTACACCATTTTAGACAAATGGTTGCCCAATCGCTTGTTAAAAGCTTCCAGTGTCGGAGCATTCACAATTTCTGACGGCAAGTTTAGATTATATTTGGGAGTAGTTTATGTAATTTAGATTATATTTGGGAACACTTAAATGATTGAACACGTACAATTTTGACAAAAACCAGACAGGCTCGAATGAGATATAGCTTTTTAAGACATTCAAGAAATTCTCAAGATATGCCTGTTGGTACATCCAAGAAAGAAATCAAAATACTCCAGAAGATATGAGCATAAGCGATGATTTTTTTCCTGTTGAATGTTGACATGGAGGGAAAAATAGAATGGGAGAAGAGTTTGCTTTAAGTCCTAACACCTTCTAGGAAGGATCTTACATCTTTTGGAATCAGTGAACATACGTCGAATATTGAAAGCATATAATGGGTCTGTTATAAGCCCAGGGCTGCAGCCTGCAGCCATAGTTCTTGCATATTAATTATCTTATATATGACCTAACAATATTGTTAGAAATACATTTATGCTTCAGATTGATTTGTTTTGCAGTAAGCGGTCTCCTATTAACTTTCTTTTGAAAATTTGGTAAACAATGTTTGATAGGCAATAGCCAACCTAGCACCTGATATGCTTTTGCATAAATAGCAACCCAGAACTTTTGTTCTTTACCCATCAGAAGTTACCAGAGTTGGAAAGCCAAGGATTCCCATAAGTTTGCGCTCCCTTTGACTTCATAAAGGGACAACTATGGTTGATGTACCATGCAGAGGGAATGATATAGACTATATTTGAGATACAGACCAAGCTGTGAGAAGTAACTAGGTACGGAGGTAGCGTCCATTAAAATCCATGTGGCAGTCATAGCTGTGCGAACCAAGCCTTGCTCCTTTTGTATGTGTATGCCTGCAAAGCGAAGGGACTTTGATTATTCGACATTTTGACTTTGTTTACTCCCCAGTCAGATATCCCACCAGAGGCAGCTCCAAGCCTCTTATTACGTGAGGATTCCCACTCGTATTAGGGAAATAACCACAGCAAAAGGGGTGCTACTCTTTTGCCTTGCACAATTTGCACAACTTCAATTGACTGCAATTTTTACTCATATATTAAATTGTTATGTCACCCATTTCACCAATGCAGCAACTCTGGGCAGCTACATAAGATACCATAAAAAGTACAAAAGTTAATGCAAGGCAATTAAAATTTATCCCCCCAATTCTGTGAGAAAAGTGCTAAAAAAATGAAATCATCCCAACTTCCAACCTTTGTTTTAACTGTGCACATGTTGGTTGTACCTAATATTGGGAAATATTGCATGGATGTAGTATTGGGGGGAGGGGGAGGGAGAGAAAGGGAGGGAGGGAGGGAAAGAGAGAGAGAGAGAGAGATTAAAACATACACTGCAGAATTCACTTTGTTTGCAGAATTCTTTTTTTTTTCAAAACAAGGTTAGTTATAAAGAAACAGGAAGCCCAGAACCATGTTCTTTATAGGTTATTCTCTGTGTTTTGTCCGGAAAGAAGCACGTGAGACCAGGTTCCAAACAACAACTATTTTATTTAACTCGCAAGGCAATAGAATACGGAACAAGAGCCCAAGCCACGGCAGCCTTCTTTATAGCAGTTTGCCTGCGGCTTGTGGCCAATGACACTGTTTTGACTGTTCCCGCCGTTTGGCGGACTTCCTAGATTGGTTCTTAAATAACCAATCCGTGAGTAGCCTTTTTGGCCAATCAGAAGGGGGAACTTGGAACCTACCATGTTCCATACAGAACACCCCTCCCCCCTTAGTTCAGTCCAACGTGCGTTACGTAGTCGCGCAGGTAGGTGGGCTTTTTTGAGTCGTCGTTGACCTGCACAGCTCAGTCTCGGCGTGGTCTTCGAGCGGTTCGGGCGGGATCGCTGTTTCTCTGATCCTTCTCCATGGAACCTCCTGGAAGGGTGAGTCAGCCTTGCTGCTCCAGCCTGAGTCTCTCCGGCTGGTTGAGATGGCTACGCCGCTTCTTCCTGGTTTGACCCAGTTGGTCGAACTGGCCTGGCTGCCTCCTTCCAGGAAGGCCTCGCTTCGCTCTCCTGCTCCCAGACTTCTCACTTGGGGTTCATCTAACCGTGAGTGCTCTTTCTGTTTAGTTAGATTGTCTTTTTGTAATGTTTGTTGTCTTGTTACGGGAGGTTCTTCTCTCCTTTTTTAATTTATTTGTATTCCCCCCCCCCTTGGTTGTTTTTTGGTCGATATTTATTTTTGTTTCTATAGTGTTTTTTCATTTGAGGTTGCAGGAACGAAGCTCGTCTATGTGCCACTTCCATTCCCTACCGTTGTCTAAGTGTAGTCGGTAAGACCGGGGGCCTGTAATTTGGGTGATCGGCTGGAAGCCACAATGGGTCCCCAGTAAGGTTTTTGGCATAGACTAAGTCGCCGATTTCAAACATATGGTATTTGCTGGAGGAATCGGGGAGTTTGTCCCAGGTGTAAGTGGGGTGTAATCTGTCCAGGTAGGAATGTAGTTTCCTACCCATTAGGAGTTCTGCTGGGCTTTTGTTGGTTGTGCTGCTAGGGGTAATATGCTGCAAGGTTAGTAGTCGGTTTAGTTTGTCTTGTACGTCCCCCTTGTCCATTCTATCTAGGCCCTCCTTAGTGTACCGGACCATGCGTTCAGCCCTGCCGTTCGTAGCCAGATGGGCCGGCGCAGTTAAGGCATGTCAGATACCCTGGGCAGCCAGACACTGTTCAAATTGTAATGCTATAAATTGGGGGCCATGATTCAAAACCAGTACATCAGGTAGCCCATGTGTCGCAAATAGTTTGTCTAGCTGTTTCATGACAGCTTCGGTGGTTGTGGAAGCCATGAGGATGACCTCCAACCAGTTCGGGTATGCATCCACAACTATTAAAAATGTGTTTCCTTTTGTCGGCCCAGCAAAGTCAATATGTACTCTAGACCATGGACCCCAGGGAGTTTCCCAGTCTCTTACTGGTGCCTGTGGGGGGGTAGGCCTCGATTTTTGACAGTCATGGCATGTTGCAACCCAGCGTTCAATGTCTTTGTCCAGCCCTGGCCACCAGACGTAACTCCTGGCCAGGGCTTTCATTTTGACTATGCCTGGGTGCCCCTTGTGCAACATGCTCAGAATATCTTCCTGGAGACTGTTCGGAATCACCACCCTGTCACCCCATAAAATGCACCCCTTTTCAATGGACAGTTTGGTCTGTCTGGTACGAAATGGTTTAAAAGTCTCAGTTTTGTTCTCCTCCAGCCAGCCTTTACCTACCCAATTTAATATGCACGCTCTCAAAGGGTCTTTGGCTGTGGCTCTCGTGATGTCCGCCGCAGTTTGTGCTAGGTCTGGGCAGGTCTCAAGCTGAAGTATGGAGGTAGTTGGAGCAGGGTCGTCTTCTGTGATGGGCAGCAGAGAACGGCTCAGGGCGTCAGCATGTGTGATGGCTTTGCCGGGTCGATGAATCAGCATGTAGGAGTAGGCAGCAAGGAACTCAGACCACCTCGTCATTCTAGGTGACAGAATGTTTAGGGTTGGCTTGTTGCCTCCTTGGATTCCAAGAAGGGGCTTGTGATCAGTTATTATTGAAAAAGTTCTACCGTAAAGGTACTCATGGAATCTTTTGACTCCGGCGATGATTGTGAGGGCTTCTCTATCGAGTTGGCTGTAATTGCGTTCCGACTTGGAGAGGGTCTTGGAGTAAAAGGCGACCAGTGCCTCTCTGCCATCTGGTAGCTTGTGGCTCAGGATGGCACTGACCCCAAAAGGCGATGCATCACAGGTGACTGTCAAGGGCAGGGTATTGCTATACTGGATGAGAACGGTGTTGGACGTTAATAGATCTTTAATACCCTGGAAAGCTTTCTGTTCCCGGTGGCCCCATGTCCAAGTGGTTTTTTTTATCTCGCAGTTGATGTACGGGTTCTGCTATTGTTGCCTTACGGGGCAGGAACATGTTGTAAAAATTTATGAGGCCTAGGAATGTTTGAAGGTCAGTTTTGTTCCTGGGTCTAGGAGCATCTTTAATAGCCTTCACTTTTTTGGGGGTGGGGTGAATGCCTTGTTCATCGATTAAATAGCCCCAAAACTCGACCTGGTTGGTGGCTAATTCACATTTCTCTCTTTTTACTTTGAGGCCTGCTTTTCTAAATCTTGTTAAGACTTCTCTTAACCTGGTCTCTAGCTGGTTGGCGTTTTTTGCTGAGACCAGTACATCGTCAAAGTAAGGGACGATACCTTTGATTCCATTTAGCAGGCGTTCCATGAGGCTTTGGAACACGCCTGGGGCAATGCTAACGCCAAATTGGAGACGGTTACACTTGAATGTCCCTCTATGTGTTACAATAGTCTGTGCCTCTGCGGTAATGGGATCAACGGGTAGTTGTTGATACGCCTGTGCGAGATCAAGCTTTGCAAAAAATTTTCCTCCCTCTAGCGAGTGCAGTAAATGCTGCACTACCGGTACTAGGTATGCGTTTTTTGGGGTGCATGGTTTAGGGTTGCCTTATAGTCTCCGCTGATGCGCACTGACCCATCTGGCTTCACCAGTGTGACGATAGGTGTTACCCACCTGGCATGGTCGATTGGCTCTAAAACCCCTTGAGCTGTCAATTTGTTCAGTTGTTCGTCAATTTTTGGTTTTAATGCTAACGGGACGCGTCTGGCCTTTAAACGGATGGGGGCTATTTTTGGGTCTAGACTAAATGAAATTGGGGTCCCCTTGTACTTGCCTAGAGTCCCATCAAAAACATCCTGGAATTCTTGTAGCAGGCTCTCCTCCCAGTTTGCTGTGGCGATGTGGTTGATCCCGGTCATCCCGATTCCCAAGGGCGTGAACCATTCGATCTGTAGCAGACTAGGGCGATCTCGGTCGATGATGGTCAGAGGCAAGATTTTGGCATGGTTCTTAAATTTGACGAGGAAATGTCCAAGGCCTACTATTGGAATTCGATTTCCCTGGTAGTCTTTTAAAACCAGTCTTCGTTTCTGTAGTTCTCTCTGTTTAATGTTCGGTATCAGGTGCTGGATGGTATTCCAGGATACCATGGATAGGAACGACCCTGAGTCGACTTCCATCTCGCAGGGCCTCCCTTCGATGCTCACCTCTATCTGAACCTTCTTCCCATTTTCCGCCTTGGCATTGCCGATGGTGACTGTCTGATGTGTTTCTTCCTTGTCACTGGTTCTTTTGCTACGGTTCCATCTGCTGCCAGCTTGTCTTTCTTCATGTCTGGGGGGTGTGTGTGTGCTGCCGCGTCTTTTTGGACTATAGTTCTTTTTGTTGCGGCAGACCCTTTCGATGGGCCCCCTTTTATTACAAGCCCTGCATATTGCATCGAGGAACCTGCATTCAGCTCGCAGATGGTTGCCTCCGCAACCCGCACATTGAAACTCTCACCGATTTCTCCTCTTTTCACACCATTTCCTATCTGAATGGAGTCTATAGACGTCTTCATCTTCGTCCTCGGTATCACTCTGGGATTCGATGTCTTCGTAGTGGGCTGTCGCTGTGAGCTGTTTCTTCCCTCCCTCTGCCTTCTTTTCTTTGATTTGGGTTGGCAGGTCTGGAATTGCATTCATTTGACGCATGGTGGCTGCTGACTTCTTTGCTGTTTCAGCGGCGGTTGCCTCTGCAATGGCCTCGGTCACGGTTATGTTTGGCCTGTTCAGGAGTTTGCTCTGAAAGGTAGTGTCCTTCAGACTGAGGACCACGTGGTCCCTCATGGCTTCGTCCATGTTCTGGAACTCGCAGGCTCCTCCGATGTGTCTCAAAGCTGCTCCTAAATCTCCGAACGTTTCACCTTCCTTCTGGTCCCTCTTATAGAATTTGTGCCTTTTTATTAAGTTCGAGACCACCGGTGCATAGTGTGCTCGGAGCATTCTGTTCAGGTCAGACCAAGTCATCTGTTTGACATCTCTGGGTTTTGCCAGCGCCTTCGCCATTTTAAAAACAGCCGGTCTGCAGTGTGTAAGGAAGACAGCCCTCTTTCTTTGGTCTGAGATTTCCTCTATTCAACGAAATAAAAACTTTCTAAAAACATAAGAAAGCGATCGATATAGGATTCCCAATCCTCCTCATCAGGATTGAATGGTGTGGGCAGCGCGTTGTTACTGGCCATCTCTCTCGCTCAGTTCAGATCGCCGCGTGCTTTAGTCTCATCCTTCTATGACAATCCCACCTTCGTCACCAGTGTTCTGTCCAGAAAGAAGCGCGTGAGACTGGGTTCCAAACAATGACTATTTTATTTAACTTGCAAGGCAATAGAATACGGAACAAGAGCCCAAGCCACGGTAGCCCTTTTTATAGCGGCTTGCCTGTGGCTGGTGGCTAATGACACTGTTTTGACTGTTCCCACCATTTGGCAGGCTTCTCGAAGTTCTTAAATAAATGGTTCTTAAATTACCAATCCGCGAGTGGCCTTTTCGGCCAATCAGAAGGGGGAACTTGGAACCTACCAAGTTCCATACAAAACACTCTGAATGGGGGCTTCTTCACTGTTGTTTTGGATTATGAAATAAAGTTCTCTCTGTCATTGATCTAAACCAATAAATTTGCAAAGAATATGCTTTTTTGTTATGGAACCTAAAATATGTAATTCTGTCCTTGTCTCATAAAAGCAGATGAAAAATCTCAGTTAATTTGCAAGCTATTTGGTTGATGTACATTCATACAGCAGATCTCCACCTGCTCCTAGCCTACATTTATTTGACCCAGACCATTTCCTTCCCTTCTCCAATCCAGAAGTGATGGGTTGTCCTAATTGTTTTTCTTTGTTCAGTTCTACACTGTGACTCTAGACAACTGTTATCTATACTAATTAACTTCCATGTAACTGAATAACACATTCAGTACACAATTTATACTAAATTAACAGTACGCTGGCTTTCTATTCTGCTTCAAAAGTAGTTATTCTCTTTTCCATTCTATATGATACCCCCAAAATGTGTCAAAAATTTCAATATTTGTTTCACAGGATAAGATAATCTGACCTTAACAGAAATTCCGAATTACAGCCAGATAATCATTAGATCCACTTATCCTATGTTTAGACCCTGACAGTGTTCTTATTTGTATGATGTGAGTGACATTATTTAACTACTGTCAACCAGCTTTCCCTTTAGTGATGCACTAAAAGTGTGATGAAACTGCAGTTTCCAGAAATCCTAAGAAGCTTGGCCTTCACTGGGAATTTCTGGAGTTGCGTAACACATTTTCAGAGTCCCTGCTGAAATTTGATGCATGCAACAACAGAGTGGACATACTATACCAAACCAGCAACAAACCAGGATGTGAATGTAATTTATTGGCTTTTGGTTGGTGGGTTATGTGAACTTAGCTACTCTGCTTTGGAAATCATAGCTCACACAAAAAATTGTGGTGACGCAAATTATAACCTGGTCATGTACACAAAAACAACCAACATCCAACAACTGAAAGTATGCATTGATTGAGTTCACAAGGCCATTATTTATTATAAGTTATTATATTGTAAGTAATTTAAAAATTGAGAGTGCAGTACATAGCTCTGGATGACAAACTTTTACACCTACAAGTCATTGCTTGATACTGTTCTCATACATGAGGAATGCACGTGCATAAAACAAAAACCCAATTAATCTGGCATTATTGGACCCACACTTTCTCTTCAGAACTCTTGTCCTTGGATTCAACTTGCCAGAGTCATAAAGGTGACTTATTTATATAAATAAAGATATTTGAAATTTTAAAAAGTGGTTGTTAGTTTGATTGGGGACTCAGTAGCTTTAGTCTCTTGAAAGAGTAAGGGAAAAATATAATAAGGAAACAATAACATATATGACTGATTTTGAACATGCTAGATGTAGAATCGCGGGAAAAATTGAGACTCGAGACCAGCGTAAATTCAGCTCTTTATTAAAAGGTATAGATCTGTGCTGGACCTGCGAGCCGCGGCAGCTCTTCTTATAGAGCTTGCCAGCGGCTCTTACCCAATGACAGCCTTCTGAATCTCCCATGATCGGCTCGGTCAATCGCGGTAGATTCTTTACTGACCAATCACCATCATTCTTCCGTCCAATCACAGTGCAGTTTGTCTTGACCAATCAGGTGAGGGTATTCCAAGAATGCTAATACGGAACACCAGACTAAAATGTGGATGACTTTCTGGTTCAGTATTGATAAAACCATAGGCAATTAGTTAGGATCCAGCAAGAATTAGTTAACCATGAAACTGACACATCACACAAGCACAGCCACTCTAACTATAAAAAATTGGGTAATCCATGGCGAAGCACTACAGAGCCTATTCTGCCACTGATCCAGGCACGCTTCCAGATAATGTCTAATGTTCTTGCCCAAAAGGGATTCTTTTGAGGCATGCCTGGGTCAAGGACAGAACAGATCATTAACTCCCCCAAATTAAAATAATAGTTTTCTTCAACTGGTTTAAGATTCACAGCTAGCCTACAGGTGGACTATGAAGCAAGCTGCTTCAGATATTAAATTGTTGTCTTCTAGGCTTCCAGAAGGTCTCAGAGGCACAGAAATGCCACATCAGTTTAAAGACATGGAGAAACTTCATTCTAGCTGCCATTAAAAGATTGCAGAATCAGCAGCCTTGGCCTTATTCAAATTTTGGACCTTCTGAAAAAATCCAATCAGGCGTCCTAAGATCTGATTCCTAGTAGTGTTTCTAACACAGTCTTGAGATACGCAAGTGGTCTAATGACAATCAGAGTGCAAATCTGGCAAGCTATTTTATTAGCTTGCCTGAGGATTTATCTGGCTCCAACCGGACTGCTTTCCTTTCTAAGATCTGACAATCCTAAGGCTGCAATAGTGGAATACCATTATGAGCATGTTGACATCATTTGGTCTCTCTCCAGGATATGAGCTATTTTCAGGGTTTGGTATTGCCAAAAAGGTAAACAAGCAGTGACTGGCAAAACAATTTAAGCCATTTTTTTTTTACTGGTTGCCAAAGACTGAGAATAATTTACTCGGTTGCCACAAATTTTGCTTTTTTTCTCAGCTGGAACCTGGCGTGCTACTGTATTTGCCATAAGACAAGATTATTTAATTATGTCGTCTAGGATACCGCAATTGGCCTTTCTTAACTTTATTATGTGCAATGTTTTTGTT
>BLBF01000020.1:31196393-31238935 GCA_015471245.1 Laticauda colubrina | reverse complement strand
CCCCCCCCCCTCCCCCGCCAGCCTCCTCCGCCGCCTTTCAAAACAAAGCGGGGAGGGGCCAATGCGCACCAACGGGAAAAACAGCTGAAGTCAGAGAGGCGGGAAGGAGGAGGGGGAACCGGCCGCCCGCCGCTCTCCCACACGCAAGCGCCGCCCCTCGCAACCGCAACGCCCAATCAGCATGAAGCGAAGGCAGAGAAAGTTCCTGACAGCGCCTCTGCCTTTCTCTCGAACTGGAAATCGCGGGCGGGTGGGAAGGGGAACGGGGGAGGGGGAGGGGGGGGGGGGTGTCAAAGCCGAGGAGCACGCGCCACCGCCTTATTTGCATGGCCCAATAGAGCGGCGGTATGCAAATGAGACGCCAGACGGTTGGCAGGATAACTCCGGCCCGAAGGGATCCTTTGTCTCTCATTCCAGCTGGGCGGTGGGAGAGGAGCCGAGTCCGGCCGGCGCTGCGAGCACAAGGTCGAGAGCGGCGCACCGGCTGCAAGCGGCGTCGGGCGGAGGAGACTCGGGCAAAAACGCGCAGGGCCGTGCGGCACACAAGGACAAGAAGAGCCGCCACCGCCGCTGCCGAGGATTGGCTTGCTGGAAAGAGACAGGTCCGCCGGTTTGCGGGAAAGCAGTCGGAGAAAGAGGACGTCTAGAAGGCGAGAGGAGGAGGAGGAGGAGGAGGAGGAGGAACGGGGCAGAACGCCCGATCCCCGCGACCTCTTCCCGTCTCTCTCAGCTGCAACATGACCCTGGAAGACCTGGCTGGGGAGCATCAAGCTTTTGGAAGGTACGGGAGGAAGAGGAGGAGGAGCGGGTGCCGTTGGACCGTCCCGAAAGGGACGTCTGGTCGCCTCCAGAGGCGTTCAAGTTGCACGGTGGGAAGCCGGGGTGGCGGTAGGGAAGCAACGCGGAAGCTGCAGCGGAGATGGCCCCGCTCCCGTCACGACGCCGGCAGGCCGGCCGGGCCGGCCGGCGACCGCGGCCTGCCACCTCACAGCTGGGCAAGGGAGGGGAGACGGGCGCCGGTCAGGCGCGGGGCGGACGCTTGAAGGCGGATTTGGGAAGAGGCGTTGCCGGGGAGTGGGGGGGGGGGGTTGGAGGGAGGTTTGCGCCTGTGTGGGAAATGGGGCGGGGGGGGGGGGGGGGTTTGGGGGGGGGTTGGGGGGGGGGGGGGGGGGGGGGGGGGGGGGGCGGCGTGGCCTTTTCTGACAGGACACAGGAATAAGGCGAACAAGCTTAGACAGTGCTCGCTCCGATAGGCAGAAATGATTTCATCCCCCCCCCCTCCCTCCTCTCCCCGGGATATCTCCCCCTCCCCTCCCCGCTGCTTTTTAGGAGCTGGTCGGTTCCACTTGAGAGGACTTTTCTGTTCAGCGGCTGCATCTTGAGTTTCCGCAGCATGTAGGTGGCTGCGGGCTGAGGGGCCGGAGAAAAAACGGGCCCCTTACGTGTCGTGATTATGGTGATCTTCGATGACAGTTTTCAGTTTTGAAACTCTCTCTCTCTCTCTCTTTTTTTTTTTTTTCCTTTTTCCCTCTCTCTCCTTGGGCTGCCAGCATGGAGAAGGTGGGGGATGCCCTGGAAGAAGTCCTGAGCAAAGCCCTGACTCAAAGAAGCATCACCGTTGGGGTGTATGAGGCTGCCAAACTACTCAACGTGTAAGTGGAGACTTGAGGCGCCTGCTGCCTTGACCGGGAGCCACAACTACTCCCTGGTTCTTCATGGTGCTCCTGGCACTTTGGTGTTTTACGGGTTGATTGATCTACCTCAGGAAACGGGGATGATCTGTCTCTGGAAGCAAAGCTCCTGAACATTTATTTATTTATTTTTTAACCTTCTTTGATTTGTCAATCACTTCCGAGATAATAGGTGTAAGTATAAACATGAGTAAGAATGCAGGACATTGGGACAATGGGACAGGGAGGATAGGCACGATGGTGCACTTATGCACGCCCCTGACAGACCTCTTAGGAATGAGGTGATGCATTATGCAATCAGAAAGAAAACAAAATCCTCAGTTTCTTGCAAAACGCACATGCGTTGATCATATTAAGCTCTTTAATATGCAGTTATTTTATTTCTCTCCCCTATTGCCCACAGTGCAACAGTTCTAAGAGCCAAGTGACAGTTAAGCAAATGGAAACTGCTGACCAGGGGTTTTGCTTATGTGCCCTTGGCTTTGATGCTAAAATGTCACCGGATTCTGCTTTTTTTTTTTTTTTAAGCCTTTTTTTCACATTAAGCTGGAATTGTGGATGTTGAGCACTTAAAAATCCAGTTCCTGTCATCCGACCTACAAGTCCATAGAAGACAATATCTCAGCTTCTGCTTCTACCCAGACAGAATTATTTCCCATGTTTGTAATATGCTCCGTGACTTCAGTTCCTGTTTTGTCTGTTCCTCTTTATTAAATACACCTAGTATTCTTTGTCAGGCTGTGAATAATGCAATCTGTATTGTTTTACCCCTGCAGGGATCCAGATAATGTGGTGCTTTGCCTGTTGGCAGCAGATGAGGAAGACAACCAGGATGTTGCTTTACAAATTCACTTCACTCTGATTCAAGCTTTTTGTTGTGAAAATGACATTAATATACTTCGAGTGAACAATCCAAGCCGCCTTGCAGAGCTTCTGCTTTTGGGGGCAAGTGGAGGGCTTGAACAGCCTGCAGACTTGCACTGTGTGCTAGTAACAGTAAGTTTTGTTTTTCTTAAGGGTGGGGGGAGATAAAACCTATTGGGAAAGGATAATTTCTGTTGTTTATTCATGGTCTGCCACTTAATTATAATTGTAGCCAAAGTAAAAGCCTGAATTTCCAGCATTCTCACCTTTCTGCATCTGGTTCCAAGTGAGAATTTGCATGGCCTTTGTTTTAATTAGCCTTTTCCTCTGCACAAATTGTATCACAACCCTTTTCTTTGCTTATTGAGCATTTGAAAGCAAAGACCTGTACAAACATGTTTCATCCTGTTGACAACAGGGTTGTACAACCCCATGAGTCACCTTCCTATAGTAACTCCCTGCCTATATTTGTCTTTCCTCATTACTAATTAGCCAGAGGTCATTATTAGATAATTCATTTGGCTGTGATTAAAAGACTGGTCACTGTTACTTAGCAGTAATTTGTTTGTGGCCTTGATATAATTTGGAGACTGCTAAATTATTCATAACTTCAGAAATCATAGTTTAAGAAGTAGATGGTATATAATATTTAATATTGTTTTTACATCCAAGTTACAATAAGGGAATTCAGTCAATATTTCTGTAGGTCAATCCATTATTTGACATGAACTGTAAATATACTTCATACATTTACTTGGCTGTTCATGCACAGGCAAATGATTTTTTTTTTTTTTTGTAATTGCAAAGTATGTGCATAATGCTTAACTTGTGAATAAAATATTGAACACTTATTTTTTATCCATACCATACTACTGACAGTTGTTTTTTAATGTACTTTCTATATTAAAGAACTCTTGTCTTTTTTGCTCATTTACAGGGGGTGGTAAGAGAATTCTATTAGGGTGAACTCTTGGATATTTTAAACAAAATTTTAAAATTTTCCCCAAATTACTAAAGCAGCTGTTTTTATACAAATCAATTGAAAGTATCATTAAACTGAACTTTCCTCCAGCAATAAATGTTGCATTGCAGTCTTATCTAGAACATTTTGTGTCTTTTATATATAGCTCCATTTACTGTCAGCAGCATTTTACTTTGTGCTGACAATGAACATTGTCTGTCTCATTTTCTCTTGCAGAATCCACATGCTTCTCAATGGAAGGATCCAGCCCTAAGTCAGCTGATCTGCTTTTGCCGTGAAAGCCGCTACATGGATCAATGGGTCCCCGTTATTAATCTGCCTGAACGGTGACAGCAGGCAAATAAGGCTGAACTGAATAGAGAAAAATTGCACTGAAGTTTCAAGATACTTTAGTTATTTGCTCAGGAAGAAATTTCCCAGCCTGACATAAGGATTACAGTAATTGAGGTCAAGTCAGTGGGCTGAGGTTGAACTGCACATTGTGTGAAACTGAAGGATGTTTGACAGTACGGTTGGCCAATGATGGACTTAAAGCAGAAGCCATGCTGAAGGAGCAATAGGAACTCCCCAGAGGAAGTTAAAGATGGTTGTGAAATCAAGTGTGGCAGAGTTCCTTTCAAAAGCCACCAAGTGGGCTTAGTTGGCATTGTCAGAAAGGAAACTCCTAGGTTCTGTTTTAAATACCTTTCACTTTTGAGACCAAAAAGGGTTCGTTTATTCTAGCAACTATTCTCCTTGGTTTCAACATGCCCATTTCTTCAGTTTTTCTTCTAAGAAATATTAAATTATTTTGCGAGACCATTGAAAGATCTATTTATGCTAGGGATTTTGTGCACCACTTGTATTAAAATGGTTGAACTGCTGCCTTTTAATGTTTGAAATTGGACTGTGTTCACTGAAATAAAACATTTAAAAAACACCAGGAAATGCTTGGCTTTTTTGCATTTTAGACTAGAGGCAACACAAAGCATTAATGTTGGTGAAAGAATTCCTGCATTCAGAGAAGGCCCTAGCTTTTAATTTTTTGCACAATACTTTAGAAGTTTTGTTGTAACAGCATAAAATCTGTGAACGTGAAAATATGCTATGATTTATAATAAACGCCTCTTATACAATAGAACAGAGGTTTTTCCCCCAAACATACTAACAAAAATAGGCAAAAGGTGAATTACAAGGTTTTGCTGTTCGCGTTCAAAAGATGGAGCAGGTAACACAGGAAAACTTAACAAAAATAAAAATTAAAGGAAGTTTTTTAGTTCTGCAAAGATGTTAGCATTACTTACACACCTGAAAATAAGAGTAGTTATGCTACTCCTCATCCACATGCTTGCTAGTCAAACATGCACTCTCTAGAGGAATGATAAATGACACTTTTGCCCTGAATATCTGGGTAAAAAAGCAAAGGAATCATCATAAGAGGAAAGATGGTAGCAAATGCTCTGCCCTCGTTAAGGGTCTAGAAAAACAGCTGAAGAATAGTAATTGAAACAAAAAATCCCTCACATTTTGAAAATGCCCCCTACTTTGTCTCATTACAAAGTATTGAAAGTGAAGTGCTCAGAGTGTGGACGGATTTGAAATGCTTCTAGATTGACTTGCTGTTACTCTTTAAAGACCCTTGAAGTATATTTTATATAATTGGGCATTTATTTATCATTACCCTACCTTTATAAGTAACCTAACGTGGCAAACATACCCAGTACTGGTTTCTCCTATATTCTCCATAACAACCTTGTGAGATGGGTTGGACTCGAGAATGGTTGACCTAAAGCCATCTAAGCTACATTTCATGCCAAGGTAGGAGTAGAACTCACAATCTCCAGGTTTCTAGCCTGGTGCCTTAACCACTGTATAAAATTGGCTCATTGAAAACAGAACAAATCTCATTAAAGCAATTCACAGCAATAAATACATTGGGTTAGACATACCTGTTCTATTATGTATCCGATAAGACAGCTTGTGACAGGTAAAACGTGCTCCCATTAGCAATTTATAATGAACAGTATTCCATAATCTGTTACTTTAATAGAGACTGCCTAGTTGATGGTTGCATCAACTAACCAATATATGTCACTTGTAAGAAAATGCCTTAGTCTCTTCTTTGTAGAATTCTTCATAAAGGAATGTGCTTCATACATCAACAATAGGCCATGTTGTGTTTTAGGACCAGGACCAGGACCCAGCACCAGTAGCCTCTTCCATTCTAATATTTTGAAAATGTGTTGGGTCTCAATTTCTAAGAACAACTATGCCACAGCAGGAAATGCAGGAGTTTGAGTCCTAGGTAAAGAAACCTTGAGGCATCCAGAAGCAGCTGAATTGTTTCATTCTATTTTCAAGCTGTAAGAATAGGGATTCTCACTCATGAATTGCTCAATTATTTGTCTAGCCCAGGTCCCATTGCTACACCATGCAAAAAAGCTAAGCTGCATAAACTCCTGAAGTGGGTAAAAGGAAGATAATTGTGAATTAGTGTGGGATGCTGGGCGTCATTTGTAGCATAATTATTCAGTAAACACAAAGTATTTCTAACAAGTCCAAAAGATAATCCACATTACAGGAAAAGTAGAAAATGGGAAATAAAAGCATATCACACCTCAGTGATGAGTGGCATCAGCTAATCAGCTTTCTTAGACAGCAAGAAATTAAAAACACCAAATATGAAGCAAATAAAGTGTTAATAAGAAATGAAAGCATATTATTATTTGAAATATGACACTGTCCCTTGAAACCTCAAATAGCTGCTCTGCCGGCAATTTTAAGTCTCAGCCATGCAAAATAATACCTACAATTATGACTGACTCAGCTTTAAAAATATTTTCCACTTTCCTTTTAAAATACTTTGAAAGCAGTTATTAAATAAAACGTGTAAGTTTTTTTAAAAGTTGTTTTTGAAAAGATGAGAGTAAGGAAACGCATGATTGCCTAAAAATTGTTGCTATGGGATCTTGAACCTGACTGACTGAAGTGAACGGAGACTATTCAGCAGCAAAACCAGATGGCTGAAACCAGATGGGCCAGTATCCTGTACAAAGTTAAAGATCTATGATTAACCAGAGTTTCATCAGCAATTAATGTGTATATACAGCAACAAAACTTGAAAGTAGGTTGCTAAATCATCACTTGAAACTGCTGGAACGAAAATCTGAAAAATATATCAGTCCAAACCATCTTGTGCTGCCTGCAATACGGCTCCACATAGATATTTGGGACGAAAGAAAACCTTTATTTACTGACGTCCAAGTGTGTGATGCGGTATTGATCCAGATGATTTCAAGACTGTATTCAGTTGGTCATTCTTTCTCAATTTTGGAACCTTTCTGCTGTATTGGACTACAGCTACCATCTTGATATTAAAAGGGAACTGTCATACGACACATATATGTGACATGAGGCTTTCAGAGGTTGCATTGTAGATAAACATACAAAAACCACCAGGGAAAACAAACTGCAATTTCCCCAACTGGGTGCCCTGCAAGGTCCTATCATCCCCAGCTAATATAATCACTTTATGGACCCTTCCTCATGTAAGAGTATTGAGCAGAAACTCCACTCCAGTGGTGCAACAGGCTAGTGGGGCAAAAGCTCACTCTCTTACTCAGCAGCCTGTATCAGCACACCCACACAGAGAAATTATCACAGGCAGGATGGCCATTGCTCAACACAGACAAGCTTCCCAAATGTACCATTTTAGGGCAACGGAGACTTTCTTTAGTGAATATTTGGTAATCCATTCTAAAATGGCCCAACTATAAATGGCCCATACTTTGTATAGAGTTCAGTAGCCTCAGATAAGCGCATGGAATTGGATGGAAGATAATATTAGAGGAGCTGCCAAGAACAGCAATCAACAGAATTGGGCATCTGAAATGAGAAGTGAGACTAATCCTTGTTCACTAAACTTTAAGCAGAATCTAGTCAAAGGAAGCATTTGTTGGATAAGCCACCCATCCAAGGATCTCATGCTTCCTCAGAGCAGTGAACATCGAACATGCAGTTTACCCCAGTCACAGATCCACAGCAAAACTACCAACAGAAAGGCAGATATTCTGAGTGGTGGAGGGCTATATGGGCCTTATCCTATCCTTCACTTTTTCTTTCCTCAGAAGTATAGCAAACATCAGCATAGCAAATGCTAGGAAGGCAGAGAGTGGAGATTTGCTACTCCAGTCCTATAATATTATGAGAATTATCACCAGATTGTTGAATAGAATCTTACTATGGCAAATACTATTCTTGTTATTCACAATCATATCTTCAGAATAGAGCATGCTGAATCAAAGGTGAAATATGTTCACTATTCTTGAAGCTAAAAGGTCGGTATGCTTTGCAAACCATTTGCAAAGAAAGAATGTGCAGATGTCTTTACAGTTCAGTGTTCTTCTGAAACGGTTCAGTGAAGTCAAAGTGTAAAAGCAGAGGTCAGCCCTTGGCTTTCCAACTGTGCCTTAAAACAATAATTGTATCAATAGCAGCAGAATGTGATCGCAGTTACATGTCTGACTCAAATCAATTTATCATGTCATTATTAACTGATGCAATTAAAATGATGTATTATTTCTAGCACGCTTAAATTCAGTGCATTGCAATGAGAGGCAGAAAACAATATGAAAAGAAGTGATATTTAATTAAAGTATTTTATATCCATGATACCGTACTAAATATATTAGCTGTAAAAGAATCTTTACAGTTTTTAACCCTTTTAATGTTTGCAAGAAACCACCTTCCAAGAGCGATCACATTGTATAGAGAGGTACACTGAAAGCAAACAATTACAGATTGTTTATGAAAGATAAAACAAAACTATTAATTTCATGCATTCTTTTTTTACTTCAAAGGCAAATCATGGTATTACTCTTTTCAATGCAACATTACAGTGATAATACAAAAACAATAATTTTGTGAGAGCAAGGAAAAAGAAAACGGAGAAGATTGTAAGAAATAAAGTAGTTTACTATTATTATATTTAAAAGGGATAAATAAAGAACAGTGTCTTTCGAGAATACAGTATTATTTTCCTTCTGTGATTTTTCAATCAAAGCACCAAGATGGAGGTTAGTGGTACAATGACAAAAAAGCTCCTTATTAAGTTTCATACTCTTATTTTCAAACTTTACAATAGTGTAGGAGTTACTATTTTAAATTAGATGTTCATTTTTTTCTATTCTGTTAATCACATTAACCTAAGCACCACTGCAGCAAGTCCCACGGAAGTGAATCCAAGGCAATAGATATGAAGGCAATGTTCTCAGTTTCTCGTTGAGGTATCACCATCACACACAAGCAATGTGTGTATGTTTCAACTCTCAATATAAAAAAAAGTTATGAAAAGTTGGTGAAGGGTGTGGAGGCATCTAGCAACAATTTAAACTTGGGAGAAAAATAACCCAAAGCAGCTAGTTACCTTTTAGTTCTGAATTTATTGTTGCTTTGATTGAAAACTGCTACATCTCAATCAATACAAGAAACTAAACAAAGGTCAGCTTGACAACCCATGAGCCTTTCAAGGGGAAGTCAAAATGCATTCATAAATGGAGGTTGGCACAATAGTTTACTTGGCTCAAATGAAAACATCTTCAGTTTACAACACCGTGTTTTCAATAATTATCTTCGGTTTGTAAAATACATATGAATGATAAAAATTTAAAGCACTGCTGGTGAAAATATTGGTTTGGATCCAAAGCACCACAGCATAAATTGAACTGCTGCTTGCATTGCTCTGCAAACACAAAGAAAGCAGTTTCTAGACTACTTTAAGATGCAAGTTTATATAGCAGTTCCTGCGCTTCTTCTGACACATGTAGAGAACCGTCTTTGTTTGTATCGTACAACACTGTACATGCTTACTCAGAAATAAACCCCATTATAATGATAGTGGTTATCCCTTAATAAACCATGAGAGATTGTAGCCTCTGAATGGATTCTTATGTATGTCCTGTCAGCACTGCTCACTTGTAAAAGGGGGCTTTCTCTCTTGCAAGCATGTGTTGGATTCTTGGATTCTTAGTTTTCCTTTTTCTGGGAATGTATTAGGGTAAGGCTAAAACATTGCTTTTGGGGATATAATATAGGTTATCCCAAACATGGAAGGGCATATTTGGATCCAACCTATTTTGGCCTGGTACTATAACATTACAACACTGTGAATACACAAGTACTGTAAGATTTTAACAACAAAAGATCACATTCTGGAAGAAGGCAATGGCAAACCACTTCTATATTGCTGCCCCAAAGCTAGATGGATGTGTCTGTGAAGTCATCAAGAGCTGAGCCCAACTTGAAATAGACTAAAATAGCATGATTAGCAATGCAAAAAGAATAAGAAGTCCAGAAAACAAGCCCAATATCAATGTGTCGTAACTCCAGGCTTAATTTGGGAAAAATATGAACTGAGAGATGGATTGAAGAAATTAGAAAAAAAAAATGGCACTCATCAATTGCAAGGCAAGATCTAAAGATTTCCTTCTTTCTTTAGGTAAAGCCTTCTCTAGCCAGTTTATGTTCTTTCCTATCAGGCAAGAGGCCTATTAAGCTGGATGCTTTTTCCAATGCCTGATCAACATGTTCTAATCTTAGTTTTGACTAAACAATGTAACAAGTCAAACTTCATTTATTAGATACTCAATCATTGAGGGTATTTAAGTAAGTTACAGAAGTTCATCTATCATAAATAATCTGATTTTGAAGTTTAAGGATATGGGCCTTCTAATCATACATGAAGTAGAGCCTAAATGAGAGGCAGGGAACAATCATAATCAGTTTTAACTTCTCACTAGCGAGAGTAACTAAATGTGTCCAAATTTATTCTACATTAAAGCATACAGAGCAGCATTTGCTGGTGACAGTTATCATAGTCATTTAATTAGCATATTAATTTTATATGAAAAATTTTTAAATTGCATTCATCTGATAAGTAGAATAGGTCTAAAAAGAGCAACATTCTAATTGTTTAAAAAAATACTGATATTTGGGATAAGATTTGTAGGAAACAGGTTGGGTTGGTGATAAATGAGAAAATGTCCAGCATCAACTTCAGCTTCTACAAGTAATATTACATTCAGGTACCCATTTACTAATGGCAATACCAATTTATTCATTACAAATAATTATACCGACTCTCTTAGAGTTGACAGGCCTACCAGTGCAGTCTCTCCTCATTTATAGGCTTATTGCAATGAGTATCAACTCTGACACTTGAGAGCTTCAATACTTTATGGCCATCATGCAAGAGCTCAGATACATGATCTGTACATTCTTATCTCACCAGAGGACCATGTACTGGAGTGAATTAACCACTTCCATGTAGCAAAGTCAAACATAGGGTTGACCTTTTCCTCTGGATTTCACTTCCTATGTTAACACAAGCCTAATTACTTCACTATATTTAGCAGAAATGCAAGTTAACCAATGTTGTTGTTGCCATGGATGAATAGTTGCAAGGATCATTCTTTATAAAGCAGATTTATATAGCTGACAAATCAACTGCTGCCCAATATTTTAAAACAAACCAAAAGACAGGTCACCTGTGTTAATTTGGGGACACGGACTTAAGACCTGATATCAGAAAAGACACTGTTTTAAATTATGATAGCAAATGAGATGGCATCAAATTCCAGGTAATCTAATTTAATGAATTGTATGTTGATTATGTGATGGCCAGACTGACATAAAATAAGCAAAATCAATGCAAAATTGTGATTTTGTTATCAGTTCCGTACTATCTTTAGGAAGCTATTTTAGTTTTTAAAATGTTTTAAATTTATCTTTTGGGACCATGAAGGTGAAAAAAAATACGATATCAACATAGCAGTATGCAGCACTAATACAATTCTCCACAAGAGCTTAATTATAATGCAGTGAAGAGCACCAGTGGGGAAGAACTGGTGGGGTGGGGACTTTGGCTTACCAGCTCTGCAGCTAGCTTCTCAATACAGTTACGGTGAAAGTATGTGTTAAGCTGTCACCAAGCATATAAAAACACTGTGGAAGTCTAGGACTTCTTAACAGGAAGAAATCTTGGTGGGGGTGTCTCTTGGCTGGTTGAAAATGAATGCTTCTGGGTGAGCACTAATGGTTGGCTTTGCATTCTGTACTAAAGTTTCTAGGAAGGAAATCTAACCATGCATCTGAGGGCCACGACATATGGGGCAATTCTTTTCCCCTCTTGAAGAACAACAAAAAAAAAGCTAAAGTTAACCCACCTTCGAAATATAGAGTTATGGCAGATCACAATAATACAATAAAATTAAAAGGCCAAACAAATAGTATACCCCTGGCTTAAGATGTATCAGTGTTGCTCCTTTCTATTCAGTATCTCATTACCGTATGACGGTACCCAAATTCTTTAATAATGTTAATATATACAAGGGATTAGCTGCTGCCACCGAGAATTGCTATAATCCTTCAAGCATTTATTTAGCACAACCATTGATTTTAATAGGTCTTGTGCAGAAGCAGTAGCACCATAGATTTCACTCAGAGTCTCTCTTCCTACTTAGTGATTGTTTGACATTTATGAAACGTAAATATGGGGATTAAACTGAAAAAAGCCTGAAAGCTTCCAAAAACCAGTTTACTAGAAACTGTAGGAAAGGCAAAGGACAGAATTCCTCTTAAAGACATAAAGAAACGGAGGCGAAGTTTTTAGACACCATTATCACAATCAATCTGAATTTAGTGTAGTCTACATTTCAGTGGAAATGAAAGATAGATTAAAGGCGATCAACGTCACTTTTCAAAACTATGTTGAGAACCAGAATTTATAGTATGTACAAGTGTTTTTAAGACATTGTTGAAAGCTTAAGATATACTAAATAGTGAAAGCATGAAGTGCAGAAACCTATCACTAAATGCAGCAATGAATTCTGAAGAACGCACTTAAAAGAATGCACTTTGGAATGTGTCTATACATCTAAACGAACATATGCATACACCCTAGATATAGACTCCATTTACAAATACAAAGTACACACTGCTATCAAATCAAATGCAAAACAAAGCTTGATTAGCACTCTAGGCTTGTCTACCTCACTACACTGTAAATGAAGCTCAGGCAACTTTGGTCTTGATGGTTCAATCCTTGGATCTGTGAATACTCACTACATTTCAAAATCAAGCCCAGCCCAGCCCAGCAAAGCCAACAGAATCCATGCCGAACGACATTTGTAGAACCCTTCCATTTTTGCAAGAAGTAACTTTTAGAATCATGTGCCTGGCATTTAGAATGGGACAAACAAACATTCAAAGGAAACTTAAAAGTTCATTCATACACAAGGTGAAAATAAGTTGCTGTTTTATGCAATGGCTACCAGGTGACCTTCAGGTTACTTCTCTAAGAATTGGCTAGGTTGGTTTTGCAGGGGAAGGTTTTGAAGGCATTTTGCTGCTTTGCCTATAGAATAGTGCAGGTTTTTTTATCCTTGAAGGGATTTTCTGAGGCAGGTATGCCCATTAGTAAAGGATCCTTCCTGGCATGTTCCTCACAATAGCACATTAAATCTGCTGATGCCTTCGACACCTGCAAAGGAAAAAAAGTGCAGAATTATAAATTTTCCCAAAAGCTTCTTTTAATAAAGCGAATTTTAATATACATTTGTTAAATATGTGCCTGTGTACGCACACAAAAAAAATAGGCTGCACTTTTTTAGCTTTTATTTATAAATGAGGCTTTAGTGGTAAATAAGCAAATTGCAAAACAAGAAGGCACATTTATGCATAAACCTAAAGGTTTATGATTTTTTATACTTTTTTATTTGTGAACAATAAATAAGGGGTAGTACAGGATTAATTGCTAAGAAGCTTGAGATGAGATTAAAAGCATTTTCTATTCTTCACATATGCATCTTAAGAAGTCTGGGCATGCCTACGGCATTCTTATCTTCTACAAAGAAATCACAGTTCTGGTGTTCTCTGGGACCAGAACTGGGTTCTGGTGTTCTCTGGGACTGTTGATCAAGATATGATGGAGACGTAATCAAGTACATGTTAACAGTAGCTTTCTACAAATGGCTAGAGAATCACAGAATAAGAATTGGATTCAGACCTTCGGATCAACCCCTTCCTCAATGCAGGAATCACAATTAAAGCATTCTAGGTTATCCTTCTCCTTCAACATTCAAAACAAGGGAGCCTATCACCACTTTGAATAACTACCGTAATTCCACTGTCAACCTGTTTTATGATTTGAACACCCTTGCTAACATTCAGCCAGAACCTATCTTTCTAGGATTTAAATCTGTTCTTCCATGGCCTGCACTCTGGAATAGGGATGGATAGGCTGTGACCTTCTACGCGATGTCTCTTCAGGTATTTGAAGAATGCTATTAAAGGTCCTCTCAAGCATTGTTTCTGAAGGTTAAACACCTCCAGCCCTTTCAAACTCTCTGCTGGAGATTTGGTTTTCTGTCCCCTGAAATCATTCTTGGTGTCCTTCTCTAAATCCAGATCTTTAAGACATGGTGACTGAAAATGGCACAGTACTTCAAATTGGGTCTGAGCAAAGCAGAACAATGATTACTACCTTTCTGTAATTTGGAAATTATACTTTTAGTAACTGTATTTGCCTATTTTGTTAGCCTGCTGACTTGTATTTAATTTGTAAGCAACTACTATTCCATTTTCTTTGTAAATACAAGTAGTCCTTGACTTATGAGCATAATGGAACTTGCCCATCATTATGATTGCAAGTCGTGAAAGTTAAGCAAACAACGCAGTCATAAAAGTGAGCTCATTGTTTGTTATGGGCTGTTTTTGTCAAAAACCAGAAGTAAAATATGGCCTATGACTGCAAGTCACTGCAAATGTGAACCAGTTAGAGAACACCCAACATGTGGTCACATGATCATCGTGGTGTGAGGGGGGGCATTGACCACTTTGGAATTGTGTTGTTCAGTACCTTTAAGGGAATCTATCAGAATTTTGAATGGTTTCTAAGCGATGGGCCATAATTTGAGGACTACTTTTACTCCTACTGAGCCAAATATCCCACACCCTATCTTTATGTAATTAATACGTGTTTACTAAATTATTGTTCCCTCAATTTTTGGTCAAATTTTGCAGATTTGTTAAGTATGCCATTTATTTTTTCACTCGTGTCATTATTGAAAATACCAAAGAATAGAAGATCCAGGAGTGATTCCTTCCTCTAATCGGATCAGAAACAATTGATAAACATGCCTGCAAATTGTGTTTTGAACCAGTTATGTATCAATTTAATTATCATGCCATCCAACCTATACTTAACCAGCTTGCTAATTGGCATGTCAAATGCTTTTGATGATGTCAAAATATATTACAGCTATAATTATAATCTGGACCAGAATTTTCCATCACTAAGCAGTACAGATGTAAAGTGCAAGATCACGTGGTCACATCTTTTAGCAATGGCAACCCCCATTGTCATTATTAATTTCCTAATGAACAAAATCAGTGGGGCAGCCAGCAGGAAGTTGCTAGTCTCAGGTGGCTTGCAAGCAGGCAGGGACAGTGGTAAATGGCTGCTGCTGGGTGTGAGAGAGAGTGGGGTGCATGGGTGGCCAGAAAGATGTGGCTGAAGCATGTCAGGGCTTGGAATTGCTGCTCTCAGGGGGAAAGGCTGCTTGAGAATGTATGAGTGGTTGAGGTACCATGCAAGTACAGTGAGGCTTGGGAAGGGTGTGTGGGAGGGTGAGACTTACCAGAGCAATTTATGACCTTCACTGCCTATTTCCCTATTGACTTTGCTTATGGGAAGCTGCCAGGGAAGTTCACAAATGGTGATCAAGTTCCCAAGTATCCAATTGTGATCATGTGACTGTACAAGTGGTGGGGACAGTTGAACTTAAAAGGACTGGTTGCTACCACCAGTTGCTACCACTCATTCAGGCGCTGTCATAAGTGTAAAAGGTCACTAAATTATGATCATTAACCGGGGACCACCACTATGTCTACAGCATGGCTGTCAAACGCGCAGCGTCACATTGCTGTCACGTGACATTTCACGATTTTTTTCCCCTTAGTGGAGCTGGAATGGATGTGGCCTGCATATGACGCATCCAGCCCGCAGGCTGCCAGTTTGACACTCCTGCTGATCTACAGGAAGAATATGCAGTATCTTCCATGCATAAACTGTTTCCTGCATAGGATCGCTGGCTCTCAAACACAAACCATGCAGAGGATGAATTAAAACGGGATTAAATGTATGAACCTTTCCCGATTTGCCTTATAAAATCACTCTGTGATCCCTCCCACTTTTGTTTTGGTTGAAAGCCAACTACCAAAGTATTCTGGATTTTGTTTTTGCCAAAGCATGGGTCACCGAACCAGTTTGGCACAACTTCCATAAGGGAAGAGTGTATTTCAGGTTATTTTTCATTTCATGTACATCCTTAGCCTACAGCATTCCCACAATCTATTTTGGAATTTGCTTGATCAAAAAAGAGATTATCATCTGTCTGCAAAGACTCAAATCCATGCTGATTTTTTTATTGTTTTCAAGATGCTGACAAGTCCTTATGATTTGTTCTACAATTTCTGCAGGTATTGATGGCAGACTGGTCTGTAATTTGTTGCACATTTTGCTTCCTGCATTTTCTATTTTCTGATTTTGAAACGTGTGAGAATTTTTACTAGATCATCAGTTACTTCCTCTCTACCTTGCAATTAATCTAGATATTTAAACATTAAAGGTGAATTCTCTGATCATGTTTTTATAAAATTCAAGGTTCATTTATACCAATGCTTCCTGCTCTTCACAATTCCAAGTAGAGCACATACACATACGTACGTGTGTGTGTGCGTGCGTGTGTGTGTGTGTGTGTGTGTGTGTGCGTGTGTGTGTGTGTGTATACTGGAGAAGACTGCATCAAATTAAAATTTGAGTAACTAACTTTTTCTTAGCATTCTGCTAACATTTAATATATACTAACATTTTTCTTTTTTGTTTTGAATGTACCTACTAGGCCTTTTTGTTCCTCTTGGGATTCTTTCTTTTCATTTTTTTTTTAAAAATAAATTTTATTAAGTTTCCACATTTTAAAAAACATAAAACATTTCATTTCTTATTCTAACATTTCACTTTCTTGATACTAGCTCTATAGTTCCAATTCACTGTCTATATTATTCCTTTCTATTTATTCTTTTTATTCTTCCCAATCCAACAAAAGTTTGGAGAGAAATTGTATAAGACTTTTGGGACTCTGTTTCTCTGGAAGTCAGCAGGATAACTTTTTGAAATTTGAACTGAACAGGATCAAAAATACATTATGACATGGGACTGACCAACATAATATCCAAATGTGTGTCTATTGCACCATGAAGTTTCATCATTAAAGAAAATATATTAGACTCACAAAGCCATATTCTAATAACTTCAAGGCAATTCTTAAACTTGATTTTGTCAAAATGCATTTTGAAACATAAGAGACACAGAACACACTTTAAATAATAAACACATAGTTCATAACAAGAAAATATATTATGCTTAACCTTTATCCTTTCTATAGATGCTTCTATTCTCAACTGCTGAACAGTTCTTCTTGCCTGAGCTATGTTGTTTGTGGTGCCAGATGTTTTGCTAGACATTCTCGGTGAACTCTTCCAAGCACTGTTAAGAAAAGACAATGGATTGTTTTGCTGGTAAAAAATCATAATTAATCAAAAACAGGAACAAAGGTTCAGAATATTTCATGTCATCCAATGTAACAGTAACTAAGCTTTCACAACAGAAGAAGAAAATAACTTTGCAATAGTAAAGCTGATAAAATATTGGGAGCAGTGAGTTTATAAGTGTAGAATTTGTTTTTATTTTGAAGCACATCAGTTCATAACCATGAATAATCTTTTTTTCATTTAAACATTTTATAAATGGAAACAAACAGTAGAATTGTTGTTTTCAAAAGACATTATGTATATTTATTCACATAAAAATGAAATCAGATACACAAAAATGTATTTTTCTTACTGAATGTTATACAGTATGCAACACCTTTAATGTTCAAAGTCTATTCCTCTGCAGTTGGTCTCCTTAGAATTTGGGTTCTAAGTATTCAAGGTTTATGCCCATCAGATCACCTGCTAAATATATTTGGTCTAGTGGTTAAGGCAAGTACAGGCAAGTATTCAAGGTTTAATCTCCCTCAGATCATCTGCTAATTATACCATAGGTAGATAGCTCTATGCATGTGTGTGTGTGTGTGTGTGTGTGTGTGCACAGGCATGCACATGAAGAAAGCTCAACCTACCTCACAGGGTTGTTGTTTTGAGGGAAATAGAAGGAGTACAGGAAGTCCCTGACTTACAACAGTTTGTTTAGAGACTGTTTAAAGTTACAACAGCACTTTAAAAAGTGGCTTATGACCATTTTTCAATTACGACCTTTCCCGCATCCCCATGATCATGTGATCAAAATTCAGATGCTTGGCAACTAGTTCTATGTTTAGGACCATTGCTATGTTCCAAGGTCATGTGATTTTGGGACTTTCTGACAAGCAAAGTCAATGGGGAAACCAGATTCACTTAACACCCAGGTTACTAACTTATCAACTGCAGTGAGTCACTTAACAACTGAAGCAAAAATAGTCGTAAAATGAGACAAGAGTCACTGAACAAATGTCTCACTTAATAAAAATGTGGCGCTCAATTGTGGTCGTAAGTTAAGGACTACCTGTATTAGGCAGGTTTGCCACTTTGAGTTATTTATAAAAATACACATATTTATAGAAATACACATACGAAGTAGACAACTATGAAAAGGAATGGAACAAAAACACCACAGGCTTTTAATCCACAGCAGCCTGTGAGAGCATGTGGCTTATCATCTCTGTCTTCGAAGGGGCGCAGTATCTGCAGTCACCCAATGGTAGCTTGTAGAGCGAAAACAATTAGCAGGCTTATCCACTGTTCTTCTTTCTCACATTCTTGGGATGAAGGTGGCTTATTGTACACCCTTGACCTGTCTTTTCTAAATCTTCCTGAACTATTCAACTTTCAGCACTTCAAGGTTGGTAATTCTTACTGAAATTTCTTGAGAGTTAAGGTGATAATTTATTAAAGTTAATTTTCTGGACTCCCAAAAGAAACCTTTATTCAATTTGCATAGGACATAATGTGCTTCAACATATTAAAGGTATCTTATTTCTTCTGAAAATGTGCACCTCCAAAAAACTGAAATAATGCAAGGTTATAAACACAGCTTCTTGACTAAATCAAACTACCCAATCAACATACAGCATATTTAAAAAGATCATGTTCACTTTCTTTGCCCGATCCAAATGACATTGCTTATCATGCTTGGCACTGATTGCCTTCTACATCCAGGCATGAGCGTTCAGAGCTGAGTCACAGGCCTTAATATCCTACTGTTGGATTGCATCCAATGTCTGCAGACTCAGATCATCATGTTCAGCCAACGAATGACCATTGTAGCACAAGATGGCTTTGCTGCAATGGCTTTTTAACCTCTGGGAAGCCACGTGAATTACTGAAATACCACTCCTGACTAAGTTTTCAAGATTATGCTTGAATACTGCCAAAACTGGAGTGCTTTGCTCATAGTTTTGAGAACAGGAATTCTAGTGCAACCAAATTTTAACTGGCCAAATTTTAACTAACTGTATAAATAAGCAGATAACAGAACGAAACTATAATGTAATCTGATTCTGATCATAAAACACCAGTACAATAGCAATACTGTAGACAATTACAAAGCAGCTTTCAGAGATAGACACTTCCAAAGTTACAGCTACCTGCAACAGCTGGTACATACTATCATTAATGAGTGAGTTTAATAAATTGACAAGTAAAGCCCAATAAAATTACTAACAAACAATATTGATTGATGAACACAACAATCAATTTGCATTCTATGAAAAACACTGCTTTTAATAAAAGAAAAACAAACTCAAATCTAAATATTAATGGAGAAGCCAATTGACAACGATGTCTCTGCATATATGCCGTGAACAAACCAAAATCAATTCCTTCTCTATTTAATTCTAAGGTCTCATTTTCCCAATAGCCAATGGGTTAAATCAGAGGTCCCCAACCCTCGGTCTGTAGACCAACACCAGTCCACGGCATGCCAGAAACTGGTTCGCTCAAACAAGCAAAGCCCAATTGTGGGGTGGCAGGTAGCATGCGAAACCACGCCCCATCCAGTGCGTGGAAAAACAGAACCAGTCTCTGGTGCCCAAAAGGTTGGGGGCCACTGGTTTATGTAAGTACTCCTTCCTTCTTCCCCCTTGATAGAAGGGGTCACATGCTGTCCTGGCTTCAGTACTATCACTGTTGTTGAGCCACTTAGGGCCTACATTAATCAATATATTAAAATATATCAGAAAACAAGTTTTGTATATAGTGGTTAACGTATAACCACTATATGGGATGCTGTTAATTATAATCCCCGTTTACAGTAATTTTTAACAGTTTCCAGTTCTCATAGCTCAGACTATATAAACAATAATCCAGACAAGTTAACTCCCACTTTCAGCGAGTTGAATAAGCTTGGGTTCCAATTTACATTTTATTTTTAAATGCCATATGATTCCTGAGCCTATGAGCACGACTTTAGAGGATGGTTAGACATCTAAATATCAGCCATATTAACATCTGGCTTCCTCACTGGATTACAATGGCTTTATTCAGGGGTGGGATTCAAAAATTTAACCACAGGTTCTGTGGCCGTGGTTTAGGTGGTGGGCGTGGCTTGGTGGTCATGTGACTGGGTGGACATGGCTTGGTGGTCATGTTATTGGCTGGGTGTCACCAACTCAATATCATTCACATCGAGGTACGCATCTCCTCGCCTAGCCTCTCATGACTGTGGGGATGCTTCAACAGTCATCAATGTGAAAAATGGTCATAAGTCATTTTTTTCAGTGCCACTGTAACTTTAAATGGTCACTCCACACCAGCAAAGTATCAGCAAAGGAGGGGAAAAAAAGTCTAGAGAAGTTCCAGAGACAGGAAGTTTAGTCCTGCCAAGAATGTAATCAGGGTTAATGGAGAGGCAGTTTCTGTAAGCAACACCAGAATGTTTCCTTCCTGCCTTCCTTACAGGATTAGGCCAGTAATTTCTTCTAACACCGGTTCTCTGAACTGCTTAGAATGTTAACAACCGGTTCTAGCGAATAGGTGCCAACTAGTAGAATCCCACCACTGGCTTTATTTATTAATTCATTGTTTCTACATGTCTGGTCAATGAATTGGAAGCATTAAAGTCAGTGTATCCATAAAATTCATTAGGTGTGTGTGTGTGTGTGTGTGTGTGTGTGTATGTGAGACCCACATCCATACAGAAGCCTGATGATGGCAGATGAGATTCTGCTGAAACGTTGCTACAACTTTAACAGCACTACAATGACGTGGGATAATACCCGAAGGAAGCTAAACAGCACACATGTAAGTACCCGCAAAAACCTAAGAAAACAAATATATATATAAAAAAACATATATATATATATATATATATATATATATATATATATATATATATATATATATATATTTTTTTTTTTTTTCAGGTAAATATCTTGCCAGTGAAATTTATCAAAAGAAAGAATCTAGTCGGAAGTCACCCTGAGTCTGGAACACAAAATAAAACAAACAGCCTTCTGCAATGTAGGTTCTGTCCAGTAATTCAGATCCCAGGAAAGGTTTGTGCCAATTGTGGATTACATTATCAGTCAAGCATCCTGGAAGGCATTTCAGTTCTTTGTCTAGCAAATAAATCCTGGGTGGTATGATATGATATGAGCAGAAATGCAGCAAATGACAGGAATTTATTTCCAAGGCAAGACTGACTTTCAATTCCCTTTTCTTTCTTTTTGGTTAGGAAGCAAAGTAGAAAAATCTTAGTCACTTAACAAGCTTATTTTAGAGAAATAATAAAAGTACTTTGTTCAAAGGATAAAATCAACATCTTAACGAAACAGCCAGGGCAACAACAATGCAGGCAGGAGCATTAGGCTAGTCATAGACTGACACAGACCAGGGATGGTGCTTATCATGCTTGTAGGACAAGCAATTACTGGGTCTTCAGAAAGAACCTTTCGGCAGGTTAAGTTTCACATCCTTTTACAAAAATATGCTAAAACAGGTTAACAGTCCAGCTGAGATTCTTACGGTAGACAGCAGCAGCTATTCACGCATGGAGATGGTTGGCCAGAAGTGGCACATATTTTTATTCTTGTGCATGTTACTTGTGAAGATGTATACATTTGATGTAGAAATCTTTGTCCAATCACTTACTTCTGCTAACAATTAGCAGAAAATTTGCTTGAGAATAATTTTCCAAGGGTAATTGGCTGACAATTTGGTAAATTAAAAAACACACTACAAGTAGTCCTTGACTTACAACCACAATTGAGCCTGGAATCTTGGTCATGGAGCAAAGTGGTCGTAAAGTGAGATGTCAGATGACTTTGCTCAATGGCCACAATCCTGACATTCCTGATAGTGTTCATTAAGCTATTGTGCAGGTTGTTAAGCAGATAAGAAGTGGAACACAGATAAAGTATGGAACGATAACACAGATAAGTATGGAACACAGGATGCCTCAGGGGTAAGTGGATGGGTGGGAGATTCCACTTGGGATCTGGAAATCCTCCCTGCTGAAATCCAAACCAGATTTTCAGCTCCTGAGGAAGGCAGTCTGCGCCAGGTGTTCCTCAGTCACCTGAGGCATCCAGGGCTACTTAATTTATCATGCTGTCTGTCTGCTCTTTGCTCAGATTTCAGGTTCTTTTCATCTGTAAAGGCTAGCTGAAAGAGCTGCCTGCCAAAGGATGTCAGTTCCCCTCAGGTCAGTTTCCTTTCAGCAGGATGCAGGAATGGAGGTCAAATCATCAGGATCTGAAGTCCATTTTTCCAGCTCGCTAAAGGAGTTTAGCTTTTCTTTACAAGCAGCTCTTTTAGTCAGGCCCTAGAGACAAGATGGAGTCCTCGCAGCAGATGACAGCAGGTTGCCATCTTCCCTGCTGGCCTCCCCATTGATTTTTTGGGGAAGTGGCAGAGAAGATTGCAAACAGCAATCACTTGATGGTGGGGCGATTGGTAACCAGTCATAAGTGAAAACAAGTTGCTAAGATCACAATCACAAGACCATAAGGGGACAGCACATTTTATGACAACCTGTCCTGATCCAAGCCTTGTTCAAATTAAACAAATACAAACGGTGTATAAAAGCAAACCTTTTTTAATGTGGCGCTGGGAATTCTTTGCATTCCCAGCCAAGAATAATTTAAACCTAATTGTTTGAGATAAAAGCAAGTCCATTCAAGGTTGTAAAAGGTTGCCAAGAACAGAAGTCTAATTACTGATAAATATCAACGGACAGAAGTTTCAAAAACAAACCGGAATTTGCAGGGCTTCAGCGAGGACTCAGAGTCTAAAGAACTTCTTTGCTTCCTGAAAAAAGCATATCCCCGAGGGCTGGTTTTTATCCCTTATGGGAGGGGCAATCACCTTCCAACCTTACTCCTGAGTTGCCCTTGCTGCTTCAGCTGCTCTCTCCTTTGAGTAGCCTTGTGCACACGTGCACTGGGCACAGGCTCCCCAGGGTCCTCTGCTTCACTGCTGCCAGACTCCAAAAGCTCCGAAGGCAGCATCCCACTCTCCAATAGTCCTGGCCCCATCCCTGCATCGGATGCAGGACCCTTGTTCAAGTCTTTGTCAGGCTCCCTGACTGGTTCCCTTTCATCCTTGCTCTCAGAGACCTCTGCCATCCGCACCTGCTGCCGACGAATCACAATACAATGAGAAGTGTTATACAGGCTATAAAGCACCCTTTTCAGGGTCACTGTAATACACAATCATCTCTAACTTTGTTTTATTTATTGCATAAATGTCTTCTGGAACAAAAGGCAATATACAAAATAAGTGCCTCTCCATTTTTATACTACCTTGAGACTTATGTCAGACTGAGAAACAGAAATTGCTTAAAAGTCATTTAGGGAGCTTCATGTTGAATACTGTAGTTTATGAAACTTCAATTTCTCCAACCGAGCAGAACTACTCTTGTAAAAGTTGCTGGTTGCTTAAAATATACAGCAAGTGACACAAAGTAGGCTAATATATCGTTGCATTAATACAAATCTGTAAAATGAATAAACGGATGAAACATTGAATGATTTGTTTGAGGTAGAGAGGTAGATCCTTATTGGTCAAAGGGAGCTTGCCGGACTTGGCCACGGGGGAGGAAGTGGGATTGAACTGGCAGTTCACAAAGGGCAGGAGAAGGTCCTTGCCTAATGCAGAGGTTCCCAACCTCCAGACTGGTATCGGGTTTGTGGCCTATTAGGAATCAGGCCACGCAAGTAGTGGGCAAGCAAACAAAGCTTCACTTAGGTATGCACAGAATTAAATTGTATGTGAAACAATTGTCTTCCATGAAACTGATCCATGGTGCCAGAAAGATTGGGGACCACTGATCTAACAAACACAAACTGGATCTGCTGGAACTGCTGTAATTAAGCAATGCATCCATTCATTTAACACCCGCATTTTGCACCAGTTGAAGCTTCTGAATGTTTTTCAAAAGAAGCCCAAGTAGAGCACATTGCAGTTATCCAAATGAAAGATCAGGAGGGCATGAGTAGAACTTGCAGCGCATAGAATTTATGAGTAGAACTTATAAGCAGTATAAGTAGAACTTATAATTATCTAGTGCAGGAATGTGTGCAGGTGGTGCACAACCAAAACTGTGCAAAGGGCCCTGTAGCCATGGCTGCCACTTTCAACAGGAGCCTTTGAGTCCAGGAGAAACCCCAGATTGTGCACTGGGTTCATCTAGGAAAGTGCCATTCCATCCAGGAAGCACCTTGTCACCAGAAGGTCCAAATACTCAGAGCCAGTCAGTCTTACATAATCATTGAGCATTATATATTATTTACAAAACACAGAAAGGAGGTAAGTATTAAAAATACATATGTTTGAGATGTATTGGAGTAAAGTTTTCATAACTTCTGGGCAGCATGGATGACAGTCGGGGATTATGGGAGCTGAAGGCTATCACATCGCTTAGCTTTGTTTTGAGTGCTTTATTAACTCTGCATGCCAAATCTTTCATTACCATAGAGTCAGAGTTGCAGGCAGTTAACAAAATCTCCAGCAGGCTATAACAGGATCACATTTCCTATTGTGAATTCATTTTCAATAAATAAAACTCTGGCTACCGGATAGCTTAGTTAAGAATGTGTGCTATGGTCTTCAAAAGACTGTTTACCAGAATTTACGCTGCCCACTGCCAGAATCCTTCTCGATTCCTCAAAGACAGCCTCTAAATTGACATATTGACAGCTCTACCAGTAACTCCACAAGGCCTGCACTAGTTAGGAATATGGTCAACATAACCAGACAATGGCAACAGCTGTTTTTTTTTTTAAAGGTAAGTAGGAAATAGTACAGCATTATAGGACAGAAAATTAAGACATTTTCTCTTTTGGGGTGGGGGAGAGATGCGGGAGGGGAACAGAAAGGGAAAAGGGTGACTGGCTTTCCCATCCAGAATGATGACTTCTGCATTTGATCCAAACAAGACGGAGCACTTTTAAATTCAATGCATGCCCTTCTCGCTGAACAAAAGCTAATTCAGCGGTGCTTAATTTTAGCTCCATCGTGACCCTTGTGTTTTTGTCTTTGTGTGAGATGATCAGTCAAGTGCTACGGAAACAATGGGACCTTTTGCTAGGACTACTTTTTTTGTAACTGTAGCATCAGCCTTTCCATAAAAGGCAACTGACAAGCCCTTTCTCATCTTGCATGACTCAGCATGATTTGGTGATTTCAAGTTTACTCACCGCTCTGATACTGATCTACTGTAATGAAATCACAAAGCCAAAGTGATTCTTTCTCTAGAGAAATTTTACCCCTGCTTATAGCATATTTTTGAAAATTACATCATTCTCTCTAAATAGCTGTAGTTAAACCTGGGCCAACTTTTCACACTTGGGCATCAAAGAAAGCAAACTAGTTTGCTTACTCTTCGAGGGCTTACTTTCTCTCCTCGGTTTTAAAAAAACCTTGAAGCTTTTACTAAAATAGGCATCCTGAAGCTCTTGCACAGCATTCATAAAAGTTATCTCTGAAAAGGTTTATTATGATAGAAGGGAGAACATGCCAATCTTTATAGGAAGTAATATTAATTATATTTAATTTAAATATATTTTAAAGTAAATAATTTCAGGTTTTGCCCTGGTCCTAACCCACTTTTTTCTTTTTGTCCAGAGAGTGCTATTTAGGCTGTTTTCCAATTAGCTGCATAGAGAGACATGCTGCCACGGTAAATTTTCATGACCTTTATCAGATGGGGAAATTGCTCATATGTTTTGGTATAGAAGTTTATTCCAAATTTCAACAAGAGGGAGAATAATAAAAAATGATGATCATTCGTATAAAAAAGGCTTTCCTCAATTTGAAAATTGTACACCCTGATTTTAAAAGCACTAGTTCCAATCTGAAGTTAAGAAGGATTGAGAATGTTCATAACAGTATATGGATCTAGTGTCTGATTGTTCTTGGTTATTTTAAGTCAAGGATTCCCACCCAATTAGGTTAGGAAGATCATCTTGTTCAAAAAAAATCCACAATATTTTCAAAGCTTTCCAGAATTAACTCCTGTAAGCTTGTGACAAGCAAACAGGGACCAGACATTCCAAAAAGGAATCTAGGGAATTATTTTATCCCACAGAAACCTCTGAAGTCAAGAATAAATTTGGGAACTCCTACTGAACCCTTCTAGTTTATAATTCACAAGATGGCCTTCCTCCCCAACTACGAATTAAATAAAAACAAACAGAAGAGAAGTGGAAATGACCGGTTACACAAATATGAAGGAAAACAGAGTTGTTGAATTCATGCCGTTCATAAAACATAGCAATTGCAGACTTTAAAAAAAGACTATTTACATTCCAAAACAGAAATATGTACCTGCCAAAATGTTAAGTTCTATTTGAAATGTATGAATCTTAAATTTTCTTACCCCTTATTTCTCTTGACAGAAAAGGAATGCCTGTGTCTAGTTTTAGTCATATCATCTCATTTTTGAGAATTTCACCTAACAATTTAAGTTCATAAAAATGTTGCTTTTGGAAAGGATTACTAAAACAAGGGCATAAAGCACTGATTTCCAACTTCAGCCTATTTGCATTATATATAATATAGATATGCATTTTGCAAACTGTATTAATTCAACTTATTAAGTACCTGAAAAAGTAATACGGTAGATTCCTTCCTGCTGAAGGTGTTCAAATGATATCAAGAAAAGTTCAGAGGATTCCTATACTGAGCAGAAAGTTGGGATACATAATTTCTACAGTATCTAACTCATACATTCTGGGATGCAATGTTGTTTACCTATTTACTTATTTGCTTATTTTATTTGTTTGGCGTTGTCTGATCCGAAACTGTCCCTGGGCAGCTCACAGTATATAAATACAGTATCAGAAATAAAAGTACAGCAATGGAAATAAAATAAATGGCAAATCTGGGCAAGTAATATCAAGAGACTTGTAATTTAAGACAAAGATATCTAACAAGGGGTATCATCTACTTTAGCCCAAGGTCCAGAAGAACAGCCAGGTTTTCCAGAACATCAGCCAAGGAGGAGCTATCCAGACTGCCTGAAAGATCAATGTAATTTGATGGTACTCACAACCAACTTTACTATCCTTATGTAATGTTTGAAACAGTCCTTCTCTTATGCAATCAATTCACAAGGTATCCCAACTAATTTCAATTTAACCTGTAATGTTGGAAACGCTGTTATGAACATGGTTTTAAATTTGAATGCAGCATTTTAAAACACTATAGAATAGGTGGAAATATTGTCTTAAATGTAAAGGTCCCTTAGCTAAACATGGTATTTACTGTTAATTGTTTAAAGCTCCTTTTGACTTCATCAAAGTTTCTGCACTATTTGACCTGACCGTTAAGCCCTCTCTTTCCACAGTCTTGGTTCCAAATGAACCTTTGAGCCAGAGTTAATAGTCCAATAGCAGTGCCCAGTTCACATTCTTTTGCAAATGGATTTTAGTGAAGTTTTCACCAAAGAGTAGAATGTAAGAGATTGAAGAAAACCTTAATTTATGGTTGATATCTTTACGAGTAGATTAATGTATAACTTCTTTCTCTTAAGCACCAAATACCAGAGATATAATGGCTTAATTCAGGTAGCAATTGGTTCATCTGCCAAATCACCTATGTATTTTAAAGTGGATGCTGCTTTTATAAAAACAATAGCATGTATCTTATAATTTTAACATGTAAAAACACAACAGGTAATCTATTTTTATATAATTATGTTTTTTGTAAAATTACCAATAGGAATTAGCTATGCAAAAGGAATTAACTATGCTTCAGCAACAAGAATATTTGAGAAAAGCACTGATCATAATCAAAATTATGAGATTCTTGGTGCTCTGTGAGCTTGGCTGTTTTCTTGCAGACATTTCATTATTAAACTAGACAACATCATCAATGCTAACGGGAGTGGGGCTTGCTCTCATTTATACACTTGTATCTTGCCTTATCAGTGTTGGTGGAGTAGTTTTGGTAGTTCCTTGATTAGACTGTTGTTTATTGTTAGCTTGTTTGTCCGAATTGGTAGTTCCTTGATTTGGGTATTGTTGACTTCTTGATTATTGACCTAGTGTTAATCTTGATGTTAATCCCTGCTCATCTGGGTGTTGATTGCTGGTGAGGAAGTGTTTTGATCTTTTTGTTTCCTTTTTGGCTTTTTTGATTCTATTTTTTGAAAGCTATGTAGATGCTGTTTATCTCTATGTGCCTTTTGATCACTGATTAGTCTGAATGCCAAACTTCCAGGAATTCTCTAGTATTTTTGGACTTGGCTTGGTCTAGGATGCTCACAGTTGAAACTATGGTTAAGCTGTGGTGTGAAATTAAGGAATTTTCATTAGATCTTCTGACTGCTAGTTGGTGTTCATGGATATGTTCTGCTAGTGTTCTGCCTGTTTCTCCTACATAGTGGCTATTACAGTCCTTATGCTGAATGTTGTAGATGACTCCTGCTTTTATTCCTTTGAAGTTGTTGATAGTTTCATGTGTGGTCTCTAGTTGTTCCTTTTTTTATTGTGACATAGTTATCTTCTAAGTACCAGATCCATGGGAGTATCATAGATTCTAGATGTTACATTATGATCTGAGTCCTGAAAGCAAGGGTCTCATGGATATTCCTTTGATTTGTTGATATATTTGTCTGTCAAATGGAAAATATATGATCAGACAAAGCTTGATGAGATCCATGATTCTGGGCATTGCAGTCTTAAATGTATTTGGTTAGGTCGGTTGAGCTATGTAGTAGTGCTCTCATGGATTTCTTTGCTGATTCCGGTTCTACGGATGTAAAGACATCAAATAAGACCGCAATTTCATTTCCATCTATTGTAAGGCTTTGATTCTTTGTAGTGGGAAGTTGATGGAATTTGTTTCCCCCTGTGGAATAATTGGAATGGAATATTTGTTCCCCCACATTCTTTATAAATATTGTAGGTTGGGGTCCCCGGTAGTGATACAATTGGACAGAGAGATATTTCTGGTTTGTTTATTTGGGGGCATCTATCGAAGTGTGGCGGACAGCTCCATAGCTCAGAGAGCACCAAGGGTCCGAAGGTACAAATATTCCAGCCCTAAGTCCAGCCCTAAGGTACAAAATTTTTCTCCTATTGATAATCAGATTTTTTTGTCCAGAAAAGCTATTCTTCTTAGATGGTCTAGTCAGGGCATGAAAAAAAAACCCTCAAAGACAGAGCAAAGCAGTTCTTCTGGTGAAAGGCATTTGTGAAAGGCATTCCACTCTTTAACTGGCAACACACTTAAAAAGATGCTGCCTTTGCTATTCCTGCTTAATATCGATCTATGAAGAATGTGAAACACCAGATATTAAATGCAATATATTGGGCAGGGGAGAGTACATACCACTGAGAGAGGATCGGTGATGAGCTATCCTTTCTTTTATGACCTGAGGGAGTGAGGGGTTTACTTGCATTTTTATTATATTTAACACTTTGGTCCAGATAGAAATAACTCATTTTTACAAACAGGAGAGTTCTTTGGTTACTAGGTTCCAAGATTTTTTTAGGCAAATTAAATGTAAGAGGCAACACTTTGTATAGAGATAGAAATAAATAGTAACTATTTCAATTTAAAAAAAACAACAACAACACTTTGCTCAGCCAAATTAGCCCTAGGCAATTTTGGACCAAAATTTCAAAACACATTCAAGGTCAGTATCATATATAAACTGCCTTCTGAAATTCAGCCTAGTAAAGCACAAATGGACAAGACACAGCTGGCAGCCCAACAGGAGCTAATAGCATGTCCGGATTGCAAAACTGCATTTTAAGAATAATTGCAAACCATCTAATACAGCTGATCCACTACCCATAGCTAGGCAACCAGAAGCCCTCTGCTGATTTTTATTTTGCCCAATACATCCATCTATGATGTGGTCTGATTTAGTTGAATTCGGGCCATGGCTCATGTTGTAGTTATAGTGGAAATATATTAGCTATAATCTGGAGGTTGGGTTCAGATAACTGATTTTAACTACCTTTTTTTTTTCTTTAAGTTTTCAAAAACAATTTTATTTTCAAATTTAAAAATGTACAATTTCAAAAATACAGAAACAGTAATAACACACAATTTTTTACATTTGTTGTCAAATTTGGTAAATCCTAAAAATCATTATTGGTTTGTACTAGTCACATATTCACACATTATCACATCCTAAGCACTAAATAATTCACAATATACTCCATTCATTTTCATGTTGGCTTATAACTACTCTATTACAAATACATTCATGTTTTTTTTAATTAATAAACGCAAAAAATATTATAAATGGCTAATAATAATAATAGTAGTAACAGAGAAAAGATTTAAAACCTTTAATTGTTTTTATGTACTTAATATATTATAAACTGTTGGATATAATTTGTATCTTTGGTTCACTTCATTTTAACTACCATTTGACCTCTCATTCAAACCAGACTAACAGCTTGCTTACAGTTCAATAGCCATTAATGTAGTCCTCCAAGAAAACAACAGAATGTAAGAGCAGCTGTAGTAAAGCCATCGCTGCAGCCTTGTTGCTCTCACTTTTAACCCTAGCCCTAATCCTAATTCTCATCCAAAACTTAAATCTAACCCAGGGTTGCACAAATGAGGATTTGATAATACAAACTAGATGACAGTTTCATTCTTTCCTAATCCTGCAATGATACCTGTGATCAATGGTGGTATACTACCGGTTCGGCCCAGTTCTGCCAAGCTGGTAGTGGCAATGACCAGTGGAGACCAAACCGGTTCTCTCCGCTGCTCTGCTGTTGGGCCCGCCCACCCTCCCGGGCTCCCATATTCACCTTTATCCTCAGAATTTGAAGCACAGCTGCTTTGCGTGGCACAGCAGAGTGCTACACGGCAGCTGAAGCGACCAGAAGAGTGCAGGCTTGCAGGAGGCGAGTTTGAACGCCTCTGTGCTCGCGCAAATGCCTCTGTGCCTGTGCAAAGTGCGCATTTGGTGCACACGCCCACGCAAAAGTGTGTGCACATGCGCAAAGCGCACCCACCAAGCCGCCCCACTGAATTGGTGGTAAAAATATTTGAATCCCACCACTGCCTGTGATCCTAGTTGGGTCACATTCCAGAAACTCTTCTACTAGAGGAAGAGGATTTATTTTATTTATTCAATCTATATCTGACTGCCCCCCTTCCAGATCCAACTCTTAGGAGCTAAGTTATTTTTCTCCTCTTTCTTGTGACTTCCCTAAATTTGTTTTTCCTTTCTCTTTGTAGCCGTATGGCTTTCCTGAAACAGATCAAGAAGCTTGAGAGATCCTCAGGAATCCTGCAGAAGTAAGTAGCAAGGTATAAAAACATTAGCTTCTACTCTCCATTTCACATTTCACACCCTTAAGGAGTCTTTCCTTGTGCAAAAAGCAAGCCTAGTTCCAACTTGTAAACTGTTTATAAGGCCCCAATATTCTCCAAATGTCTTCTAGCAAAGCTGAATGCTGAGTTTAATCAAAATACAAAGCTGCAACTTCTAATATTTCTGCTTTCTTGCTCATAAGCAGTTGCTGGTTCAAATTGCTCACTATCAAGTGGCTCTCCCTCAAAAAGCCATATTTTGTACTAAGAATGTAATGTATGGATTGAGGCATACAATCATGATATTGTACTGTCATAATATAACCCTTGTTAATTATTGGTTATTCTAGCAGTTTTCTTGCAAAAACAGCTAAAGAGGTGTGCATTAATGGCTGGTCAGTAAGCAGTAGGATTTTGTTGTTTAAGTTCTCAGCTAAATGACTGACCTTTCAAAACTTTGTTCTTAACCTCTACTCGAAAACAACTTTAAAAACTTTACCAATAAGCTTATTGTTTTAAGTATATTCTTCGAGTTTAATTGCTAACCAGTATCATTCATGATCAAATAGTGTTTATACTTTCCAAGTTGCTGTTTATTGTTCTCAAAAGTTGTTGATTTTCTCTTTGAGCTCGTGATCTCTGACTAACTGGAGTTGGAGCCAAAATAACATGTAATTGGGCCCTGCAATGAACTATTTTTTTTGAATCCATCTTCATTGGTGGATTCAGTATTTCCTGCACCATTGTCACAGCCTGGTGAACTCCTTAAGCAATTTCCCCTGAAGCTTTGAGTCTGAAAATCGTATAGACTAGACTAGTCTAGACTAGGGAATGTAGACTGCTCTTGTCTTTAATGAATTTAGCAATGTTATTTAGAATGTTAATTGCCACAAAGAGAAAACAAATGAGACTCAAGGACAGGTAGTCCTTGATTTACAACTATGATTGAACTCAAAATTTACATTGTCAACCAAGACAGTTAAGTGAGTTTTGTCCCATTTTACAACCTTTCTTGCCCTAGTTCTTAAATGAATTACCGAAGTTGTTCAATTAGTAACATGGTTGTTAAGTGAATCTGGCATCCATTTGACTTTGCTTGTCAGAAGATTGCAAAAGGCAATCAATCACATGACACTGCAACCTTCATAAATATATGCCAGTTGCTAAGCATCCACATTTTGATCACCTGACCATGCGGATGCTGCAGTGGTTGGTAAGTGTGAAAAATTGTCATAAGTCACTTTTTTCCAGTGCCGTTATAATTTCAAACAGTCACTAAATGAACTGTTGTAATTTAAGGAATACCTGTATCAGATATACCTAAATAGCTCAATGGCACTGAACAAAGCCACAATCACCAAAGAAAGATGGCTTCGAAGTTCGAGTGGGACAGTTTTCAGATCATTGCCACAGCAAACATATTTTGATGGCATGAAATTCCAGCCCAGCTCTATTATGTTGACATAATTGATCCACCATTTGTCCACTTTCCATGTTGAACTCTAATTAGATGCAGTTTGTTTATTGAATGTTTAGCCTATCTCAACCATTCAACCAACTCCAGGCAACAATCTGTTGAAAAAGGCTGTTTTAAATGTTTTCTTAAATGAGAACAAGATCAGAGCTGTCCAAAGTTCAAGGGGGATATTATCCCACAGGGCAAAAACAGCCAAAACAACATAATTTTAACAGTGGAACTGGGAACATGCCTATTCTACTAAATCTAATAAATAAGGAGGACGTAAGTGGAGTGAGGTGGCCCTGCAGATAACCAGTCCTAGAGCTATGAAGGCTTTACAGATGATAGCCTGCACTTTGAATTCCACCCAGGAATCAAGTGGGAGTTAGTACAGCTCTTAAAGCAGGAATTCCCCAAGTGAATTAAGATGCAATTTCACTACACATCAGTAGTGCGTTTCAAAATAGTTTACCACCAGTTCAGTAGGTATGGCTTGGCGGGCACACTTTGCATGCATGCGCGCGCCAAACACGCACTTTGCACAGGGGCAGAAGCTTCCTGACTCACCTCCTGCAATCCTGCACTCTACCTGTCATTTCAGCAGCTGATGCGCGGCAATTTGCTGTGCCGTGCAAAGCAGGTATGCTTCAAAAGCAAGGAATAAAGGTCAGTATAGGAGCCCGGGCGGGTGGGCCCAACAGCAGCTTTAGCAGCTCCTCAGAGAGAACTGGTTCGGTCTCGGCCGATCTTCAATGCTACTGGTATGCCAGAACCGGGCTGGAGTGGTAGAATACCACCACTGCTACACATAGTCCTTGATCTACAACTATAATGGGACCCAGTTGTAAATCAGGGACTACCAGTAATGTATTCTGAATCAGCTGTAACTTCCTGGCCTACTGTGCAAAGGCAAACTGATGTGGACCTGCATTGCATGAGTGATTGTAAGTAGGGCTTTCAATCCTACTCCACTTCCTCAATGATCTCTGAAGCTGCAGCTCCACCACCTTCTCTATAAACCTTCCCCAAAAATGGGAGGATAGAGACCTGTTGGAAATTATCCAACACTGCTTTCAACAGTGGCTTCTTGAGAATGAACTCATCATCCCTTCCCAAGCAGCTTCAACCAATCAGGAAGGGCATGGATATAATACATATCCTGTGCACTTCCAAGACTCACAAACTGAGATTCCCCCAGTAGCAGATAAGGTCCTGGCTCAGAAAAGTCAAACCCGAGTCAAAGTTGGAATGACTCTGAGTCACTTTATTTATGCCTGGAATTTCCCTTCTTCCCTCCCATCCAAATGTAATTAAGAGTGTAAATCTGTGAAAAGATACTACTTTGTTCTACACTGTTTTTGAACAATGACTAGAAAAAAGTTAATTATAAATGTTTTTCATATTATTTTCAGAGTTTTTCATTTTATTGAAATTGACTTGCCTGATGAATGAACATTACCTAATGATGTAATGTATGAGAAAGGAAGAGCAGTGCAGTTCTGAGACTTTCTTTCAAGCAGGAATGATGAAATGATCTGGCAAATGAATAGTAAATCATTTGCTCTGATCAGTGATAACAATCTGTGTGAAATCCAGCTATTATTAAATTGATAACATAGAGGAAGCCACAAAATTATTAAATGTAGAAAAGTTGATGTACCTTCCTTTTACCTTGGATTTCTTCTTCATTCTTCATTCCAAATTAAAATATTTTGTAAAAGCCAGTTTTGCAACTAAGGAACGATATTGATACCATTACTAAATACTACCCCGACCTAACAATTAGCCTTTAAAATATAACATTTATATGTAAGGTCATGGGATTAATGTAGCTGGAGATAGTAGGGTTCTCATGTGTGTGTGTGTGTGTGTGTGTGTGTGTGTGTGTGTGTGTGTGTAGAACATTTGGGTGTCTCTAAAAAATGCCCACTGAAGATTCATTTGGCCCCTCCCATTTTGGATTGAGTGCTGCCCTTTGTTAGTCTGAAGCCTGGATTGCATTTCCTTGGTGCTTTTTTGGCCCTTAGATTGAAACGAGTTCTTTTCACCCTCCTCCCCATAATAAATAATAGAAAAGAAGAATTTTTATTTTCTTCTGTATCTTCTGGAGGTATAATTATAGATCGTTACAAAAGCAGTAGCTATGAGGCTTTTTATGACAAGACTGTCAAGAATATGCTACTACACTATTGCTGTTATTGGAGCCTTTAGTTCAGAGTGAATAATTAATGGTTCGGACTACAGATATGGTACAATTCTGTAAATAAATGAACATATTGCAATAAGTGCAGTGAACCATTGAAAGCAGGCTAACCAAGTGTTGCTACACCTCAAGTAGAAAATGTTCCAGGAAGCAAATCTGTGTCAATTCTAATAGATGCATCATTGCTATCTCCTATTACTGTATTTTATTCCTACCATATTTTTAAAATGCATTTATTAAATGTGGCTATGCTGTTCAAAATGTGTTAAAAACAAAAATCCCTGGAATTGGCTATCCTGGAAATGGGCAGCCAATACATGTAAATTAAATGTATTTGTTTGTTTGTTTGTTAAATCTATATGCCACTTATCCCTCTATTTACAGAAACTGGGTGGCCTACAAAATGATAGAAAGGTTAAAAAAAAAAGATGATACCAAATGATTCAAAATACAGTTAGTCCTTGACTTATGACCACAATTGAGCCCTAAATTTTTGTTGCTAAGTGAAACATTTGTTAAGTGAATTTTGCTCCTTTCTGGCCATATTTGTTAAGTGGAACACTACTGCTGTTAAATTAGTAACACAGTTGTTTAAGTGAATCTGGCTTTCCCATTGCTTTTGCTTGTCAGAAGGTCACAAAAGTCATTTTTTCAGTTGAAAATTCAAGCAGTCACTAAATGAATGAACTGTTGTAAGTCAAGGACTAACTGTAGGACTCTTCCACTGAAGCGAGTGGAATGACGCAACATGGCGATACCCTAGACCTTTAAAGGACTGGAAAGATACTGTAACAGCATTGCCAAAAAGGCATTATGAGTTGTAGATCTAATCTTATGAAGCTTCTCCTCTGGAAATATTGAATTGCTAAACAGAGCATACAAAACTTTTGCCAGACCAATACTCGAATACAGCTTATCAGTCTGCACTGCATATTGGACATTAATAAAATTGAGTGGGTCCAGAAGTATTTAACGACAGGAGTACTACACTCCTCTACTTGCAACAGAATACCCTATATCACTAGGCTTGAGATTTTGGGCTTGGACAACCTTGAACTACGCTGCCTACGGTTAGATTTCAGCATAGCACACAAAATTATCTGCTACAATGTCTAACCAGTCAATGACTACTTCAGCTTCAACCGCAACAATACAAGAGCACACAACAGATACAAACTCAAAATAAACCGTTTCAAATTCAGTTGCAGAAAGTACAACTTCAGCAACAGAGTGGTCAATGCCTGGAATGCACTACCTGACTCTGTTGTTACATCCTCTAACCCCCACTTCTTTAACCTCAAACTATCCACTATTGACCTCATCCCATTCCTAAGAGGTCTGTAAGGAGCATGCATAAGTGCACAATCGTGCCTACTGTCCCTGTCCTGTTGTTCCCATTTATTCATACCTATTTCCTATATTCTTATTCTTGTTTATACTTTTACCTATTATCTTATAAGTGACTGACAAATCAAATAAATAAATAAAATAATGACCAACCTTTGAATTGGACCTAGAAGCATTACATGTACCTCCCAAGAGGCCTCCAGAACTGTCCACGCTGCTCCATTTTGTACCAGTTGTAGTTTCTGAATACCCTGCAAGGGTATCTGGAGCGTGTTTACAGTAATCTAACCAAGAGATGACCAGGGTATGAGTGACTGCACACAGGGCCTTACAATCCGGGAGATTCATATTTAGTTTATTAATCAAAAGGCGCTTTCTTGTCATCTCTCTCCTTTCATTGAAATGGTTTAATTTATAGGACAAATGCATACTCATCTCCTTGAGAGCCCAGAAATAGTTATGCAATTGTGAACAGGTTCACTGAACAGCACAAGTGTATCTCTTGAAGAATAAACAATATTTATTCAGTAATACAGGATAATTTAAACATAATCTAACACACAGAGATTATCAGTTTAAGCTAAAATAAATAAATAAGCAAACCACAACAGCTTTAGTGGACAGACTCATTTCCTTCACTTCACCTTGTGTTTTTCAGTCCCGTTTACTCTTTCAGCAGCAGCCTGCAGCTTTCCACAGATGCCTCTGCGATGCCATAACTGAATTCCAGGGATGGATAAACAGTGACAGTAGCAGAATGCTATGGAATCAAGTTTAGTCTGCTCTACAGTTATCCCAACTATGTAATTGTGGCACTTTTGGTCCTTAAGGTACTCTACATAGTTAGCAGTACTGTAGATATGAAAAATGCTAAATGCAATTATTTTCCCCCAAAAAATTAGGTAAGGAGAAAGTATTGACTGACAAATCTGATGTCTTTTCTCCATTCTTCCTCTTCCCGTTCCCTTTCTCTCCTATTCTTTTCATTTAAGAAACAGTCTTTTTCTCTCTTTTTAAAAATTATTCCTGAAAACCATTGGGTCAACACCATTGCCAGGACAACTTTAAATAGATATTGTTAGCTAAAATGTTTTTTACAAATGACCTGAATACAATTTGCACAACTTCATGTGTGTGTGTGCGTATGTTTGCAGGGCTTATAAATCACTCCAATCAAGCAATTCTTGAATGGCAAACAATTACCTACAACCATATAAAAATAATCAAATAGGATTTGAAATGTAATAAAATTAATTCATTGTCCAAAGCAAAGTCCCTAGATTCTGGATCGAAATCACTCGATACAGTATGCAATTCACAGTGTGAATTCACCTTTCTTGCTAAGTTTGTTTCATCAGTTTATGAAATAAACCAGAATAGGCCAGGGGCTCAACCATGCTAAAATACAACATTATTTACAAACCAAACTAATTGGGTTAACATAAAATCAAACAACTTTCCATATGGTTAATATATTGGATGAACCAAACCAATCTGGGTTCAGCACAAGAACAATTTTCTGCATTTTTAGAAACAAATTATGTACCATCTTCTTTTAATAAGAATATTGAATTATTTATATCATATACTTTAAATACTAACAAGAAATATAATTCCTAGGTGATCAGAAATGTTGTAGTCAACTGTTATTAGTCAACATTTAAATATCCTTTCGGATTACACAAGTACAGTAGTCCTCGATGTACGACCACAAATGAGCTCAGCATTTCTGTTGCTAAGCGAGACAGTTGTTAAATGAATTTTGCCCCATTTTATGACTTTTGCTATAGTTGTTAAATGAATTCCTGCAGTTGTTAAGTTAGAAACATGGTTGCAAAGTGAATCTGATTTCCCCAATGGCTTTGCTTGTCAGAATGTCACAAAAGATGATCACATGATCCCAGGACACTGCAGCCATCATAAATATGAATCAGTTGTCCAGCACCTGAATTTTGATGTGACCATAGGGATGCTGCAGCAGTCGTAAATGTGAAAAATGATCGTAAGTCCCTTTTTTCAGTGCCATCGTAACTTTGAACAATCACTAAATGAACTATTGTGAGTCAGGGACTACCTGAATGAACACTTCTATCTGGCTCCTTTAAAAAAAATGTTACCATCATTAAAAAGAGGGCCAGGTATATAAATACTGTAGTGGGTATGATTTTTTCGCTACTGGAACATAAACTACATTGTCGTATATTATTTATTTAAGCACAGTTATGCTGTTTCAACTGTCCAATTCTCTAATTCCAAAACGATGAACATAAGTTTTCCTGTTAAGACCATTTGTAAAACTCCCTTGACTTATAGTTAACAACAGAGCCCAAGCAGAGGCATTTTTGTTTTTATATGTTTTTTTTATATGCACAGCTCTGTGAAACCAAAAAAATTAATCCATTCCTATGACAAACATTGCAAAGATATAATTTGTGTCTTTTGAGCTTTGAGATGAAGTTCGCAACACATTTCTGGCAGAACATGCAGTTATATTCTGTACTAGTTCTCAAAAGCTCTGAAAAAACAGGATTTATAGAAGTGCAAGAGAAAAGTGGTTAAAAAGGCAGAAAAAGCAGCCATTGGCTAACTTATATATATTACAAAGATAACCACAGAAAGTTATCTGGGTTTGAAGAAATTATGACACAGAACAAGCTATCTGTGTTTACAGGATAATTCTTGGCTTGAAAGGCACACAAAGGTGTCACAATAATATTGTCAGATTTTGTAATGTTCTGGAGAGACTTGTAGTGTTGAAATGCTGTTCAAGAATTTGAACAGGAAATAATACAAAAATTCTGTATTGATGCCAGAGAGTACTCACTCACATATTGACAATAGATCAGAAGGTAAATATAGGCTAGGATCATGTACTGCATTAAACTCTGGCTTAATGTCAAATATGAATCTGACCACCTTCTAGGTGGTCTATTTCTAGATTCACCACTTTGCCTAGGGACCAAGAGCTGCTGGAAAGCTGCCAGCATCACTTTCCAGGGTCAGCACCAACAAGAGCAACAATAACCTGCTCCCTTTAGTCATCTGAACAAGGAACTGCTGCAAGAAGCTAGCTTCCCATTTTCCTGACAGAAAGCAGATCCTGCTTCAGTTGCTAGTAACTATGGGAGTGAAGAAAAGATTGGAAGTAAACCTAGGCTTTGCCAGAAGAACAAGAAGGTAAGCCGAGACTTCATGTGGCATGTGGCTTTAAATAATAATAATAATAATAATAATAATAATAATAATAATAATAATAATAGTAATAATAGTAATAATAGTAATAATAGTAATAATAATAATACTTTACACTGAAGTTGGCAGTGTCTTGGCAGACAGAAAAGGATGCCTTCCCTTTTTCAGGAGGGAATGTATATTGAGGCTGTGAGACAATTGGAACAGCTTCCAAGATGAAAGATGGGACCTTTTATGTTTTGACTGTCTGTTTTTGTTAATCCTATAATTTATTAATTTTGCTTATGTAGTGGTTTAGGTGCAGGCCAAGAATCCAGGGGGAATCTGGAGGCTACACACAGTCCATAGTGTATGTTTTTATCTTGGAAAACTAACCCCTTCCCTTCTTTTTCATTTTTATTGTTTTCAATTTTTATACCAAATGCATCAAATGAATACAGGTAGTCCTTGATTTACAACCATTCATTTAGTGACCATTCAAAGTTACAACGGCACTGATAAAAGTGACTTATGACCGTTTTTCACACTTAAGACCTTTGGAGTATCCCCATGATCATGTGATCAAAATTCAGGTGCTTGGCAGCTGACTCATACTTATCATACCATCATTGAGGAAGCCAGATTCACTTAATAGCTATGTACTAACTTATCAACTGTGGTGATTCACTTAACAACTGTGGCAAGAAAGGTCCTAAAAAGAGGCAAAACTCACTTAACAAATGTCTCACAACATAAATTTTGGGCTCAACTGTGGTCAACTGATTACCTGTAAATCATATATTAAATGAAATGAAAACTGAATAGACAGCAAAGCTCTTCAAAGACTGGGAAGCTAAATGAATGGAAGATGGAAACATGGGTCTGTCTACCCTGTAAAGGCTCTTGTAATTCATGTGCTTATGAATGCCCCAGATCACTCAAAGAGCTGGTCCTCAGATTCCTGTTGTGCTAAGTTATATATCTGACATTTCCAGATAAGTCATTTAAGGATACAGAAACACACTGCATTGTGTGCAGAGGACAGCAGCTGGCAGTCTATGAGCAAACCTAATGCGCATTTTTAATGCTTATGTTAATGTTTACCACTTAACCACTACTGAAAACAATGTGGACCAGTTTCATCTAACGATTAGTGTTTAATTGCAACCAGGATTCCAGTTCTACCTGACTTCATACTTCAATGAATGATTCTGGCCTAGATATTATTTTTCAACCTAACCTTCTTCACAGGGTTGTTGTGAACACAGAATACAGAATAGCCTCATCTGCATCGCCTTAAATTTCCTAAATAGCCATATTCCCACAAAAATTAATTTTTCTCCAGTATCCTTTGGCCAAGACTTGAAAATAGAAAAAGCACAGGTCATACAACACAAATATCATCTCTCTTCCTTCAATTCAACACTCTCCCAATACAAATTCTGGTTTTAAATGAATGATTAGCTTTTAACCTTAGTAAATAGAACACTTTATAAGTAGAAAAATTTTGCAAATCTCCAAAATATTTAGACCTGGAAGAAGCCTGACCTCTAGTGGACAAAGGTAACAGTAATTCAGCTCAGCTCCCTATACTGCACATAGTACAGTATATTTAAAATATATTTTAGATTTAAAGGACAATCTGTTTTGCTAGTTGTAAATAATATATTTTCTTATCTGACAGGAAAAAAATACTCTTGAATAGACTCTTAGTACAATAGCCACTAAAAATAAAGAGAAAGTAATCAGCTAAACTTGGGCTCAAGATAATAAATTCTCATTGATATTTTGATATTTTTGCCCAAAACTTTGTACTTTCAAATTCCCATCTGCCAACACAGTCAACACACCAGGGAGAGAGAAAGGGAAAGTGCTAAAATTCCAATATAAGGTAATTTTTTCCATTCCTTAGGAAGGTTCAGAATGTATATGACTAGAACTAGAAATACAGTAAACAACAAACTATGTTGAGCAAGATTGGTTCACCCATAGGCTACTTTTGATCTTTAACCTATTTTTTTTGTTGCCTCCAGAAATTGTACAACTGAGTGATATGAGTCCTCGACTTATGACCAAATTGAGTCCATAATTACAGTTATGAATTGTTGAGGTTGTTAAAAGGACACCATGGATCACCAATGTGACCAGCCCCAATTTTGCAACTTTTTTGCAGTGATTGCTGGCTGGCTCAATTTTCCCCAATGGGCATTTTTGTTGGAAAATGGAAGTAAATGCTAGAAGCCAGCAAAACACTTTGAAAATCAGGGTCACGAGACTGCAGGACACTGCAAATGGCCATAAAGAGAAGCCAGTTGCCAAGAGCCCAAAATGCAATCAAGTGAACATGGGTGTGGTACTACAACTATCATAATTTCAAAATTGAGTAAGAAGTATCTTTGGGAGTAGGTGGGGTCCGTTGTAACTTCAGTTATTAAGTAACATGGTTTAAGTCGAGGACTATCTATATCTTAGTTTTCTGTATTTTACGTTCTTAGTGTTATATTTCTAAAGCTTCCTTAATTTTAACTGTTCCAAGCCCCCTCACAGCCCCACCTCCAGGAAATAAAAAATCCTGGCCTTCCCCTTCTAGTCACATCATCTCATTGCTGCTATGTCTCTTGCAGTGCTTGATTCCCTAAAAAATGTTTTAAAAAAGAAACATTCCTGTCTACTATCATCAGCTTAATAGCCCTGGCTGGTTATCCTTCTACCAAACCATTCATTGGCTTTTACAGCAGAGCAATAAAAAAACTGAGATCAGTGGTATATTTAGGAAAGTTTCATCACTGGTAGTATGAAATACCTTAATCATGATAACAAAATATATATGAATGTAAATTTAAAATTACATTAAATTTATAAATAAGAGCTATAATAACTTCCAGGTGATTGTGATACACACACACACACACACACATATATATAAATGCAGTTCAGCTTCCTTCGGGTATTATCCCACGT
>BLBF01000020.1:31163262-31191393 GCA_015471245.1 Laticauda colubrina | reverse complement strand
TATATATATTTTTAAGTTATTTATACAACATATTATTACTAGTCTAATTCAAAGGTACAAGGCAGTTTGTGGTAACTTCTAAATCTGGGGTCTTCAAACTTGACAGCTTTAAGATTTGTGGGCTTCAACTCCCAGAATTCCTCCTCCAGTCATGTTAGCTCAGGAATTCTGGGTGTTGAAGTCCACAAGTCTTAAATTTGCCAAGTTTGAACATCCTTGTTTTAAATCAATAGATCAAAAAACCAAGCCCAACGAAGCAGTCCAACAAAATTTTCAACAAACTGATCTATAAAAGATACAGAATTCCTGAACTTGAAAATAAGGATGCCATTTTTAGAAAAAAATACCTTTTAAAAAACAGGAACACTTGGGCTTTTAAAGCACCAAAAATCAGGTAATCTAGCTTCAAATCCTTTTTCCACCAAATAGTGTACTTGGTCTTTGGCAAATCTGTAAAACAAAAGATATATCAGGAATTAAATGTATAGATAATGAAAGAAAAAGAAAGCCTCTGTACAGGGAACCATATCTCTTCCTGCAGCAATAAAAGTGCTTTAAAAACTTTTCTTTTTAAATATTTCTGGTTATCAATAATGTGATAATTTAATTAAAAATATGTGCTTTTGTTAAAGTTTTATGAGCCAAAAATGGAATATAATGTTCAGGAAGCAAGTGGACCACTGGCTGAAGTCATACACCCTGCTGTGCATAAGGCAATTTTCAGCCACTGTGGTTTATAAATCAGAAAGTTCTCAATGGCATCAATCACATATTTGTTGAAACAGAAAAATGCAATGTTTAACAGTAAACTGAATGTACAACATGGCTGTAAATCCTGTATTGGCTTTTTTTCACTTTCTCTTCTGGAAAAACAACTCTTATATTACAATAGCTCGAAAGACAAAGCACTATTCAAACCTTTGGTATGAAATTATTCTGTTCAAAATTTCTACTCTCGCTCTTTACACACACATAAATAGATGTAAATTTCATAGAGTTAAATGCGGGGTTACTGCCAGTTCCGTAAATATTCAATTTCAATCCTGGCTTGCTTTCTGTCTTCCTTACAATAAAAGATCAGTTTCAAACATATTTGATAGTACTGAGATGATTGCTTTGACTTTTACTCCAAAATTCTATCATGAACATTAAATTAAATCTAAATAACTTGCCAGGAAGCTTATACTCTTGGGGAATGGAAAACTTACCAATGAACGCTGTGTCTGATGTGTTCAGTGAGCTCTATCGAAAATACCTTTCAGGAGGAAGCACAGAGGAGCACATGAAGAGTCCATGCAATAAACAGTTCAGTGGTGTCACTTTGGCACATGAAGCAAAATTCCATGTGCATATTTGTGTTGGAGATATATTGATTATTTAAACCAGGGCTGTCCAACCTTGGCAACTTTAAGGTTTAGCTCTTTAAGACTTAGGTCCACAAGTCTTAAAATTGCCAATTAAATTTATTTAAACAAAGGAAAATCTTAAGTTGTATTAAACATATTTGCAACCTTTTCACACACGAGAGAATTTCCTCCTGACTGCAAGATCAAATGGTCCTTAATGAAACGGATTATTTCTCATCCCTAAACTGTACTCTCTTACTGATATCACAAGCTTCCCTCCCAGCACCATATTCACACAACCTACTAATTACTGGGAAGAAATTAAAAAGGATCACCATAAGCTTGAATGTGGCCCTATCGACTGGTAATGAGAACTTGAGCTAGATGCCTGCTTCAGATTTAAAATATCCTATATTGTATACGTGTTTGACCACAGCCTGATTCAGGCATTATAGAAGAACAAGCAGAACCTGGGGGCAGACTCAAGAGAGGAATCAGCCTTGAATCATTACATTCCCACAAGCGATCCAAATTCAGCCCCTCTTGAATTCCATTAATTTATGTTGTGCCAATTTAGTGCTGTTAATTGACCATTAGATTTTTGTGTATAGGTTGAGCAATAAATTAGTTTAACTGGATCTTAATGTGATTCTTTGTGCATGAAAGGTATTTGGCCCAACACTGTAACTCTATAAATAAACAATCAAACCACTAAATTAACATGGTTTGGGATTAGTTTAGGAAAAACAGCACAGATGTAGGTCTATTAGTTTTATATCCTACCTTTCATTCAGGTATAGGAGTCTTAACGTATATGATTGAGATGTACAAAACCAATCTATAATTTACACTTGTCATTTTTAATCTCTAGATTGTAATTAAATTGACTTTCTTTCCATTTATATGATTCTCTTTTTAGTACTATTGCAATAACTATAAGATACCTTGAATTTCATGTGGAGAATTTCAGTGTTAGTTTGAGACACTAAAATGATGAAGAGCAAAAGCTGTTGCTAAGTAACAGAATACATTTCGTAAGCCAGAAAACTCTTTATCAGGAATCTTGGATTGAAACAAACTTGCCTAAGATTCTAAAAAGCTGAAGCAGTCTGATCAGAAACAATCTGTGACTCTCAACCCCTATTTTCTCTGTCCCTTCCAAAGAAACCTGACATTGTGCTACTGAGACTTGCTGGAAAATTTCCAAAAGGTGTTGTCTTTTTTTCTTTTTTCTTTTTGCCTATTTTTGGTGGCGGTAAATGAAACAAAGAAAAGGCTATGTTAAACCTCAGAAAAATCATATCACATTTATGTTTTTAAAAATGCCAGTACTTCCTTCAGCGCTGGAAAAATGGGCTAAAATCCAGTCTTCTCTGGTGATAACATTAATCACTATCACTCACTGTAGTCATTGGCCACTGATTCTTTCTTTAAACATAGCAATCAAGAGATTTAATACTCACATCTGGACTAAATGGAGCAGTGTAAGTCAGAGTTGTACATCCTTGTTTTCCGGGAAAAGATTTATGATTTTGTGACAATGGCCTTTCCTAAGAACTTGAATTAGCTGTTTGTTCAAAATGATGATGGTGCTGAATGAGGGCTATTTATGCGGACATCACAGCACTCCTTCCTCACATGATCATGGCTGAGGCACTTGGCCACCAGCCTGCACTTACAACAGTTGCCGTATCCTGCTGTCATGTTATCACTGTTTACAAACACACACACACACACCGCTGACTTCCCACAAGCAAAGTCAAAGGGGAAGCTGACAGGGAAAATTTAAATTGCTCCTGCTCCTGTAAAAGTATCAGGTCCCAGAGATATTGGATCCTGTAGTGTGCACAGCAGCACCTCCCTGCCTGGACTCCATAGTGCATGTTCACTTGGCCATGCCTAGCCACTGCATCGTCTACCTGGTCATGCTCACACCAAGCCGCTGCACCTACCTGCTCTCCACTTGTCTGCACTCCAGTCTCTCAACACTTAATGCACTGTTGCACAGCGTCACAGCACTCCCCTACACAAGCATGTTCACTCTGTGCCACAGCAATCTCCCTGCCCAACTATGCCTGTACCAGGCCACAGTACCCATCCTACTTGCAGGCCTGTTTCTGAACTGCCTACCAAAGGTTTCCTTCTGGCTTCCCCGCTGACTTTGCTTGTTGGAAGTCAGCAGGAAGTCTCAAGTTGTAATCACATGAGGTCCTCAATTGACAATAGCAACAGCAACTGTCAGGATTTAGGTTGCCAAATGATGTACTTACATGATGTCACTTTATAACTGCACTGCTTATTGATGGAAATTCTAATCCCAATTAGACTCATTTAATGAGGACTACTGGTAGTTTAAAACCAATAATGAATACAGAAACCTAAAGATACCATATAAGCACGAGAAGGTTCCTGGAGTAAGGATTCTGAAATTTAAATATCTAATAACTAAAATTCTTGTTATCCTGCCGGTAGATTTATAGATATAATTACTTCTCTGAAATTATTTCTTAAAAAATTCTTTAAAATGCGAACAAGAACAAAGCTTGTTTGTTCTTAAGGATACCGTTCATATAACTTAAATGCTAAATGTCTGTTGCTGTTTGGTCCTGTATTTGCAACTTCTGTTGAGCAGGGACCATCCACACATTTGGGACAGAGTGCTCTTTAAAATAAAGGCTATCACCATCATCTGGCCCATGACCCATACATCTCAGAGAGGACTTCCAGAGACTATTCTAAATACCGTAGCTAGACTGGTGGAGCTGATTTGATTTTGGCAAGTACCTAAATATATCCTGGTGCTGCACTGTAAAAGGCTTAAAAAGTGATAGTATTTAATTGGTAAATCAATAATTGGTATTATACTTCAATTTGACCCAGAAACCTGTTGGCAACCAGGGCAGATTTTTTTCAAGAATAAAGAAGCACATACTACTGAAAGGAGGCCTTAATGCCATAGGAGAAATCCTTCTAAGAAGATTGGAAGATTTTCCCTATCAGGTTATGTTCTAGAATTGGAATTTGATTGCAATTTGGGCAGGCAAAAGGAGTCATGCAAAAGGAGTCAGACACTTTTTACTTAGCATATATTTTATTCATCCTAGATATATATAATATCTGATTGTGGAACACTTGACCAGTGTATTTCTAAGGTTCTAAGAATGATTGGAAAAACATAATAAAAGGTGAAAGTCATATTTGCTCCTGCATCAGTGGTGCACTTGTTTTTTTATGGAGCTTAATTATCTAATTATTTTAAAATATATTTATTGCACCTTTGAATTTTAAGATCTGCAAGGTAACTAACAATAAGTTGACAAACTGACAGGAGCAAAAAAAAAGCTGAGTAATCGGTCCATCTTTGCATATAAACGGAAAATCAACAGAACTTTCAAGGATTTGTGATAATTGAAAGAAGGTATATGGTAAGTAAAACGGGATTCCACTTGGATAACTTTTAAAGTCCCATTTTTGAACAAATCTTTTGTCTTTTTAGCATTAGCTTTTTTATGAGATGAATCTCACTGCTGGCTTACATTTAGCTTGTGATCAAATAAAACCCTTGAGTCTTCTTTTCCACCTTAAAATCAGTTTTTCATACTTAACTTTGTTGAAATTCATCATTTAATTCAATGTTATGGTTTAACAAAATTTTCTGAATATTGATTTAACTTTGTGGCATTATCTATATTTTCAGTTTCACTTCATCTCAAAATATTATTAAACATCTCATAGCAAGCTTCAAAAAGAAACAAAGCCTAAGACTGAAGATTTCTCTGCAGATGATGTTAGAAATTTTACTGAGTATATATTGACTTGATTTTATGGAGCATTAAATTATAGTTTAAATAAATCAGAAGTACTTGGGTTCATACAGTACCTCCAACAAACAAGCTGCATTTTGATTTGGCCAGATGTATTAATTTATCCTGTGGATTCAGTTTTTTAAATCAGCTTTGTCTCTGGCTCAAGAATTCTGGGATTTGAAGAGGTTGTAAAGTTGTCCATCGTTCCATTATACTGTACATGGTTGTTAAATCTAAGCCTGAACTCATAGAAGATTCAGATTTTTATATTTAATGTTATTAACGTTTTCAGATGCAGGGCCACAGTTGAAATTAGGTTGTTTGGCAAATCCTTGATGATTTGCCAGCCATTCAAAGACAAAAGGATCTTTTTGCAAATGAATTTCTATAGAGGGAAGGAACTCCTGTGGAGTGGTTAAAATTCAAGTTGGCCATTCATTAGTGTAAAATCATATATTTTCAAGTTAGTATTTTATGACAATCTTCTTTTGTTTAAAACACAAGGCAATGCACATAGAGTTCTCTTTTTTAAAATTTCTTTCCATAAAAAACGCCTTGTGTGGAAAGTTGGCAGAGAGATTGACTGGCCTCAAACTATCAAGTGAATTTATGTGGTTGAGATAGACTAGAACTTTGATCCCCAGCTTCTAACCCAACACTTTAACCATTACAACACAACTTCAACTCATCTGACGGACACCATATTGGAGAAGGCTACATGTTAGTGGCAAACTGGATGCTGCATTTTGTATAGAAGCATTGTCAGCATTTTGGTTTAAATTGCTTATCTATGACTAGCAGTCAACAAAATACAGACGCAGCTGATACACTATTTAATTATTTTTGTTTATATGAGACACATGTCATATATGTGAGCTTAATCATCTTTCTATCTTTAGTATTTTTTTTTTGCTAAACCAGTCTTGCAAGATTAAAAAAAGATATAGGTCTGATGCTATATTTCTACTTGATTGAATGGGTGATTGATTTTGTAGCTTATCGCATTAATCCTGTGGCTATAACTTTGTTTTTAGTTCACAAAGCATCCGAGTGCTTTTTGCTATATGTTTCTACCACTTTCTAAGCTCATCTGCATTCATATCAGTACAGCTTTGTGCACATTCATGGATAAAACTGCATTTCTTTCAACTTGAATTAAATGATGCTGTTTCATGTTTAGGTTGCAAATTAGAGATAAAGATAACTGAGTTCAAATTAACATTTTAGTATAATTTCAGTTATAGTGTATATTTTTTGTTGAAATGAATTTTACTTCATTTGCTATTATCTACTTTCTGTCAGGGTTCTTTTCTTACTCAGCCTTACTTCCAGATGGATGATCCATCCATCCATCCATCCATTTACCCATTTGCCGCCAGCATGCCTCCTGTATCGACAGGTACACCATATGGATTGATGAAGAACATTCAATGTAAAGATAAGGAAGCATATTACTCGCAGTTAAGGCAAGGGTGGGCAATCAATTATCCGAAGGGGCACATGAAAAATTGGGTCTGCTGTATCGGGCTGCTGATGCCCTGCCCCCACCCCATATGCCCTGCTGCCGACACTGAGATCCCACCCTTTGCTGCCACTGCTGCAGGCAGGACAGGAACAGCCGAAGGGCTGGATGTGGCCTGCAGGCTGTAAAAAGCCCATATCTGAATTAGGACATTTTCTGAGGAACTCACCTAGCACATTGTGAGTTTTTCTTCTCTGGAGAAAAGAAAAGCAAATGTTATTACTGGGTTTTCCGTAGGAAGTAACAGGAAGAGCTGAGCATAATTCTGTCTCTCTTTATAAAGGAAAAAGAAAGCAAGTAGAATGCAGATCCCAAATTATTTTCTGTTCCTGCAAATGACTGTTGTGGGATCTTATAATCTACAGTTATTTATCTCATCTACCTGAAGTGAAAAAACAAACAAACAAACCCTTGCTTGGTCCATCCATTGCAGACTTTGAGCCTGAGACACACTTATTGATAAACGCATTTTCTATAGTGCCAAGGCTGCAAACTACATGGAAGGTTGGAAATACTAGATAATTTAGCAATAACTTTCATTTGAAAAATTATATTTTGCCTTATTTCCATAGCATAATTCATTCATTTCTTATTCAGCTATGTAGTAACCTTCCAACCTTGAAAAACATTCCTTGCATGTAGTCATTAATCTTTATACAATATAGCAAACTGATGCAGTTTCTTTGAGACACTGGCCTGGTTCATATAATAGCCGCACACTGTTTGACTTTAGCAGTGAGCATGTTATATGAATGTGCAATCACTGTGGTTTAGAAATCTGCTTTATATCTTGTTATGTAATTTAGCTTATAATGTAATATAATTCAGTAAATCATGATGGAGCAAACCGTGGGACATGCAAAGCATGAATCCAGTTAGCATGGGCCGGTGGAAATCAACTGCAGACTACTTTATTACAAATGTTGTCTGCAGATAAAACGACACAATATTTCTTTACTGCTAGAAATGCTGAAGCCAACCAAAGCCGAATTGTGAAATATAGTCAATCTCCACAATAATATAAAATAATCAAATTCTGCAAATCCTGAAACTGTAATATAAGACTTGTCCGCAGTAGAATCAAAACCATAACCAACTTTTAAATTCTGAAATAAAATTGAAGTACTGAGTACCCCCCTCACAATTCTTTCAATCTTAATTCATCACCAAGGACTAAAATTAAAAGAAAAACAAATTCTGGCAATCAAATTGCCACTGACATCAATTTATTTATGTGTGTGTGTATGTTTATGTCAAAGGAGTTGAGCTTGACTCTGATAATTTCATGGGCCCAGCCATTTAGTATTCTTTATAACAGCATGGAAATTATTTACTATGGGATGATTTTTTTAAAAAACTTCTATTTTATCCTACAACTGTGGGATTCCCCGGAGGTAGTACCAAGACTACTGAGTTCCTCAGCCACTTTGACTGATGGTATGACTCTGCACTGATCCAAATATTCGCAATTTTAGAATGATTTGGATCCCATCCAAAAATTAACCAAGGCCACAATAAATCAATTAAAAAAAAGCATGATAGGTATGTGCAAATGCTGAAAACAGTCCAATCGTTAACATTTACAATAATCTTTAAAATGGAAAAATTTTAAAAAAGTATAGCTCAGCCCCTAAAAATATGACATGCTCTAAATCTCTAAGGAACCAGTTTACACTGTAAAAAACTTTTAAGTATACATGCTGTGAAAATAGTTCCAGAAAATCTAAGTAAATGCAGTCTATAAAAGAAAACACCAGGAACTTCAATTCATCATATTCTTTTTATTTGCATAGCTACTAACATATATGTATGTGTGTGTGTGTGTGTGTATGTATGTGTGTATATATATATATATATATATATATATATATATATATATATATATATAATATATATATATATATATATAATATATATATAAAATATATATATATAAGCTAATTTTTTCTTAGAGCAAATAATTTCATGTCACCTGAAACAGTTATATGTCCTGACAGTTATAATCATATAAAGCAGTGGTCCCCAACCTTTTTTGTATCAGGGACCAGTTTCACGCAGAAACACTTTTTCAAGGACCAGCAAAATCAATTCTTCCCCAATAGTAAAGGGCTTCTTTACTATTTCTTTATTAAAAACATATTTTTATATATATTTTAATCAAAATAATTCATTCTTTGCGGCCCGGTACAAAATGATCCATGGACCAGTTCTGGTCCGGGGCCCGGTGGTTGGGGACCCCTGATATAAAGCAAGCATAAGGGAGGGATTCTAACTTTAAAAACAATTAAATAGAGCTTGTCTTAAATAGCTATTAAATAGGAGAAGCTATCTAATCCAACTCTGTTGGATTTCACTAGGCAGTCAGTCAGTCCTGGGTTTCATTTCCATAACAAACAAAATTAACTTTAAGCATGACAGAACACGTTCAACAACTCCCTAATGTTCTGCTGTCCCATTTTCTTGTGACTGCTTCCCAACATCCAGCCTCCACAAATTTATTTGCCAAGTGTCAGAACAAGAGAAATCCTTCTTCAGTTCTGAACTTGGAAACGGTGAGGCTGAATTTGCAGTAGGATACAAAAATTCTCTCCAGAAAGATGGAGAAGTATGTTTTTAACTTGAAATTTCAATCGTGCTGAACTTTGGAAGAGACAGAAATCACGATCAGTGAAAGATGAACACTAAGGGAGATATGAGAGGCCCACTTCCTTTCTCAATGATTCTGCTCATGCAGAGCATTATGGGAATGATCAATGACAACTGTCTCTTAGAGCAACCTAGAAAGCCTAGATTGTGGATTCCTGCCAATCCTACTGCTACTTTGGGGAGGAAATGCAATTATTATTCAGCAGATATTTCACTTGTAATGGTGAAAGTGTAACGTTTATTACTGTTCTGAGCGTATGTTCCCGAGTCACCTAACGTTCAGAATGGAACAATTACTTCCTTTTTTCCTCCTCTTACAACATCCTCAGCACTGGGTGGAGTCTCATTCGGTTCACTTTCACAAATTGTAGGGATTTTATTTTATTTTTTTAACAGTACATACAAGCAGCTTAAGGGAAAGCAGACAGTGGAAGAGGCCCCTTGATGACTATTTTCTCTTGCTTCTTCTCTTTCGGTTGTGTACAAATAATTTGTTCTTCCCAAAATTCTGCCATTTTGAAAAAGATTCCCAAAGTAGAAATAGAAGACTTGTGTATTTTTTGCCAAAATACGGAATACAAATTATGTTTGTTGACACCCAGCCATTACTGAAACATCACCAACAGAAAAAAGTAAGTATACCATTAATAGTTGGATCCATCTAATGTTTTTAAAGCTTAATTTCAATAAAAACTATTTTTTAAAAAAGTTAAATCTATCTCTAGCTACCACGCATGCCTTTTTCTACAACTACAAATATGTATAGAAATCCAGCAACTGAATTAGCATGAATTAGGGCTATGAGTTATAACATTTTACCGATGAGAGAATAGCATCCGTGCACTGCTGGACACCCAGTCCAGAAAAGGCAACCTACGTCTACAAAATATTGCAGCCAATGTACCAAATAGGACAAAGATGGGTCTTCTCGCCAAACAATAGTGATCCCTCCTCAAGGCAACACCAATCTGCCACATACTGATTTTCCATATTTCCAATCTGGTGTTTAGGATGATGGGAGTCCGTGTCCAAAAACTCTGGCTAGTACCTGCTTGGAGGTAATTAGTAACAGATAAAAGGAAGCTTTCTCTCCTTCGGGCCTTGTCTGCATGAGGTAGTCACACACAACCACACCTCTTTTTTCTTTTTTAACTGAGGGAAGCCTGTAGAACTTTTAAATTTCAAGGCCAAACATATTTAACTTTGGGGCGATTGGTCTTTGGGGAAAGTGGGCCGAACCTGCCATCGATTCTCACAAGCAAGCCAAACTTGCCGAACATGAACACAGACGAATGCAACTCCTGGGCCAGAGCAATGTCGAGTTTTTCTTCACGAATTCTCTGCGTTTCTGAAATAAGGGCCCAGGGAAGCCTGGGGGACAAGCCCACTCCTTCATGGGGACAGCCGGTTAAGTCAAAGAGCTTGGGAAGGAGACATAGAAATTAATTCAAAGTTCCTTGAACTGACTGACTCTAACGCGAGACAACAAAATGATAGGCTGAGGCTCCGTGAAACCGGTTCGGGAGGCTTAGGGCAGGCAGGGCTCATTGCCTCAGAACCTGGAGCTCCTTCCAGGCCCAGGCCCAGGCCCAGGCCCAGGCCCAGGCCCGGGTCTTCGGCTTCGCAAGAGCGTCTGCCTGGTCGTCCCTCAGGCGCTTGGGACGCACAAACGCGCCTGTGTTCTCCAAGTGACCACGGACGGCTTTCGCGGGAGAAGAAAAAAATAGGGTCCCCGGCCGCGTAGGGTTCCCCGCCCTCGCAGGCGCAGCCGGGACCCGGGGCCAGCCAGGCGAGCCAGCGCCAGGGACGAGTGGCCTAGTGGCCCCAAGCGCCGTCCCCGCGCCGCAGCCACGCCTCGCCCAGCGCCCCGCAGCGGCGGGAAAGAGTCAGGCGCCCCCGGTGGTGCCCAGCGCCGCCGCCTGGAATCACGCCGCCAGCCAGGGACGAAGGGCAGCGGCGGGCAGAGCCCGAGGGGCAGTCCTCACCCGCCAGCCGTCGCCGCAATGGCGAGAGGCGGAGACAAAAGCCGGGGCATGGAAGGAGGAAGAGAAGAAGACGCTGCCTCTCGCCGAGACCCTCCCGCTCTCCCCGAAAACCGCCCCGCCGCTCACCGTCCGCGGGTCCCTCCTCGGCGCCCCCACACGCCTCCGCCCTCCTCGCCACTCGGGACTCCTCCGTCTCTATGGACGACCGGAGCTGGTCGACCTCTCACCCGCTCCTCCTCCTTTCCTCCTCCGCGGCTGGCTCCGCCTGGCCCCGGGCGGGGAAGGCGACAGGGCTTCCTGGACCGCCGCCGCCGCCGAGCTCCTTTCGTCCGCTCGCCCTGCCCAGCCGTGAGAGGCTTCCTTGTTGTTCGTTCGCGGCCGGCCGGCAGGCTGGCTCCGCGCCTCGTGGCGGCCAAGTGCCAGGTTGGACTGGCGAGGCGGATGCAGTTGCTCGCCTCAGCCCCGGTTTTCTGCAACGCCGAGCGGTTGGGCGTGGAAGGTTCGCCCCGACGGCAGGCCGCGGATCCGGGCGGCGCTTCGGGTTCCAGGCAGGCTGAGAAGGATCTTGATCGCTCGGTCGTCTGGCTAAGACAAGCCGGTAGCTCCCGGGAGGGACTCTGTTGACGAGGTGCCTTTTCAGTGGTTTTCGACTATTAAGGAGGAGATAGATCTCGACAAGAGGCTTAGAGACTCCGGAGGCCAAGTCCTGTCCCTCCAGTTGCTCTTCGGAGAATATGAATTTACCCCTCGTACGGCGTCCCAGGAAGGAGCTGTGAGAAGAAATGGCAATTTTTGAACGGGATTTTCTTGATTTTATGGGGACACTTCAGACCGATCAGAGCCTGACCTTAGACACGCCATTATTCTTGCAATTTTATAGGATTTTAGAAACAGATCCCAGCCCAGGTATAAATGAATTTCAAAGTGGTTTCCAATAACCAAGCAGGCTAAATGTATTATTTCCTGGAAACGGAAGATGGGTGGCATGTAAATTTAATTAATAAATTAATTAAAGGTATGTGATTGCTGATGTGGAGTGTGCTTTGTTTGGAGAAAGTGTGCTCTAAGAATACAGCCATTTGATTTAATAAACTTACATTTGGGTGACTCTAGACCAGGAGTCTCCAACCTTGGCCACTTTAAGCCTGGCGGACTTTTAACTCCCAGAATTCCCCAGCCAGCAAAGCTTCCCCAGCAAATTCTGGGAGTTGAAGTCCTAAAGGCTGAAAGGGGCCAAGGTTGGAGACCCCTGGTCTAGATTATGCTGTTTACATAAACCAGAGATCTCCAAACTTGGCCACTTTAAGACTTGTGGACTTCAACTCCCAGAATTCCTCAGCCGGCTGAGGAATTCTGGGAGTTGGAAGTCCACAAGTCTAAAAGTAGCCAAGTTTGGGGACTACTGACATAAACCATGGGTTTATGTGTGCCAAAGGTGAATTTTTCAGTTTCCTTCCACTGCTGTTGGTCTTTTCCCCAGAATTGTAATATCACAGTTAGCCAGTAGATGGCATCAGCTCTTTATGAAAAGTTGCCCTTTGAAGCACCACTTTTGACTATCAGGACAAAGACAAAAATATACCAGGCAACTCTTTTTATTTCAGACAGAATAAATGATCCTTAACCAAACAGAGCAGAATTTATAGATGTGACTTAAAAGTCTCCCTAGTAGATCAATTTTGATTTTTTTTTTCTTTTTCCATGGCTATAAATTGTTGGAAGGTTGAGCTCAATACTTGTTCTTCAGAATGAGAAATGGAAATACTGAATTTGGTAGGCTTGATCCATGCTAGGAGATAAAGCACTCTCTGGATCCATCCATGTTTGATCACTTTTGTGTAGTTCTCAGCCTTCTGTATTGGAAAGTCCAACCTTCTCTTACTGGGAAATCAACTGCAGAGAATTCTAGAGGAAATAGATTGTGTAGATCCCAATAGATTGGGATTTAATCCCATTCATAAAACAGAAATAGCATTGTTGCTCATGAATGACCTTTATCATGACTATATTGGGGCATATGCCCATCTTGGTCCTATTGACCTCTTACGGTGTTTAATTACTACTCAAACTACTTCTGGACATCTATAAGGGTTGGGGGCATTGTTTAAAGGTGGATTGTTCCTACCTAAACTGGTAGTTTCAGCCAATATTTGGAGAAGAAGCTTGATCCCATATGTAATGGGGGTTCCATGGAGCTTATTCATCTCTCCTGTTGTTTATGAAACCACTGAAAGGACATCCATCATCCATAGATGGCATCTTATCAGTGATGGGATTCAAATTGTTTTACCACTGGTTTGGTGGGCGTGGCTTGGTGGGCAAGCTTTGCCTAATGCTGGCGCAGCTTTCCCCACACCAGCTGAGACCTGCAGCGCCAATCAGTTGAGAGGATAAAGAAGAGAAAAACGCAGCGGCGGGTAGGAGGGCCAATCCTGCGCTTTTCTTTTTCCTCTCAGCTGATTGTCGGCTTTTTTACTACTGGTTCTGCTGAACCAGTCCGAACTGGTCGCATACCACCACTGCATATTACACAGTGTCACCCTGGTCCAAGCCAGAGATATCATAAATATCCTAAATCATCATTTGAAAATGGTGAGGATAGGAATAGTGAATAACAAGCACATATTAGCCCCAATATTTGTTTTGGATAAGATTGTGCTCCTCCTAAAAGAAGTGACTTGTCATGTGGAAAGCATGAGCAGAAGAGTCCTTTACCTAGTTATGACAATACTTAGAACAGAATACCTTAGACTAAGCACATAGTTTTGATTATTATCATTATAGTAAATGAAGGCACAACAAAAGAGTGCAGCTTACTTTCCACATCCCCAATAAATGTTTGTGTCACCTTTTATAATGCACAGCTATAAATGAGAATGTTAAATTGGATTTTAAAGAAAAATATGAACTTTTTGTCCCACAAGCAAGAGTTTTTCATCTGCTGGAGTTAAAGATAGAAAGTTTTTCCTATTAGCTATCTTTTCCTTTCATGTAAATTATTGATATTGTCTGCGCAGCACCATGATATATTACATGGGATCCAGAAAACCCTAGATTTTCCTTTTTCCAAAACTTCTATTCCCTTCTTGGAATATATTTGTAGATAATCTTTTTATTCTGATTGTAAATTTTGGAGCCTGCCTTTGAAAGACTGCTCATGCAATATTTGGAATACAGCTGTAGAATTACAAACCATCTATTTCATCTGATGTGATTTCTATGCTGAGTCTAATACTTGACAAACTGAAGTCAAATAAGAGGATCTAGTCATGTCAGAGAGTGTGTTAGGCTCAAAATAAAATGTTGCTTAGATTTATTGCTATTACCGCATAAACAAATTAATACCTTTCTGAACATTTCCTGGCAGAGCAATTCTAAATTATGACTATATATGAGATCTGTTCTTATGACACAGGATAATTACTATATCCAATTTACATTCAGACTGCCAAAAGGACAAAAAATACAACTAAAAAAATATTAAAATGTTAAAAAAAAAAACCAATAGTGTGCCCATGGCACTCTGGAAATACTAGCTGAGAACATCTTTTCCGAAATCTTTAGAAATCTGTTGTTGCTCCTGAGAAAGACCAAGTTAATTCATAATAGTGGAATGTGCTTCCAGAATAAATCCATCTATCATCAGACTCATAATTACTCTGTCTCATACTATGTGTAATGCTTGTGAACGAGAAGCAGGACATGGCATCCAGCACAGCAGTGACCAGACTGCAGACAGCCTGCCCAGTCTTCTTGGCACATGAATTCAAGACTCAAGCCAAATACTGACTTTGACAAGCAGACCAAGGAGGGGTTAAAAAATAATAATACATAGTGACAGCCTTCTTGAAAAGTTCACAGTCCAGTGTTTGCAGAGGAAAATATAAAAGAACATCCTGTGCAATGGGAGTAGCTACACACAATTTGTCTATTGCCGGGAGGGAAGTGACAAAAAAGACGCTGCCAAAAAAGACACTGCCAACTTTCCCAACATGCCATATGCCTTTGTGGGCTACTGGTCCTTTTAAAATGCTATTTTCTGGCAGCTGTGCTCTCAATACTTTTGAAGGGTTCCAGATTAAAGAAGCAGATCTAAAGTCATTTTCTTAAAAAAAATTAAAAGATTCCAAAATGGAGTGAAAGAATTCATCTTGTCGTAACGTAATGGGTTCTATTCACTGCTTGTACAGATAGCATACAATTTTTTCCTTTGTACATCATCCAATTTCAAAAAACAAACAAACGTGCTTTCTGGAGAAGAAAACCAAATCACAATGTTATTGCAAGGTTTTTTGTTTTTGTTTTTGAAAAAGCATGGAACAAAGTATGGTTGAGTATTGAAAAGGCTGTCTGAGACATGAACTAGAAAAAGAGGCAGACATATTAGATCTGGCTGAAGGCCAAAGCAATGGAAAGAACAATCACACAGGGAATGAACAATTTGCAAAACAGCAGAGCAACTCTTTAAGGTATTTGGAAATGTGGTGGAATCATGCTGGTAGCAGCAAGTACAATTTATGTTAGAGAAAGCCTCACTCAGTGAATATACATTTTGTGAGAAAGAAAACCAGGTAGTTCTTGACTTACGATGATAGTTGGGACCCAGAATTTCCATTGAATTGAATTAAATTGAGTTCTTTATTGTCATTCTGTACAGTATACATACAACAAAATTCACATAACACCCAGAGACCAGACTCAACATGCACACACATGACAATCCCCAAACACCTCCCCCCCCCGGCCAAAATTCCCCACCTCCTAAAAACACACAAGCATCCACACAACAGACTAAGTAATACTGTCGAAAAGCTCACTGATGGTGGTCCTTAAGTTCATTGTTAAGTGCAATTATAGCTCTGGAATAGAAACTGTGGTCTGAGTTTTTATGGTTCTGTATCTTCTGCCAGAAGGCAACAGTTCATAAAGATTGTAAGCAGGATGGGAAGAGTCTCTGAGAATGTGGTCCAACTTCCTCAAACAGCAAGATGCAAAGATGTCATCCAGGGCTGGTAGCTGAAGCCCAATGATATTCTGTGCAGTTTTAATGATTATCTGTAGAGCTTTTTTGTCTGCTACAGAGCTGCTCCCATACCATACAAGAATGCAGTATGTCAGGACACTCTCAATAGTGCTGTGGTAGTAGGACAGAAGTAGATACTGAGATTTATCTTCCTGAACATTCTCAGGAAATACAGTCTCTTCTGTGCCTTTTTTACAAGCATATTAGCATTCATAGTCCATGAGAGCTCCTCCAAGATATAAGCGCCCAGCAAAGCAGTTATTGAGTTACACCCAATTATATGACCTTCTTTTGCCCTGGTGTTAAGCAAATTCATCCCAGTTGTTAGGTGAATGAGGCCATGAAGTGAATCTGGTTTTCCTCATTGATTTGGTTTGTCAGAAGCCAACTGGGAAGGTTGCAAATGGCGATCACGTGACCAAAGGACCTTGCAATCATCATGAATACATGCTGGTTGCCAAGTGCCCAAATTTTGGTCATGGGATAGTGGGGATACTAAGCGTGAGGACAGACTATAAGTCACTGTTTTCAGCACCATTACACGTTTGAATGAACATTGAGTTGAGGATCACCTGTAATTATCAGATCAGAACTTTTAAAAAGAAATCAATATCTAGAAAGTAAAATATGACAGTTTTCCAGAGGATGCTGACTAATTCTTCAGAATTGAGTGAAGGGAGAATGAAGATATCCTGGATCTAGGATGTCCATATTCTCTGCACAAGTCATACATAATGATTTAGGGTGATTTTAAAAATAAACATACTATAATAGATATGTCATGAATAAATAAAAATAAGCCAAACTTAATTTTTCCACCCAAGGAGCAATTTTGATTTAATAATCAGTTTGATTCTTCTCAAATCAGCCCATCACATAAGCCACAAAGATATATACTCTTATTTTGCTATTCAATTGGAATGAAATACTATTTCCTTTTCCTTCTGAAATATTTAACCAGTAACTCAAGAGACTGGCATTTATCAAATGCTATGTGACAAATTTGGGAGAAAACCCTTTAGATGTGTCTGTCTTTCTATACCTCTTTTGATCCTTTTGATGATACTAAAGCCATTAGCATAGAAGCATTCCTGTTACTCTGACATGAACCCATTGATTTATTACTGTTAACACATTTATAGATATTCCTTCTATTCATCATTCCAAATAAAAAGATGTGAAGATCAATATAACATGTTTTCTCTTTGAGCATACCATGTATCCAAATAATATTATTCATAATTATGTTTCTGATGGCCTATTAATATGTATAGAAAACAAGCAGGGTTTGAAAATATATTCTTTCTTAACATTATTCTTGTATAGCAGGAGGGATGCTACTGTCTAAGTTAATCAAGATCAAGATGGATCATGAGTCATCAGTTCAAAGACAGCAGCTTTTGTTTTGGAAGGATTTTTTTAAGCTGGTTTCAAAAGAAAATATCTTTTTACTGTATGAAAAAGGTCAGTGATAATAATCGAACTTCCCTGGAGGTTTCAGTACCAGAAATAGAATGTTTTGTTTTATACTTTAGTTCTTGAGTTTGACTCATTGGATGACTTTGATTGTCCATGACAAATTTAATTATTCTAATTGATCATCTTCTCACTTACCATCCTAAGACTGGATTACAAATAAGTGTACTTGGAAGCTCCCCTATGTTAAAACAATATTACCTTCATCCTATCACAGCTTGAAAAGTGTAATACAATGACCAGAAAATAAAATCCTGTCCTGTCTTTGTTGAGAAATGGAACAGCTTGTCCTTGGAAGTTGTGGGAGCACCATCACTTGAGTCTTTCAAGAAGAGATTGGACTCCCATCTGTCAGAAATGGTGTTGGGTTTCCTGGCTTGGGCAGGAAGTTGGACTCGATGACCTACAAGGACCCTTCCAACTCTGATTATCTGTTATCTGAGCATGGAATAAATCACAGTATGAATTACCATGTTAAAAATCTCCCATGTTCCCATAAAGAGCAGAGACAGGCAACTATGGCCACTTTACTACCTGTGGTAGTCAACTTCCAGAATGTGGGCTGACTGAGGAATTCTGGGAATTGAAGTCCACAGGCTATAAAAGAATAATAGTTGCCTACCCTTGCAATAGAGCAGGGGTGTCAAACCGGTGTCATCACATGATGTATGGTGACTTTTTTCCCCTTCGCTAAACCAGGCATGGCCAGTGCGTGATGCATCCAGCCTATGGGCCACAAGTTTGGCAGCCCTGCAATAGAGTATCTGCTCTAGTCACCTCCTTCTTTTTCTTCCTTTTTTAAATTTAAAACTCTGTGTAAATCTTTTCACTCTTTCCTTTGTTTCATTTAGGTTTGTTTTATTTTTACATCATCTCAACTACTTTAAAATCCCCTGAGGATTTAAAAAAAAATAAAACAAAAATCTTGTTTGCACATTGTAGGAAATCAATCAGAGCGTATATTACTAAACATTCAGAGCAGGAATTAGGAATTTGCGATCCCCTGGAGACTATTGAATTCCATCTCCTATCAACCTCATCTTTCTTGACCAATCATCAGAAATTGCTGAACTTAGAATTCAGTATCAGGAAATTCATGAGTTCTTCAGTGCTGATGTAAATCCAATCGGAAAAATGTAAATATAGAGTTAATATACCCATATTAGCATGGTATAATGATAAACAAATGAAGAGACGGTAAAGGGGAGGGGGTTTCTGCTATATCCAATAAAGTAACAACTCAAGATGGTTTTTCTGTATATGTCTATTAATAGTTTCATCATTAAAAGAAAAATTAATAAGGGAACAGAAAGTGGAAACTTGATATCAAATTATAGCATCAACTAGAATGAATCAAACAACTTGATCATATGGGTATCAAAGAATCACTGCAACTGTAATTACATGCATAACATTATGTATTTATAAAAAAGCTCAAACCCATGAGTCTAATTTTCTGATTTTTCCATGGGTCTCCCTGAATTTTTCTAAATAGATTACTGCCTGCATGGTTTGCATTTGAAAACAAATTTCCAGAACTGAGTTAGATAGATAATGTTCGAAGTAATTTGAGAGGCTTCAGAAATAAATAGGTCCTTTAGAGAACTCTGTCTGATTCATATTTATGAGTTACAATGTATTAAATGGAGTAGGCCTTGAAAATCAAAGCAAAGTGTATGCATAAAGCTGAAATATGATTCAGCTGCTACCACATTATTAAATCAAGCTACCAGAAGCATGGATTTATTTTTCCGTACATTTGTTCAGAAATAATGAGCAAATGGTAGGTAGAAAATTTTCCAACCCGATTAGGCTGAGTGCAATTTTTAAATGCCACATTTAAAAGTACTGTGTTTATTTCACTTACTGTATGTCAATTCCATCAGTTTTTATATGCTGTAACAACTTTATACTTTTTCTATCATCCCTGAGGATGGATATTTTGGAATTAATTAAAGAATAAGACAAATAATACAGAGGAAACACTGTTTAAATATGATTATTTAGTAACCATGTTTTTATACTTTTGAGATAGCACTGGGATCAATACAATTGTCAATTTTCTATGAACGGATTTTGTTATCATAAATAAGGGAACCCAATGCAAACTTGGGTACTACGGTACCTATTTAGGATTTTATTTATTTATTGTTTTATTCAACACATTTATATAGCCACCCCTTTTTCAGGAAGCTTTTGGTGTCTCCCAATCAAATATTAAAAAAAAACATTTTAAATTCAGACGCAGACTCTCACCACCAAAGGTCTGTGATCCAGGGTGAGCAGTCCCTTTTCATCATAATGATGGGATATAAAAAAAATTGGTAGAATATGTAAAGATATGCCTTTTGTAGAGCTGAAAAATGTTTATCTTCTCCCTATTATTTTCCTGTAAAATGTTTTTTCTCACACATCAAGATATTCCTTACACAAAATACAGACTTTCCTTAGTAAAGCTATAAAAGAATTGAATCTCTTTAAGTCTTAAAAACATAATGTCCCAGATAGAGGCAAACTGGTTAAGAATGTATTCAGGCTATGTAAAGCTAAAACAATGAGGAAAATTTATGATAATTAACAGTTTAAACTTAAAAAAAAAAAAATAGAGACAGGGACATAATCTACCCTTTATCCAAATGAAACACATTTGTTCTAATATTAAATAATTAGTGTCAGGGAATATTACCAGAAGAGTGCCAGAAACCACAAATGAACTGAAAACTTTTTTACAATAATGATAGGAAGATTTTTTTTTTTTCCTGAGCAATGCATACCAAGTTACAGTTCTTCCCTGCTGAAAGAGCTAATGAGAAAGGCAGAGAGAGCGAACTAAGGTCAATTGACCTGTGCTGATTCTGGAACCAGAAGACCACAACAGGGGTGTCAAACTGGCAGCCCGCAGGCCGGACGCGTCATGTGCACGCCATGCCCATCCCAGCTCTGCAAATAAGGAAAACTTCACAAAATGTCACATGATGACAATGTGATGCCGCAAATTTGACACCCGTGTTGTATTGGTTCCAAGCATTATTCACGTATTAACAAGCATTTTTGAGTAATAAATTATATATTTTGAGGAATAAAAATATTATATATCATTTTAAATAATTATGTATAAATTCATTCTATTTATCAAATTTTGCACATAAAAACCATACATATGAAAATAAATACAATCGGCAGAAAAAACAGCAACTACAGCCAATAACAGATTGTATCAACCATAACAGCTGTAATAAAAGGAGACCCACCACCTCATCCCCAAGGCCTGGTAGAATTATACCTCCATTTGAAAAATATGGGTGTTGACTGGGAACTGCTATAAACAGAAAAATGGACTGGAATTTCTGTGATTCATTTTGCAGCTAAAAAACAAAGAGGTGATGTGACAAATCTTCGAACCAATCTTCTCCAATTTGATGTGTGTTAAGACCATAAATTTTATGGTGGCCAACAAAATGGAATTGCAGACCAATGTCACTGGAGGGTATTATATAGGACAAGGCTGTATCAACTGGCTGTATATTTTCCCCTGCCTTTTATATTACATTATTTTATGTTTTATGCACTGTTTGGCACACAGAGACTAAATTGAGATGGGTGAGTTCTACAAGTCCTTTAAATAAATAAAAGTAAGCTTGAGTCTGCTGCAGCACAAAGCATGATTAATTAGCAAATACTTTGCAGCTTATGACAATGCCTGCAGTTCAAGCTTAACTATATTATCTTATGTATGGTTTATTCAGCCCAACTGACAAAGTTTGCTCAGCATGCTTTAAACTATAGCAAACTACAAGCTCGGTTAAAATGGGACTGGCTAATTTGTGGTTCTGAGGTCTGTGTACAATATCACTTATTGAAAACTAAAATGAAATAGAATAAATGAAGGGACCTTGGAGGTCTTCTAGTCCAACCCCCTACTCAAGCAGGAGAACCTATACTATTTCAGATAAGTGGCTATCTAGACTTTTCTTAAAAACATCCAGTGATGGGAATGGCCATGATTTCTGGAGGTAAGCTGTTCCACTGGTTAATTGTCTTGATTGTTAGGAAGTTTCTTAATTCCAGGTTGCTTCTCTCATTGATTAGTTTCCAACCATTGTTTCTTGTCCTCTGGTGCTTTGAAGAATAATTTGACCCCTTCTTCTTTGTGGCAGCCCCTCAAATAGTAGACTACTGCTATCATGTCACCCCTAATTCTTCTTTTCTTTAGATTAGCCAAACCTAAATTCTGCAAAGCTTCTCGATTCTTCCTCAACTGTCTGAAGGCTGTAGCACCTAAATGCCATGATTGTGTGAACTTAAAAGATATACTGTGATAGCCTGCTTCACAATTGTCAAGAGGGAGCATCATAAATAAGTCTGCTTTCAAATCATTAGCTACTCTGCAGAGAAACTTACACCATCTTTTTTAAAGTGTTCCACCTCCTTTATGGCCTATTTTCCATATACAATTCTCAGGAGACCAGCTATAAAACAGAATACTGTTATCAAAAGTCACTGGAATAACTCAAAGCAAAAATGTTGGTTTACAAGCACAAACCCATATTCTCTGCATGGCTAAAGGCAAGAAAGAAGACCATGCAATTTGCTAAGGAGAATTACAGAAAGCTAGTCTGGAGAAATAGCCTCTCTTTCCAACTGCTTTTATAGATCTATTAAAACATTAGTCATGCAGGATAGGATTTTCCCCACCACCTAGCTGAGAGTCATCAGCATCAACCCTTGAGTTCATTCTTCCACAACCATTTAGCTAGCTAACATTGTTACCTATGAAATACTCATCAAGAGCAGATCCTGCTGTTATAGCTTAGTTTACAAACCAAGTTTTTAGTCATAGGAATTCAAACAAAACAGGAAACTTTAGAAATGTGGAGAGAAGTAATTAATCAAGACACCAGCATATGAATATTTAGTATATTCTCCCAATAGTAACCCTTGATTTAACTTAGTTTGCTACTGGGTTTAATTATTGTGCTGAGCCAAAGCAAACAAAACAAGAAATTACAATAGAACACAAAATTATAACATGGTTTGTAAAGTCTGGTTTACAATGCAACATATATATATATGAAATAGGCCACTATGATGAGTGCGAGAAAAGGATTAAAATGATTAAAACAAAGCATAATTTAGCACAATGTGAAAAAACAACTGTGTCTAAAAACACAGAGAAAATTATTTGAGGTAAATTATGCTGCTGTGTTTAATAACTGTTAAGATTTTTTTTACCCATACCCTGATAAGTCACGTCTCTCATAATTTGGTCTTCTACTCAATTTATTCCAAAAGCATACTTTTCATTTACAAAGTCCAGAGAGCCAAACTGGTTTAAAGCCAATTTAAATCATATTTGGCTGTCTGCAGCTTTGTAAATATTTAGCATTTTTATTAGTCCAGGATCAGCACTTTTATGCAGCTGAGGTGATAATGCTACTTAGGCATTGATGAGACCAGTTATAATTGCTTGCTACGTTCTCTATGGAATTGTATTAAGTGCAAATGGTACATTATATGTTTATTATAACACAGGTCATTTTTCAAATCTGGGCTCCTTATATTTTCAGTTTAAAATGTATTAATCAGCAGAGAGGCAGCATTATTTGGTAATAAAATGTAGAATGAGCTTATAAGCTATTATATGACTGCATAAAATGAATTTGCTATTGTATATTGGTACAGTATTTTATGATTCAAATTCTATTGGCATAGAATTGGCTTTGTTAAAAAAAAGGTTTATTTTTACAAATATATTACTACAGATTTCTGGATAGCAAAATTGAGAGAAAAAATGCTCATTCATTGTATGGAAATCCAATTTTATTACTAGAGTAAAATGGAGCAATTCCAAGGACCACAGCATACGTCTAAGCCAGGGCTGTCAAACTCCTGGCCCATAGGCCGGATGCATCATGTGCTAGTCACACTCATAACCAGTTTAGCGAAGAGGAAAAAAAAGTCCTGATATGTCACATGACACCACCGCGATGACATGAGTTTGACATTCCTGGTCTAAGCCATAATGTACTAAGCAATATATTAAGCCATAATGTAGTTATTGATGCTCTCTGAACTTGGTGGTATTCTTGAAGACATTTCATTACCAAACTGGACATCATCATCAATGCACATCAGAGCATCAGTGTTAACTAGTTTGGTAATGAAATGTCTTCAAGAAAACCATCAATCTCAGAAAGTATCGAGGACCTCACAGTTCAACCATGAGCTGAAAATATTCTCTTTTATCCACGATGTAGTTAGTTGGCTTTTTAGGAGGATGTTCTGTGAACTGAGCCATGATTCAGAAATGGTGGTCTATAGATGAATGCAATACATGTTGAAATCTATATTCATGGATTAATTTGGTAAGCTAAAACAGACTGTATCAGAAGATCAGGTGTTCTATGCCAGCTGTAGCAAGATAAAAAAGAATAAAAGATGTTGGAGTACCAAAATCCAAACACCCACCCACCCACCCCAGAATTAAATCCACTAAACTTGTCTTTTTGGAAAATCATTCCTGGTCAATTAACAGTTAGAAAGTCAATAGATAACATTAAAAGCTCATTTAATTTTAATCATTCACATAAAATCTTGCCAATGTAGAATTACCACGTACAAAGTATTTATATATAATGTGGAACACTTGAGAACAAAGTTTCTTTCCTATAAATATACATATTTAAAGGACCATCATAAATATTACAAATAATCTACAGTAGTCAGAGAACTAGTTAAGTTCTATCTGTAAGCATTTATTTTTGTTCCAAGTATATACAAGCATTGGCTGTAGTACTGTCTAATTGTACTGGTTTACTCAGCAGAATCCTGTTGTGATTTGCTAATTCACCTTAGTATTTGTAAAAGAGAAAATATGTTGCACATTGAAGAAAATATAAAAATGCATTAGCACATTGCAGGCTTAAAATTATTATTAAATTTATTCCATTTTTATCATGCACTTGACCACAGAACAGTATCAACTGGTTGAGGTGAGTATAGTTGATGCTTGTGCAAAATGGAACATGCAAAATCCAACTGCCCTTAAGTAAATATTCAAACAATCCAATCTATATTTAACACTAACATCTTACTTCGCCTCTGAAAATTTCAATAATCAGAATTTTCTCTGAATAGATGTCCTGCAAGATCAAGACTACGCTCTTATTTTAGCCAAACAGTAGGTGTCACATCACAGAACATTTGCTTCTTAGTTTATCCTTCTTTCGCTGCTGTTTTGATTTCTTGCCACCCACCTGCAGACTTACATTTCTTCTCTTTTCCAAATTAAGCAGCTCTTCAAAAAGCTCCTGCACGTTGTAGTTCATTTTGGCGGAGGTCTCCATGAAGGAGCACTTCCATTTCGTGGCAAGGACTTCCCCTTCACTGGTGCCCACTTCTCTTTGAGGGCCATCGCTCTTGTTTCCTACCAGTATAATTGGGACTTTCTGAACCTCTCCTTTAATCTGACAGATCTCCTCATAGATTGGTTGGAGCTCTTCTATGGATTGCTTGCTGGTCACAGAGTATACTAACATGAATGCATGGCCTTTTGAGATGGAGAGTCTCTGCATGGCAGGGAACTGGTGGCTTCCGGTGGTGTCTGTGATCTGAAGGGTACAGATGTTTTTGTCACAGCTGATCACCTGGCGATACGTATCTTCAACAGTGGGGATGTATGTCTCCCGGAAGGTCCCCTGGATGAAACGGAGTACCAAAGAACTCTTACCAACACCAGCAGCTCCAAACACAACCACTCGGTAATCATTACTTTGTTCTGGCATCCTGCTTGTTCAGTTGGGGATTAAGGAAGCACCCTGAATTTACATGCTCCTTTGTGAATAGGCCTGTTATGGGAAAACAAGTTAGATATCAGCCACTAAAGTTCCAACTTGTATTTAAATTCAACAACAACACCCTTCCCTCCAAAACACAGCTTCAAGATGCAAGGAGTACAGTGCACAGGGATGACGTTGCCATTAGACAATATGAAATGGCAGCTACTGGGAAGAATCACCAAAATATGGGAGAAAAAAAAAATTAGCTTGGCCCTCCACAAAATTCCAATTTCTCATGTGGTCCCTTGGGAAAATTAATTGCCCAACCCTGGTCTAAACTATAGTTTAGGCAGTTTCCACCATCTTGAACATTTTCTGAATGTGTTGAATATAATTCTCAGCTACTGATTCCAAGTAAGCATACCTACAGTAGAAGACTTTGTCCATTGTTTTTGGGAAGGGGGCACCAAATAGGGAAATTTTGCCCTAACTTCACAGAAAACTGCCTTGTTCAGATTTATTTGTTTATTCTAGCCTACTTTATCAAAGGGGTTCCAAAGTTTCAGGTACAACTCCTTCCCATAATTAGCTAATTACAAAAAAAAAAAAAAAAGATAAACCAGAGATTAAAGACCCAAATGGATGACTGAGAATCTCCATAGACATTCAGAGATTAAAGGTGGAAACTACTGCATGTTCTTAAGGATATCTGGGCTATAGAGGCTGAGACAACCAACAGTAGCAAAGACTTACAGTACTCCATCTTTCACTACTGCCTACTCATGGCAATCCAAATTTTTGCATGCACAGATGATATTCTTAACGCTAAACCAAAAACTGACCTGCAACTTTCCAGTTAAAGGATTGTCTATATTGTGACATAACGGAGGCCTGTTTCATGGTTAGCTAATGTGAAACAAACCACCATGCAGCTTCTTAGTTTAATGCTTCGTATACAAGCCTGTCTCCAAAACCACACGGCGTCTTTTTCCATGAGTCCGACTGTTCATACCTACACCAATTTCAGGTCCAGCCATGTTTATCTCCTACACTGTCTGATAAGCCACCTTTAAAAAAAAAATTTTTTTTTAAAAAGCACCACAGGTCAATTTTTCCAGAAAGTAAGTGGTGGAGGAAGCCCAACCTCTGATACGTGAACACCCCATTCACAAGCCTGCAGTACTAAATGTTTATCAGAGTTTAGTTTCTCAGAAATAAAGGGGGGGGGGGGAATATCTTCCCAAGCAACGGCTAAGTTGGCTTGAGATCCCCAACGGGGTTTACAAACACTCGCTGCGCGCGCTTTTTCCCTCATACCCGGAGTTCGCGCCATCCGCAAGAGACCCGCCCGCCCTCTAACCGGGATTCCGGACAAGCGCGGATTCCGATCGTGGAAACGCGCTCAGGGACCGAGCTCTCCTCCACCATCCATCCCCGCCCCGCACTCTCTCCAGCTCGGAAGGCATGAAGCATTCCCTCCGTCCCAACACCGAGCAGGCCTGCCGACAGTCGGAAAGCCCGAAGAGCGAGGCAGCCTCCGAGTCACCAACCCGGCCAAACACGCACCTCAAGGGCAGCCAGGAGGGAGCCGAGCAGCAATCCGGTCCGGCATTGGTCGCTTCCGCGCCTTCCAGAGGCTGGGGAGGCCGCTCTCCTCACGATAACCGGGCGACGGCAGGAGGAAAAGGAGCCACCTCACGCCCCCGACCTTGGAGCTGCTTCCCGGCCCGGGAGAGAGGAGTAGCCCTCCCCTGCGCTTTATCTGCCTCCCTGGCGGCGGCAACAGCCTAGTATCTGCCCGGTGGGCCGCCTTCTTCTCTCGCTCGGTGCGGCTGGAAAGAGATCAGCCCAGCGTTGTAACTGCCGCCGCCGCCGCCGCCGCCGACTCCCACTTTATTCCTTCATTCATCCGAACGTCCCGCCAGCATGCAGTTAAGAGTCGGGCGATCGTCATAAGCAGCAACAGCAGCAATGCGAGGAGTCGTTAAAAGAACCCGAACCTGGAGAGACGAGAATTAAAACCAAAGCGAAACCCAGCTGAGAGAGCGAGAGAGCGAGAGCTTTGGGGGTGGGTGGGGAGAGCTTCGTTCAGTCCAAAGGGAGGAGACGCCTACCCTTCTTCGGGCGAAGCTCTTCGGGTTGCGGAGGGAGGAAGCAGCGGCTGAGTCAGCGGGCTGGAGAGAAGCGATCCCCGCAGGGTCTCTCCCCGTAGCCGACGCCCCCCTCCCTTCCCTTCTCTGTGGAAGCGGGCAGCGGCTCTGGCGCGCCAAGGTCAGAATGGGGGAAGTGCTGCACCTGTTGAATTATCTTGCTTGGTCATTTGAGACGGCAGCAGCCAGATAATATATATATATCTGTAATTGAAGAAAACACACACACACACACACATGTTTGAGCTGGAGGCATCAGAGGGAGTCTGTTTGTGCTCAGGTGTTTGCCTGTGCATCATGCCCGGCCACATACATTGGACAGACCAATAGAAGAATAAGTACCTGCCTAGATGAACACAAAAATGCAGTAAAAAAGCTGGAACACACCTCCTCACTAGT
>BLBF01000020.1:31086540-31161895 GCA_015471245.1 Laticauda colubrina | reverse complement strand
ATCTATCTATCTATCTATCTATCTATCTATCTATCTATCTATCTACCCTGTTTCTCCAACAATACAGCCTCCCCAAATAGGAAGTCCCAGCATGTTTTATAGGCATGAAATGAAATTAAGCCCCTCCCCCCAATTTAAGGCCTATATTAAAACATACAAAATGGGGGGGAATGGTGGGGGCCTTGCCATTAGGAAGTACTTTTGTTGCACACCCAGATATGGTGCTGCCTGCGTTGACCCCAATACGAAGTACCCCACCAACGCCGAGGTCAACATCCAAGCCATCACCACCTGCCTACCCGAAGATGCAAGGGGGGAGGAATTAAGTCACCCTGGAAAAGACAGCCTAGTCATTTTTTCGGGGCTCAAAAAAAAAAAAGACCTGGCCTTATTATATGAGAAATATGGTATTTATCTACCTAATCTACCATTCATTCATTCTATGTTCTTTTTAAATAACAAAGGGGATCCAGAATACTTCCCTCTTCCCTGCAGCAGACCCAGCTGTCCATTACAGAACGAAATGCTAATAATTCTAGGATATCCTATATTAAAGCAGTACTTTTTCACTTTTACACATGTCTTCCCTACATAATAAAATGTTCATTCATGCAGGAGTCACAATTTATAGATGTCTCATCAGTGCTCATCCAACAGTGACTGTCTGAGAAGGGTCTAGGACAGTACAGGTACATATACCGTGTTTCTCCAACAATACGGCCTCCACCAATAGGAAGCCCCACCATGTTTTATAGTCATTTGATTTATAAAATTGAATTAAGCCCCTCCCCCCAAATTAAGGCCCATATTAAACATGCGAAATGGGGGGGGGATGGCGGGGGGGCTTGCATTTTGGAAGTACTTGCATGCTTGGATAAGGTGCTGCTTGCGTTGGTGGGGCACTTCATACCAGGTGCCCTTTCACTACCATTGCTTTTCTCCCTTGCTGCCGTGGCGTAACAGGAACGCCACGGCGTTTGGCGCAGCCATGTGCATCCAGTCAGGGCTCCTCCCTGCAACCGGAGCCCTGAGGAGACACTTGGCTTCAGGCACTCCGGTCGCCACGTTCCAAGGGAAGGGGCTCACCCAAGAGGATCTCTCCCTCTCTCTCTCTCCCCGCAAGGTCTGCGCTGCGGCTGAGGAGGAGGAGGCTGAAGCCGGTTCCTTTTGCTTGCTGAGAGGTGAGGAAGCTGTGGCATTGCACAGCAAGCGAAGCGCTGCTCGCCCGGGCAAGATTTGGGAACGAGGGGCAGGAGGAGGCATGCACGCACCTGTGGTTCGCTTTTCCAGCTCTGCCCAACCCGCACGGCTCTGGTGCGGCCCTGGCGGGATGAGCGGAGGGTCCGGCAGGGAGGCGCTCGCTGCCTTGGTGAGAGCTCTGCCGCCGGAAAGGAGGACCCGCCTGTCAGCTGCGCTGGGCGCAGATCCTCTTGGGCGAGCACCTTCCCTCGGAATGCGGCGATGGGAGTGCCTGAAGCCAAGTGTCTCCTCAGGGCTCCGGTTTCAGGGAGGAGCCCTGACTGGACGCACGTGGCTGTGCCAAATGCCACAGCGTTCTTCTTACGCTGCGGCAGCAAGGGAGAAGGAAAAGGTCTCCCGAACCCCAAGATGTCGCCGCCCGCCCACCCAAGGGTGCAAGGGGGGGAATTAAGTCACCCCTGAAAAGACGGCCTAGCTGTTTTTTCGGGAGTCAAAAAAATATAAGGCCCGGCCTTATAATGTGAGAAACACGGTAGAACAGTTGGTTTCGTGTTTGAAGCTACAACAGTGCTGAAAAAAGTAATATGACTGTTTTTCATGTGACCATTGAAACATCCCCATGGTCACATGATTAAAATTCAGACATTTGGCAACTGGCACAGTGGTGGGATTCATTTTTTTTTACTACAGTTTTGTGGGCATGGCAGGAGAAGGATACTGTAAAATCTCCAGTCAGGTGGTATTTGCCAGTTCTCCGAACTACTCAAAATTTCTGCTAACAGTTCTCTAGAACTGGTCAGAACCAGTTGAATACCACCTCTGAACTGGCATATATTTATGGCGGTTGCAGTGTCCTGGGGTCACTTTTTGCAACTTTCTGACAAACAAAGTCAATGAGGAAGCCACATTGACTTAACAATTGTGTTCCTAACTTAACAATTTACTTAATTGTGGTACAAAAGGTCATAAAATGAGGCAAAATTCACTTAACTCTCTTGTGTAGCAACAGGTAGTCCTTGACTTAGGACTACAATTGGTCATAATTTCTATTGCTATGCAAGACATAGGACCATAGACCAATGTACCTCTCCTCTGCAATCCCAAAGATGCTTTTTCCAGGAGGCAACTGGACTTTGTTTTTTCTTTAAAGATGTTTTGCTTCTCACAAAAAAGAAGCTTCTTTAGCTCTGACTAGATCAGGGGTGTCAAACTCATGTCATCGTCACATTACGTATTGGGACTTTCCCCCCCTTTGCTAAACCAGGCAGGGGTAGGCTAGCACATAATGTATTCGGCCCACCAGCCAGGAGTTTGACAGCCCTGGACTAGATGGTGGGGAATGGAAGGATTTATATTCCTTGCAGACAGTTGGTCATTTTCATCCTTTTAGAGGGTCATTGAAGCACTTGGAGGTTTATTTGTGTCCTCAGATAAAGGATTAGGATTAGCTGTCTGCTGTCAGATAAATCTCCAAGTGCTTCAACGACCCTCTAAAGCAGGGGTCTCAAACTGGTGGCCTGCGGGCCAGATGCATCACAGCATACCACACCCACTCCAGCTCCACGAAGGGGGAAAATGTCACAAAATGTCACGTGATGGCAGCGTGATATCGCGAGTTTGACACCGTGCTCTACAAAGATGCAAATGACCAGTTGTCTGCACGGAATATAAATCCTTCCAATCCCCACCATCCAGTCACAGCTGAAGAAGCTTCTTGGATGAGAAGTGAAATGTCTTCAAAGAAAAAACAAGAAAGTCCAATTGCCTCCTGAAAAAGCACCTTTGAGACAGCCATGATCTGGATGACTGAGAATCTCTATAAAGTCTCCTCTGCAAGGTCTGCCACATTTCAGAACTGCCCCTCACTTCCTATCATGCACCAGCTGGGGATTTTGAAAGTTGTAGGCACAATACAATGGAAAGACACCAGGTGGAGAAGGGAGAACTTTAGACCTTTCTGTCTCCCTTTGTTCTTCACCTACGATTTTCTCGATACCAGTTATGTGGCACTTCACAGCTGCACAGAGAAAACTTTAGATTTATTGAGCAGGAGAAGGAAGGGAAAACTACAGCACAGTGATAAATGTAGGCAAATGCAGGCAAGCATGTAGAAAATTTGAATATACCTAGAGATAATTTAAAGTCTGGCTAGAAATAATCAGCATGAAGAAATATCAGTGATTGACTGATACATATAACCAATTGAAACAGCAGCTCTGCTTTCTCAGTGAGAACAGAAAATAAAGGTTAAAATCAGAGGTGATCTCTGTAAAAGTGGGCAAATACCTGAGGTTCAGATTTTCCTAGCATGAAGACATATGTATTAACCAGAAGAACAGCATCTGTAGATTTTCTGCTTGCCATGTTGCATATAGCAGGCATCTCCAAACTTGGCAACTTTAAGGCTTGTGGACTTCAACTCCCAGAATTTCCCAGCCAGCAAGTCCACAAACCTTAAAGTTGCTAAGTTTGGAGACCCCTGATAATATAAACAACCATGTATTCTGAGCTGCCGGGGGAGGACTGCTATTGCTGAAGAGAATATTTCCTTTGATTTTTACTCATGGGTTATCTATTTGCATTGAAAAAGCAAACAGGTTAATTACAGCTCTGTATTTTGGCTTGATTTTCAAAGGTTTTCTATTATTTATTATTCAAGGCAGTTGCACTTCTTCAGCTACTAAAAGCAACACAATATTGTATTTCCCCAGAATAAAGATGCATTAAGCTGTGTAGTATACATATTATCTCCTTCCTTAACCATGCCCAGATTGGAGAGAGAAAATATATAATTTCTGTTCTTTTTCTCTTTATGTATTGCAAAACATAGACCCAGCTTTTTAGGCTCTTCATTTAAAAACAGCTATTATCAATTTTCTTTGTAGAGCACATCATTCCCTATCCCTAAAAAATGGTATTAACCATGCTGCAGGTTGAGATTGCTTGCCTTTCTAATTGGCCCATCTAATCTCCTATGCCTTTAACAGCTGCTTGACATGCAAAAATTACTATATCTGGGAGGAATTGCAGAAAAATAGGTTGAACATAATGGGAAGGAATTTTAAACCTGGTTTGTTGTTATTTGCATATTTGCTAGATAAGTCAGGAAAAATGTGACTGCTGTTAAATTAGTACAGATAGTTCTTGACTTACAGCCACAATTCAGCTCTCAAAATTTCTATGGCTAAACAAGAGAGTTGTTTAAGTTCATTTGGCCCTATTTTATAATCTTTCTTGCCACTGTTGTTAAATGAGGCAATGCAGATAAGTGAGTTGCACAGTAATTAAGTGGATCTGGTTGCTGTTGATTTTGCTTGCCAGAAGGGGGCAAAAGGTGATCCCAAATAAATACATGCCGGTGTCTGAATTTTGACCACATGCCTGTGGGAATGTTGCAGCAGTCATAAGTGCAAAAATGGCCATGGGTCACTTTTTTCAGTGCCATTGTAACTTTGACTTTTTTTAAAACCCTAACCCTAACCCTAATTCATGGATGGAAGCATATATTACTCTTATACCAAAAGAGGATACTCATTTACAACAAGTAAAGAATTACAGGCCAATATCGCTGTTAAACTTGGATTACAAAATATTTGCATCAATAATGGCTGAAAGACTGAAGAGATATTTAAACCAATGTATACATCCTGATCAAAATGAATTTTACCTGAGACAAATAAAAGACAATATGAGAATAATCTTAAATATGTTGGAAAATTATGAAGCACATCTAGAGGAAATAAAAGGGATGGAAATAAGAAAGGAGGTGTATAAATTACAGGCATTTGCTTGGTTTTTATACTAGAAGAACCTCTAGGAACAGAACCTAAGCTAATAAATAAAATAGAGGAATATGAGAGAATGGCTGGATTAAAAACAAAGAGAAAACTGAGATATTGGTGAAGAATATGACAGAAAAACAAAAAAAAAGGAACTGACAAAGGGTAGAGATATTCAGATTGTAAAAAAAAGATAAATAATTAGGAATACAGTTGACAGCAAGATATGGAACAAATAAAGAAGACAATTATTATAAATTGAAACAGCAGATAAAGACAGAATTAGAAAAATGGAATAATATGCAGTTTTCATTAACAGGAAGTATTGCGGCGATTAAGATGAGCATATTGTCTAAAGTGTTATATCTGTTTCAAACAATTCTGATAAAGTTAGAGAAAAAAATACTTGGAAGATATTAATGCCGGCTGAAGAATTGATTTTTCCGGTCAAAAGGCTACAAAAGGGGATCACATGATGTTGGGACATCACAATGGTTGTAACTATGAACCAGTAACCAAGCATCTGATTTTTGGATCACATGATCCTGGGGCTGCTACAAAGGTCGTAAGTATGGAAAAAATGGTCAAAAGTCACTTTTTCCCCCCAGTTTCATTGTAACTTTGAATGGTCGCTAAAGGAACCATTGTAAGTTGAGGTCTGCCTGTACAGGGAGTTAATTTCTCTCAGTTTGCAGGCTCTTTGGTTCCTCTGTTTCCTAATTTGAAAAGGCCCAAAGGAAGGATGTTTTCTTTGGGACTGAATAGAAGCACAACCATCCAGGGAGACTGCCAGAGAGAGGATGGTAACAAGGAAACACTTTTTATTTCATTTTTTTCCTCTCCAAATGTTTTCCTCCAATTAATGAGAATGGAGGGAAACTCTGATTAAATGGTGGATTCAGCACTGTGATAGACCTTTCACTTTAGCTCCGAAAGCTACAAATGCCCAGCCTGACTTCAGGATATTTTTGATTGAAGTTTTTTTTCTTGCTGCCTTAGAAAGTTTCTTACTGCTACCGAATGATTTTTTATTCTTGCTCTGTCCTCACCTGAAATCCTGAATGTTTCCAGTGATCCTGCATCCACAAATGCTTTTTGTAACAGGGATTTTTTTTCAGATGCAGTTTTCAACTGGCTTCTGCTGGCCGGGAAAACATTAACCTTCAATTAACATTCAGAAGATAGCACAACTGTTCAGTAAGGAAACTGAAAATGGAGAACACTTTAAGTCGATGAGGGGGGAATGGAAAGTATAATTGGAATTTAACTGGCATTTTAGTTGGAATTCTAAGCCCGTTCAGCCCAATTAAATTCTTGAGCTATGTAAAGACAGTACAAAACAATCAGAGGTTCCTAAACAGATTCCCCCCCCCCCCTTTTCTATACTACAGTCTTTAAAACGCCTAAATGCTGGCAGCATTTAGTGAAGCTTGCCTCTTTCTCTGCATGCTCCAACTGCTACTTAATTGGCCATGGGTGGTTGCATTATCAAGAATATAAATTTTAAAAGCTTACTTACTTTAAACATTAACCTTTTCAGGGTACTTTACAGAACTGCAAAACTATAGTTTTCTAAATCTGCTGTTCATCTGGAGGTGGGAAGACACGATAATGAAAAGTACGGGTTGGAAACCATGAAACTGTGAGTACTAGTGTTGCCTTAGGCATGAAAGCCAGATGAATGATCTTGGGCCAGTCACTCACTCTTTGCCCAATCCACCTCACAGGTTGGAGTGGGGAAAAACAGGAGGATCAAGGAGTATTAGGTATGTTCACCGCCTTGTGTTAATTATAAAAAATAATAAAGGGAGAATTTTTTAAAATCTAATAAAAACACACTTTGGCAAAAAAAGAAAAAACCAAACCAAACCAAACCAAACACTATATATATTAATGCAACACACAATCATAGTTTGCTTAATCACAGTTTATTGATAGGCTATACCAGGAATGTTAAACTTGCATCATCGTGGTAGCGTCATGTGACATATTGGGATTTCCCCCCCCCTTTGCTAAACTGGGTTGGGGCGGGGCCGGCACATGACGTATCTGGGCCGTGGGCTGCGAGTTTGACACCCCTGTGCTATACATTAGTTTTCACAAACCATATTAAGCCAGAAATCACAATGTCTGGCTTTAATAAACCACTTAGCTAAAAACCAAACCAAGCTTTGCTGTCTTATCTTGGTTCTCGACATTTTTGCAACCCTTACAAGTACTTCTTTGCCAGTTCTGGAATTCTGGGAGTTGAAGTCCACAGACTGTAAAGTTGCCATAGTTGCCCACCCCTGTTCTAGAGTTTTGCAACTCCTTTTTTGTGTTGTGGTTCGCCGGCAGTCAATGCAGATAGCAGAGGTATCAGACAGTGAGGACAAAAAGGAACCAGTCGGGGAGTCTGGAAAGGATTTGGACGAGGGTCCAGTGTCCAATGCAGGAATGGGGCCAGGACCATCTGGGAGTGGGGTGCTGCCTTTGGAGCCTGGCAGCAGCAAAGCAGAGGACCCAGGAGAACCTGTTCCCAGTGTGCAGAGCTGCTAGAAGATGAGAGTAGCTGAAGCAGAAGGGGAGACTCGGGAGTAAGGCTGGGAGGTGATTGCCCCTCCCATAAGGGATAAAAGTCAGACCTCAATGACGAACACTTTGCAGGAAGCAAAGCAGTTCAATTAGATTCTGAGTCCTTCTTGAAGCTCTGCGTATTCTGATCGTTTTTTTTCTGGGACTGTTATAATTATTTTGGAGACTTCTGTTTTTGGAAACATTCCACAGCATTGAAAGGTGTGTGCTTATCTTGGAGAACTGTTTAAGTTAGTTTTGGCTGTGAATGAAAATACAGGTGAAACTTAAAAAATTAGAATATCATGCAAAAGTTCATTTATTTCAGTAATGCAACTTAAAAGGTAAACCTAATATATGAGATAGACTCATTACATGCAAAGCAAGATAGTTCATGCTGTGATGTGTCATAATTGAGATGATTATGGCTTACAGCTCATGAAAACCCCAAATCCACAATCTCAGAAAATTAGAATATTGTGAAAAGGTTCAATATTCTCGGCTCAAAGTGTCCCAATCTAATCAGCTAATTGAGCCATAACACCTGCAAAGGGTTCCTGAGCCTTTAAATGGTCTCTCAGTCTGGTTCAGTCGGAAGCACAATCATGGGAAAGACTGCTGACCTGACAGTTGTGCAGAAAACCATCACTGACACCCTCCATAAGGAGGGAAAGCCTCAAAAGGTAATTGCAAAAGAAGTTCGATGTTCCCAAAGTGCCGTATCAACGCACATTAATAGAAAGTTATGTGGAAGGGAAAAGTGTGGAAGAAAAAGGTGCACAAGCAGTAGGGATGACCGCAGCCTGGAGAGGATTGTCAGGAAAAGGCCATTCAAAAGTGTTGGGGACTTTCACAGGGAATGGACTGAGGCTGGAGTCAGTGCATCAAGAGCCACCACACACAGACGGATCCTGGACATGGGGCTTCAAATGTCATATTCCTCTTGTCAAGCCGCTCCTGAACAATAAACGTCAGAAGCATCTTACCTGGGCTGAAGAAAAACAGACCTGGTCTGTTGCTCAGTGGTCCAAAGTCCTCTTTTCTGATGAGAGCAACTTTTGCATCTCATTTGGAAACCAAGGACCCTGAGTCTGGAGGAAGAATGGAGAGGCACACACTGCAAGATGCTTGAAGTCCAGTGTAAAGTTTTCACAGTCTGTGTAGATTTGGGGAGCCATGTCATCTGCTGGTGTTGGTCCACTGTGCTTCATTAAGTCCATGGTCATCACAGCTGTCGACCAGGAGATCCTTCCGCAGACAAGCTTTATAGGGATGCTGACTTCATTTTCCAGCAGGACTTGGCACCTGCCCACAGTGCCAAAAGCACCAAATCCTGGTTCAAAGACCATGGGATTATTGTGCTTGATTGGCCAGCAAACTCCCCTGACCTGAACCCTATAGAGAATATATGGGGCATTGCCAGGAGAAAGATGAGAGACCTGAGACCAAATAATGCAGAAGAGCTGAAGGCCGCTACTGAAGCATCCTGGTCTTCCATAACACTTCAGCAGTGCCGCAGGCTGATAGCTTCTATGCCATGCCACATTGAGGCAGTCATTGCTGCAAAAGAGGCCCAAACCAAGTACTGAGTACATACCCATGCTTATAATTTTCAAAGGTCCGATATTGTTCTTTGTATAATCCTTGTTTTATTGATTGCATATAATATTCTAATTTTCTGAGATTGTGGATTTGGGGTTTTCATGAGCTGTAAGCCATAATCATCTCAATTACAACAAATCACAGCTTGAACTATCTTGCTTTGCATGTAATGAGTCTGTCTCATATATTAATTTCATCTTTTAAGTTGCATTACTGAAATAAATGAACTTTGGCATGATATTCTAATTTTTCGAGTTTTACCTGTAATTCCCAGCATTGCATTAAAATAGTTTTTGCTTTTAAAACAAGTTCATGTTTAATTATGTTTGATGAAGCCTGGGTCAGAATAGGAAGAACCCTTAAAATAATTTTCAGGCGTGAGGGAGTTCCTGCCTAAAAATAATTATATCTACAGCTCACAGTACATTAGCATGATCAATGAGTTGCAGTGTTTCCAGCATAGCAAATCACAGTGTGCAACTTTTTTTTTAAAGTTGGTTTTTCATTATAATCTCTCACAGAAATTGCAGTGACTCTTGCAGAACCCAAGGCTCTCCTGAAACTCCACTTAAGACTTTACACCTTGTTTTTCCTGGATAAAATCTGTAGCATTTGGAAGACATTGGGTTGCTTCCACTTCTACTAGATGAATTTCATACCCTTACTTGTAAGATGGAAACCCTTTGCCCACATTCATCCACACTGACATTTTGATACAGGTAGTCCTTAACTTATGACTGGTGGTTTAGCAACTGTTCAAAATTATGACAGGCCCCAAAAAAGGGATTCGAAGTTCTGATGGCCATCCCTCCTGGTCACATGACCACATTTTGGCGACTTGGCAACCAAACTGCGTGTATGGATATTTGCAGTACCCTGCAGCCCTGTGACCGTGGTTTATGATATATTTTGCCAGAAACTGGCTTTTCCTGTCAGCAAAAGCCAACCCAGAGCTAAAAATGTTTGTTCAACAGCTGCAACATTCACTTTAGAATAGCTGTGTTCACCTAATGACTGCTGTGAAAAAGGTGACATCGGGCATGATCACGTGACCTGCTTTAAGCTTGATTCTAGCTCTTTAAGTCAAGGAGAGCCTGTACTTGCTGTCAGCTCCTATGATCCAGCTTGTTTCAGCAGCGTGTGGGCTGAGTGAAGTTGGTCACGATCAATGCTGATTAATCTTGCTGCTGGCTTTCTTCCCCAGACAACAGGAGGACATAACCATGGTGACTGAAAGCCTGTCGTGCCTGCCCTTTGAACAGAGAGCTTTTCTATGCATTGACTGAAAGCTGCAGGAAAGGCTCCCTCCCTCCTTCCCTGTTAATGGACACCAATGGATACAAGCATTTGCTCCTGTTCTCACACACAAACACACACACACACACACAAAATGCAATACCATCTTGCTACTTGAATGAGAAAACAGTTCTTCCTTTCTGGTTAGTTAGAGAATAATAATCCCTGGTGACATCACCATTAACATGCCCATTATGTATAATATGAAGGTTGGATTCTATGTCTCCAGGAGAAGAACATGTCAGGAATTTAATAGGAGCAGAGAGGATCATGCCATAAATCAGAAAAGTCTATTTACATTTGTTGGATTAAGTTTTTCCAATCAAGTTAGGAGTGGCTTTACATGGAACTATTTTAACAGTTGTTGCATTGTGCCTCCAAGTTTAGGCACCTTTTAGCATACAAACTCTGTCTGAGCTAAACATTTCCTAATGGAGAGTATTTTTATCTCACTATGCACAGGATGTGCCAGTAAAGTGGGTGTGCCTATTGATTCTTTTAGATTAGGTTTAATTCATACCCAGAAATGGAGGTTCATTAAGGCTAGGTCACACTGGCCGACGGATGCAAAATGGATGCAAAATGTATGCAAAAAGGACACAGCGGATGAGCAAAATTTCGGGGGTGGCTCCATCCGTTGTTATCCACTCTCAAAAGTGCCCCAAATTTGCATAAACAGAACAGACAACAACAGAAAGGAATGGTTGGGGGTAGTACTTAGCGAGGATGGAAAGTGGATGTTTGTAGGAAGCCTAGCGGATGGAAGTGGATGGAAGCGGATGACACATCCGCAGGGCTTCCGGGGGAGAATAGCAAAGCGGACGCGTAGCGGAAGGAGAAGATGCATACCGGATGATGCGGATGCATCACGGACGCCTATAGGATGCATAGCGGATGCGTAGCGGATGCAAAGCGGTCACTGTGCATGCGGGGAGGATGAATTGTGTCAGCTCCGGAGATATAAAAGGATGCAGTTCGCAAGCAGTCAGCATTCAGAGGAAAGACCTGCTACCAGAGACATCTTGAAAGAACACCATGGTTCGACAGTCAGGGAAGAAGAGAAAGCCTGTGCTTACTCCTGCCAGCCCTGGCAAGAAGGACAGAACCACCATCCCATCCCCTGGTGCTGACTCTGAAGCTGCTGGTGCTTCTGCTGCTGCTGGTGTTGCTGCTGCTGGTGCTTCTCCTGCTGGTGCTGCTGGTACTTCTCCTGCTGGTGCTGCTGGTGCTTCTCCTGCTGCTGCTGTTGCTGGTGCTTCTCCTGCTGGTGCTGCTGCTGCTGCTGCTGCTTCTCCTGCTGGTGCTTCTCCTGCTGCTGCTGCTGCTGCTATTGGTGGTGCTGCTGTGATGGACCAGCCCCAAGGCCCTCAAAGCCCTGCTGCTGAAGGCCCTGAAGCCCCTGCCAGAGGGAGGAAGAGGCAAGGGAAGGAGAAGGGAGAGAGGAAACAGTACTCCATTTCCAAAAACCATGAGGAAGAGGTGCTGGAATGGCTGAGGGAGAACGAGTACCTGTGGAGAAAGGGCCACAGGCTCTATAGCGACACCAAGAGGAAGCAGGCAGCTTGGAGAGACAAGGCAGAGAGCCTGGGCTACACTTCAAATGTTCTCCTGGGATTGTGGAAGCACTTGCACACTTGGTATGGCAAGCTGCACCTGAAGAAATCTGGCCAGGCCGCTGTCAAGCTCACTGACTGGGAGATATACGTCATGGCCAGGTGCAGCTTCCTGGAGGGTGAGATTTGCCACCAAGGAGCAGCCCCTCTGTCAACCCTCTCCCTCAGACAGCCCACAGAGAGCCACTCCTCTTCCAGCCAGGAGACAGCTACCATGTCCAGGCAGGTGTCTTTGGAGGGCCCCATGGCAGAGACCCCCCCAACAGCTGCACTCCCCATGGCAGGGGATGTGGAGGATCCCCTGTCTCAAATGGAGCAAGAAGAAGCAGCAGCCAGCAGCCACCTTAACAGAAAGCAGGCAGAGAGGCAGACTTGAGGGCCAGAGCCACACTGTCCTGCTGGAGATCAGGGACACCATCAAGACCAACACAGATCTCTCTCAGCTGGTTCACAGCGATATGCCATCCTCTAACCGCTTCATCACGTACATGAGCCAGACCCTCATGGACCTGCCCGAGGCCCAGTACCAGGTGATGAAGGAGAAAATCACAGCACTGCTGCACCACCCTCCAGGTCCAGCTGAACCTGCTCCGACCCAGTCCAGGTCTGCTCCTCCACCCCAGGCGATGTCACAGCCCTTCCACGGCTTTCAACAGCCCTTCACCTACCAAGGCTACGAGTACCAGCACTTCCCACAGCAGAGGCAGCCCTTCCCAGTCCAGGCTCAGGTACATCGCGCACCACAGAAGCCTCACCTGACCCAGCTGCAGACCAGACAGCCCCACGACACTCTTCCTTCATCCACCCCACAGCCAAGCCCCTCAACAGAAAATCTGTCATCAGTCCTGTGCCTGACATCCCAGGTCTTTGAGGAAGGGCCTCTCAACCTCACGGGACTGAGACAGCTCTCTGAGAGCTTCCTGAACACACCATCCCGTTGTACTCTCGGGGCCAGGCACCCCAATGGCGCCTCAGACCAGCACTCCAGCAACTGCCACCTCCACAGTCCCTGCCCGCTCAACAGCTGAGACCATGGACATGCCTCAGAGTGACTGAGAATAGTGCCAGAGACTGAGTTGTTACCTGTTCACCTTATCTTTGCTTAAAGACACTTTACTTGGGTCATTTTGCTTTTTTAATAAAGTCATACAGTTTACTTAAGACAGTTGTTAATAAAGGTGAAAACATTGAAAAAAGGGTTAAGCCTTTGCATGCTTGTGGGATTGGTAAGGATAGTTGTGGGATGGGTAAGGATAGCTGTGGGATGGATAGCGGTGGGATGGGTAAGGATAGTTGTGGGATAGATAAACCTCCAGTGCAAGCATAGTGGGACTGTATGGTCCACCCTCCCAGCTGCTACACATATGGACCTTTATTATCAATAACAATTTATTCATTGATCAACACATTTCAAAATAAACAAAACTCTTTATTAATGCCCTATTCATTGTAAGGCCACTCAACATACATGGCACAATCTCATCAGTGTGATGAGACAGGCTCAAGAAAGCATCCATTAAGCATCTACCATCCTGTCTTGTCATTCTACTGCTCCAGCTGGGGAGTTGCACCAGGAGGTTACACCATTGTTTCAGGAGGTTGCGCTGCTTCTTCCCTTCACATGAAGCTTTGTTGGGGCCTTGTACATCCACAGTGTCTATCAGGTTTCGCCCTTGCCTCCATTCACCAGGCTCCATGTCCCCATTGCCTTGTTGATGGTCCACAAGCCTGTTCTGCAACACTGGGTAGCAGGTGCGCATGAGATTGTGCAGGATGCAGCAAACTTCCACGATGCTCCTCACAGTCCCTGGGTGATGCTGCATGGTGGTGAGAAGTACCTGGAACCTGTTGGCCAGGAAGCCAAAGGCGTTCTCCACCACCCGTCTTGCCCTGGACAGCCTGTAGTTGAAGATCCTCTCTTCACGGGTGAGGTATCTGGAACTGTCGGGCTTCATGAGGTAGGTTCTGAGGGAGAAGGCATCATCCCCCATGATGAAGTAGGGCACATCTTGTGTGTCATTGGGTAGGGGGTCTGGATCTGGAAAACCCATGATGAGGTTGCGTTCCAGCCCATCCTTGAGGTCACTGGCATTGTATACCTGCTATCTGAAGCAGACCCGTTGCCTGAAGCATCGATGAACATGAACTTGTAGTCAGCATCAACCATGACAAAGAGGATGATACTGAAGAAGCCCTTGTAGTTGTGATAAGAGGACCCTGAGTTGGGTGGAGCTTTGCAGGCCATGTGCTTCCCATCTATGGCTCCAACGGTGTGGGGAAAGTTCCACCTCTGATACCACTGTTCTGAAAGTTTCCTCCAGCCTTCTTCAGTGGTGGGGCACTGGAGGAGCTCCTCCACATATTCTTCGATGATGGCCTGCACCACTTCTCTGACCACTTTGGTGATGGTGTTGTGTGGCACCCTCCAGGCATACTGCATGTTTCTGTGCGTGGTTTCAGAGGCCAGGTGGCGCAGAGTCAGTGCCACCTTCAGTCCAGGGTCCAGGCTGGGATGGAAGTTGGTGTTTGCCTTGGTCAACCTGGGTCTCAGATGCTCCACAATTTCATCAAACATAGCTGGTGGCATCCTCATGAAGTTCTGGAATGCATGAGTGTCTTCATTCCTCAGCTCCACCATCAGCTTGTCATAGAGTCCAAACTCCACTCTTCTCTCGATCCATCTTCGGACCCATACAGCTCTTGGACGTCTCCTTCTTCTCCTTGCATAGAAAAGGTGAAACTGTTTGTAGAGGGCTTGGTTCTGGTGTTGAATGATGGCAGCTACCATAAGGAATGTGTGAGGATCCATGGTGGAGATCAATGGATGATGTGAAAGAGCAAGACCAAGTGTGAAGAGGTCTGTACACCAAGGCTGCTGGACTCATACTGACATCCAGGTGATTTCCTCCCCCTTTTTATAGGAAATGTCGGTTTTCCACTAGGTGTCCTTCCACATGCTCTAGGTATATCCAGACATCCTAAATATCCGAGATACGTCCCATATATGAACGTTTTGTCCGTTTTAATGCTTTATATACGAGATACATCAGCTTACATCCTTTCTATTTCCGTGATACGCTGTGTGGACGTTCTGTGTACCTTTCGCTTCCTCCCTCTTTCCGCTTTCAGCTGCAGCGGATGTGAGTTGAGGGGATGTCCAGAGGATGCCAGAGGACGTAAAACGTTTGTTGCCCGTATGTGTCACGGATGTAGATCGTACGCGGCGGAAAGTTCGCTCAAAGTTTTGTGCAGCTAAAAACTTTTTGAGTGGATGAAATAGCAGTAGACGGATGTTTGATGGATAGAGCGTATGAATCATGTATGCAGTGAGTACACAATGGATGCATCGCGTTTTCCAACGGATGGCAAGCTTTTTTGTCCGTTTTACATCCTCTTTGCATCTGTTGGTGCAGTGGGACATGGGCTTTTGCAGTTCCAACCAAATTGAGATGCCTAAATAGTTTTGGCTTTTCTTGTCCCTTTTCTCACTGATCCCTTCTGCTTCTCCCCCTAGCCAATTATTTCAGATTGGTTATAGACAACATGGATAAAACAATTAAAAAGACAGGGGAGGGGATGGTTACTGAGTCCAAGATTCACTTACTATACAAATTCCAGTTTTCCTTCTCTTTGAAGGCCTTTGGCATGTGGACTTGAATAATTAGAATTGTCAGAAAGGCCAATATTATGTAGAAAAATCAGGAAGCTGAAGCTGCTAGGTTGGGGAAGACTCAGAGGTGGGCTAATGCTGGTAGTTAAGATTAGGTGCATTTGGTGAACCAGCAAATCTCACCACTAACTGGTCCTTCCCCCACCTGTTGTTTGGGCCATTTTGGGGCTGTTTTCAGGCCATTTTTTTAATCCAAAAATGGCCCCAAAATTGCCTCAAAACAGTCTGAAAATGGCCCAAGAAACAGCCCAAAATGGCCCGAAAAACAGCCTGAAAACAGCCCCCAAATGGCTTGGTTTGGGGGCTGTTTTCAGGCTGTTTTTTGTGCCATTTTCTGGGCCAAAAACACACATATTTAACTGGATCAATAAGAGCGATGGGACCACCAGAAAGAGGTTAGTGGACTTAATATCTACTTTCCAGGGGATAAATTAAATTCCAGGGGATTATATTCAGTCATACACAGGATTACACCTACTCCAACTCGGCAGCCATTTTCTGAAAATGCTAAACTCATTTCTCTCATTTTGTGTATTTAGTCCTCCAAAAACAATAACAGCTGAAAAGTAAATTTATCTGGAAATACAAATGTCTGTAATGCAGAACTCGGTGCCAAAGTCTAGTAGTTCAGAACGTGACTGCATGATCAAATAAAAATATCCTGGTCTTGTGGTGATAAAACTCATGGCTCACGAGGCCCTTTGTGGGCCTCCATTCTAAACAGGGCTTCCATTCCCCAATTGGTGACTTGATTCAATTGTTGGTGTGACAACACATGTCAGTAGCGCCCTAAGGATTGATTGCCTGGATTAAGCATGCTGAGGGAACAGACCCTCTGTGACATCACTTTGACAATCCAGGCTGAGATAGCAGACATTGTTTTGACAAGAGGGCTACAAAGCTGGGTCCATGCTGAGCCCTGAAGTTCTCTAATTATCCTTGGGATCATGCTAGTCTTGTACTTAAGCTATTTTAATATCAGTAAAATATAAGCTACATCCAGGCACACATCTCATCACCAGGCTTACTATGGATTATTCAGAGGAGCTCTTAGGCACAGATACAGAATTAGCAATCCTAAAATGGACTGCACAGTTGTTATAACAACACTAGAAGGAATGAAGGTCATTCTGATTAAACTGCTCTCTGTTTCAGACGTCTATAAGAATTAGAGAAATAATTTATCACCTGTCATTCTGCTCACCACCGAAGCAGCCGCTCTGCAAAAATTGTGGGGAACCCAGTTGAGAGGAATTTAGATGGAAGAGGGCATTAAAGCATGTTTACTCCTTTCTTGTAACAGTAAGATGCTTTTGGCTAAATCCGTGTTGGATCTGAATTTTTCTTTGCTAGCTCTAAAATCCGTGTGTGTGTGTGTCTGTCTCTCTGTGTGTATTTTCTTGGATTAATCCTAAAAATCAAGCTGAGAGCTGAACAAGGTGAATGAGGCCTCAGTTCTTAAACTAAAGAAGAGAGTGAGAAGACAAGAAGGCTTCTAATGTGTCCTGAAGGAAGCACATCATATGTTGGCCTTTATATTGTAAAGCAAAGTATCTTTATTCTTACAAGGACAGGTCAGATAGGGGCCTCAGCTAATGAAAGCATCTAAAAGACATGTTTTTAGGAAAGGCTAGAAAGTAGTTGACTTGGGGACATGTGCTATCACCACTTGAAAATGGAAAGAAAGAACGTTATGTTTTCAGCACCATCACATCATCACCTTCTTATCCTGGGATCAATGTCAGAAACATTACCCCTTATTTTTAAATGTATTTCAAGATTACTTTTCTCAAAGAAAAAGCAGTCTTTACAACTCTTGACAGCTTTTTTCTTTTACTGTTCTACATTATGCCCAGACTGGCCTCCAGCATCAACACAGTTTTACAAAAATATGCCATATAAATGGAATTAAAAGCTTTGTGACAGGAAGGTACCGCATTTGCTCCACACATTTGCTCCCGAAAACCTGAAGATGTTGGGATTCATTCTAGCCATCCTCAAAATGTCTTGCAAATTTTTAAATAATTGAAATATCTTATTAGTACTTCATGTTTTAAGAAGGCTGGATTTGTGTCTTCCAATATTGAAATATTAATTCATCAAAAAAACCTTCATGTTTATTTGCAAATGTTCTCCCCCAAAAAGCTACCTGTCATTTAATAAAAATATCGGAGATATAATGCATTTAAATAAACTTTAACCCATTTGATTTGGAGCTGGTCTTTGGTTGTCCAGTGTTGGTTTAAGATTTATATTTTTATTAATAAGATTTTGAGATGAGAATGAAAGTTTAAACATGTGAAAAGGCTCAATTACGTACCAAACATTTGGAATATGTTAATGAATTTTGGATATATCAGACTTACATATCCGAATGCAGCAAACTAGATATTGTGCAGTTGGGGAGGAAAAAACTCTACCAGCCCAGATGTAAAACACTGGACTGCTATTTTCAACCTTCCAAATGTCCCTTTGGAATACAAATACAATAGAAATATTGACTGAGATAAGTTGGTATGATTGGCATTTATTCTAAAAATGAAGTTATATATTGATTTATTTTAGGGTTTTTTCCTCTTTAATTCTGGCTAAGTATTTTTTTATGTTCTGAAACACATGAAAATGCAGGGCCTCTAGGGTTTTATAACTGTAGGAAAGAAGATTTGGATCCCAACTTGACAGATCTAAGAGTAAACATACTGGATGCAGGAAGTAGTATGAACTGGTTCAAAGCCTACAGCTTTAAACAAGCAAAAAAAATGACTCAACAGACTTGATAAAGAATCTGAGTTAGTTATTCCATAATGCTGTAGTGGCCAAATTTAAAACCGTTTTGAAATTTCTAATAACCATTGCTCATAAGTAGGATGCTTGTGCCCAATATTTAGGATCTTACCATAACTCTTCTATACATCCCCAAAGAATGACAACTGAAAAAAAAAATTGCCTTGAAGATGATGCACTAGAAAAAGAGGAAAGCATTTATTTATTTATTTTTTTATTAAAGTTTTTATTAATTTTCTACAAACAAACAAACATACAAAACATTAAAAACATCTACTCTCATATATACTTCCGGTGTATCGGTTGGTTCATCAGTTTTGTGCATTCATTTTATAGTGTCAATTACGATTATATTGCATAACCACTCATATTGTCAATCCATATTCTAATATTACTAAAGAAAAAAATAAAAATAAAAAAATCTTTTTTCTGACTATACTTTTAATCATTCATGCTTTGCGAGATAACAATACTTCAAACAAATTATTCTATAATTTGTCGTATAATCATAACAAATCAATCCTAAAAAACTCTTCATATATATAATATTAATGCTCTATTATTGTATTTTATCATCTAACCATTGATAAAAAAAACCCCAAATTGCATAAAATTGTTTATCTTCTTGTTCTCTAATTTCAAATGTCAATCTACTCATCTCAGCACATTCCAATATTTTCTTAATAATTTCTTCCTGCAATGGTATTTTCTCATTCTTCCAGTTTTTAGCAAATACAATCCTAGCCGCCGTTAATACATTTACAATCAAATATTTCAAGTCTTTATTATATATATCAGGTAAAATTCCCAATAAAAAGATCTCTGGCTTCAAGTCTATGTGTTTCTTTGTCATTTTTTCCAACCACATGTGAATTTTAGTCCAATATTTTCTAGCATTCTCACAAGTCCACCACATATGATAGTATGAGCCAGGTATCTGATGACATTTCCAACATTTTTCAGATTTATTCTTGAACATTCTTGCTATTCTTGTCGGGGGGAGGTGCCACCTGTAAAACATCTTATACAAGTTTTCTTTATATGCTATTGACATTGTCATTTTATAATTTTGAGACCACAATTTTTGCCATTGTTCTAAATCAATTCCATATCCAAAATTCTTCCCCCATGCAATCATAGTTTCTTTAACTTGTTCTTCCTCTAGCTTAATTCCCAATAAATAACCATATAACTTTTTAATCACTTTCTCATCAGTACCCATCAATATCTTATCTAAATCAGTCTGTTTATCATAGAATCCTTCCGTTTTAAAATCTTCAAGATATCTTGAGTGTATTTGCGCATATGAAAACCAATTCATCCTTATACCTTGTTCCTCTAAATTTTGGATCGTTTTAAGTCCACCCTTTTCATCCAACAATTCCCCATATCTAACTGTTTGTTCCTTTTTATAGATCATAGAATAGGAAAATGCTTCAATAGTCGATAACCAAATTGGAATTTTCAAATAACATTGTTTTTTTATCTTCTCCCAATTTAACCACAAAGACTCCCGTATATAATGTCTTCTGAAATACCCCTGTGTTTTAGTTCCCTTGTACCATAAAAAAGCATGCCAGCCCAACAGTAAGTCATGTCCTTCTAATGTCAACAATCTATGTTTTCTTAATGTTATCCATTCTTTGACCCACATCAAACTTGCAGCTTAATAATACAATTCCCAATTAGGCAGGCCAAAACCTCCTCTATTTCTAGCATCTTGCAAAAGTTTTAGCTTTATTCTCGCTTTTTTACCTTGCCATATAAACTTCAACATAGTTTTATTTAAATCTTCAAAATAGTCTTTTCCAAGTCTAATTGGTATTGTTTGAAAGAGAAATAAAATTCTAGGTAAAATATTCATCTTAATTGTTGAAATTCTCCCTATTAATGACAATTGTAAATTTTCCCATTTCTTCAAATCTGTAATTATCTGTTGTTTAAGTTTGATATAATTATTCTCTTTTAATGTGCTACATCTTGCTGTCAAATATATCCCCAGATACTTAACCTTGTTTGTAATTTGAATTTTCAAAAGATCTGTCAGTTCTTCTCTTTGTCTCAACAACATATTTTTTGTCAAAATCTTTGTTTTATCTTTATTTATTTTCAAGCCAGCCATCTCACCATATGTCTCTACCTTTTCCAATAACTTTGGAGCGGTTTCTAACGGGTCTTCCAGAATAAAAGCTAAATCGTCAGCAAAAGCTTGTAGTTTAAATTCTTCCTTTTTAATTTTCATTCCTTTTATATTTTTGTCATCTCTAATATTTCTATTCAACACTTCCAAAGTCAATACGAATAACAAAGGAGATAGGGGACATCCTTGTCTTGTACCTCTTCTTATATTAATAAGATCTGTAAATTCTCCCTCCATCATTACCTTTGCTGTCTGTTTATTATATATGGCTTCTATTGCTTGAATAAATTTTCTGGCAAAGCCCATCTGTTCCAATAATAATAACATAAATCTCCAGTTCACGTTGTCAAATGCTTTTTGAGCATCTAGGAATATCAAAGCCATTTGTTTTTCAGGATGAGCCTCATAATATTCCAAGGTATCCAAAATTACTCTCATGTTGTCTCTAATTTGTCTCTTTGGTAGAAATCCATTTTGATCTGGATGGATAAAATTATTTAAATATTTTTTCAGTCTTTCTGCTAAGATTGAAGCAAAGATTTTATAATCTGCATTCAATAAGGAAATAGGTCTATAGTTCTTAATTTGTAACGGGTCAGCCTCTTCCTTTAAAATAAGTGTAATATAAGCCTCTGACCATGTTTTGGGTGTCATCTTTTTTAACATAACTTCATTCATAATTTCTAACAATGGAGTGTTCAATGATTCTTGAAATTTTTTATAGAATTCTACCGGAAGCCCATCTGGACCTGGTGCTTTCCCATTATTTTGTCTTTTAAATGCTTCATTTAGTTCCATCATTGTTATATTGCTTTCTAACATTTCTTCAGTCTCTTTAGGTATCTTCGGTAAGTTAGCATTCTGTAAATACTGTTTAATTTTTTTCTCATCAATATTCTCTTGTTTATATAGTTGTCCATAATAATCTCGAATAATTTCCTTTTTCTCCTTATTACCACAACAAACTTGACCTTGATCATTTATTAGTTTCAATATTTTTCTTGATTCCTTCTCCTTTCTCAGTTTATATGCTAACCATCTACCTGGTTTATTTGCGTCTTCAAAATAATTCTGTTTAGAATTTCTAATTTTCTGTGCCAGTTCTTCTTTCTCTATTAATTCCATTTTATGCTTAATTACATCCAGTTTCAATTTAATATCTTTTTTCTGTGGTATTTTCTGTAATTCTTTTTCAAGTCTTATATATTCATCTTCCAAGGCCTTAGAGGTTTGTCTTTTTCTAATATTCTTTTTTATTGTATAGTCTATTATCAAACCTCTAGCATATGCCTTCATTGTATCCCAAACATTCTGTATTGAGGTATCTTCTTTTTTATTTTCTTTAAAAAAAAAGACCAATTCCTTCTCCATCCATTGTATAAAATCTTTCTCCTTTAAAATGGTATTGTTTAATGTCCATCTCGATCTTTTTCTTTGTCCCTTCCATTTAATTGTCATTGGACTATGATCTGCCCAAGTACTTATTTCAATATTTGTTTCTTGAATAGTAGATATTAGTTCTGTTGAGATCCAAATCATATCTAACCTGGACCATGATAAATGTCTATTAGAATAAAAAGTATATTGTTTGGTTTTAACATTTCTTTCTCTCCAAATATCTTTTAAGGTTAATTCATCTGTCATTTTAAAAAAAGATTTAGGGAGAATCTTTCTATTTTGTTTTGTTGTTGTTGTTATATAGTCCAATTTATTGTCCACAATTCCATTAAAATCTCCCATCATGATTATGTTAACATAGTCCAGTCTAATTATTTCCATATGTAGTTTTTTATAAAACTCTTCTTGTTTATCATTCGGAGCATAAATTGCAATCAAGAGTATTTTTTTATTATTATCCATTATTTCCACCATTAATACTCTTCCATCTTCATCCGTGTAGATCAGTTTTGCTAGAATATCTTCTTTAATGTAGAGAACCACTCCTCTTTTCTTACATTGAATCAAAGAAGTAAATATTTTCCCTAATTTTGGCTGTACTAACAAATGCTCATGTTGCTTTTTAATATGAACTTCTTGTAAGCAAATGATATCAAATTTTAATTTCTCTAATTTGTGAAAAGTTTTCCTTCTTTTAACAGCTGAGTTAAGTCCATTTATATTCATTGTAATCAATTTTTTTTCTTCCATGATTATGCTTTATATTTAGGTCTAACAGCTCTCGTAGCTCTCACTTCACGTTGTTCTTTACTGTCTACCTGTCCACCTGCAACTCCTTTCTCTTTTTCAATCTCCAGTTGTTCCTCCAGAAGCTCAATTAATGAGATCTCTTTCTCTGCCACCTCTTTTTTTCTTCCAAAAAATTCTGCATAAAAAAGTTCTGCTTTTTCAATCGAGTCAATTCTATGTCTCTGCTCTTGCCACGTAAAAATTAGTCCTTCTGGTATCAGCCATCTGTAGTTCACTTCATTTTCCAGTAGCACTTTGGTCAAGAATCGATATTCTCTTCTCATCTCTCTCACTCTTCTAGGTATTTGTTTTAAAACTACAATCTCTTTGTTTTTATATTTCAATGCTTTTTCTCTTGCCACTTGTAATATTTGTGTTCTGATGGATTTTTTAGTAAATCTAATATGTACTTCCTTTGGTAGTTTATTTCTCATCGCATATCTTGTATAAACTCGGTATATCTCATCTACTCCGTCCATCATTTTTTCCTCAGTAATTTCCAGAAGATCTGCCAATATTTCTATCATTATCACAGCCAAGTTTTCTCCTTTTTCCTCTTCTATATTTTGAAATCTAAGATAAAATTCTGATCTTTCCATCTCCCACCTCAGCATCCCATTTTTTTCTTGTTCTATCACTGTTAATCTAGTGTCAATATTTCCAATCTTCTCCTCTCTTTGTTTTCCTTCTTCCTCAATTTTTTGGAATCTCTCCTCATATTTTCCCATCATTTGTTTAAAATTTTCATCAGATTTCTCTATTTTTTTATCCATGGTATCTATTTTTATCTTAATATCTTGAATTCCTTGCATAATCATCTGTAAATTTACTTTTTCTTGTTCCTTATCTTGCTTCAACATTGTCTGAATTGAAAGTTGTCCTTCAAGTGGTGGGGAAGCAGAGGTAGAAGCAAAAACGCCGAATGATTTTGGCTTCCTGCTCATTTTAATATTTCCAAGTCTTCAAGCTCTCTTTAACTTTAAATCCAGCTGGTATAGTAACCAAATATAGTCCAAAAAATCAAAAAGAAAAAGAGAAAATCCAATATTAAAAGCCCAAAGCCAAAAAAGAAAAAAGGAAAAAGGAAAAAGAAAGGTCTTCAGGTTCTTCTAGACCCTAATCCAATTAAAATAGATGGAAGAAGCAAAGAAAGAGAAGAAAAAAGAAAAAACTCTGAGGCTTTCCCTTTGAAATAAAAAGCAAAAATGCTAGAATTAAAATTAACCAAAAAGGCTGGCAAGTAGGTGTTTCAAAAGTATATATATATATATATATGCACTGTACACTGCACTTTATTTCTTTATCCAAGGCTCTTATTATGACTGTCTTCTCCAGCAGCTTCAAAGCCAAACCTCAAATGTTGAGATATTGATAAGAGTCCAAGAGAGCACCTGTAATAATATTTTACTGTATTCTCCCTCTATCTTATCACATTAAAATGTCCTTGAAAAGAAGTGCTTTTCTCCCCAATTCAAATAAAATATTTTCAAGCCTCTAGATGGCAGTGTTACAGCTTCTCTAAATACTCTTTCCCCCCCCAGCCAGAAGAAAAAATGTTTATAAAGAACTAAAACAGAAGAAAAAGATAGTCAAAGGGAGCCTCTATCCTAAAATGAAAGTTAAAAAGATAAAAAATAAAAATCAAGTGAAAAATAAAAATATATATAAGAGAAAATTCAATCCGGTTACCTACAAAGTCACCTTAAAGTCCTCAAAGAAAATAAGAAAAAAATAATAATCCAAGTCTCAATTTGACATCACTTAGACGCCGCTCAACCCAGGTTCAGTCAAAAGAAAAATAAAGCCACAGATTTCTTCTTTGTTCAGGATGTCCTTTCAAGTCTTAATCAATTTATAATGCAAAAGAATTTCTCACCCAACCGATACACGCTCATTTAAATCCCTTTCTTTCCGGAGTTGTCCCGACTTCAGCAGCTTTAGAGGCTGCCTTTCTGCTTCCAGCAAAAGGGCTTCTCCCGGATCAAACCAGAGATTTTGCGATGTCTCTGGGATCCTGGGACTATGCCCTTCACAATCCCCGTCTCTACGGGACGGTTTAGGTCCGTTAGAACCGACCAGAGGCAAAAATATCAGCTGAGATCTCAGAGCCCCGAGATCGCAGCTGTAACACCGAGACGTAGCTCCGCCTTCTCCAGGAAAGCATTTATTTAATGAGATTTAACAGGGATTGGATTAGGAATCAATAAAATAATTAAAGCAGCTATTCCTTGTACCTTTGCTCTAGGGCAAGAAAACATATAAAAGCCGATAACAGTCAATGAAGAAAGGGCAAGGGTATCATATAATACAATCCAAGGTCTACTTAGTCCAATTTCACAAATTATATGGAGTTTATAAATGGATATACAAAACACAGCTATGCCCCAAATTTAGTAAACTTCAGTTTATATTCATCTAGCACAGTGGTGGCTAACATTTTCCAGCTCCCATGCAATGCACACTGCCCTCCCATGCCCCCTGAACATGCACATGTGACCCCCCGTGTGCCACGCGTCTCTGTGCATGTGTGCATCTCCCATGGACCTCCTCGTGCATGCGCGCCAGATACCCGACAATCAGTTGTCGGGCGGATGGTGCGCATGCCTGCAGAGTGGGGTTCTTCCGGGTGACCTCTCACGTGCCAGCAAAAGTGGCTCTGCTTGCCATTTCTGGCATGCGTGTCATAGGTTCGCCATCACGGCTCCAGCATAGTAGTGATCTTGTATGGGTTCTTATGTTCTGGCTCTCTGTGCTCATTATCAGTTCCCGGTTCAGAATGTATTCAGAATAGCAATAAGAGTTGGAAGGGACCTTCAGGGTCTTCTAGTTCAACCTCCTGTTCAAGCAGGAAACCCCTACTGCCATAATGGCAAACCTATGACATGCATGCCACAGGTGGCACACAGAGCCATTTGTGCCGGCACGTGAGCTGCAGGCAAACTGACCTTACTGTGCATGCGCATGACTCCCAGCTGATTTTCAGCCAGTTTAAGGCCTTTTTCAGCCTCCTAAAGGCTTGAGGATGGCTTCTGCAGGCTGAAAACTAGCCCCGTTTCATCACTTCCTATTTTTCTGAAAATACAGGAAGTGACAAAACAGCGGTAGTTTTTGGCCTGCAGAAGCCTTCCTCAAGCCTTTGGGAGGTCAATAAAGGCCTCAAACCAGCCGAAAATCAGCTGGGAGGCACAGTGCAGTTAACGGGGTGGCGGAGTGGGTGCGGGTAGGTGGGGATTGCACACACATGCGCAGGCAGTGGGTGTGTGTTGCGCATTTCCTTCTGGTTGCTGGCACACAAGTGCGAGCATGCAAGCGCATGCACACTTTTTGGCACAGGAGCCCAAAAAGGTTAGCCACCACTGCTCTACCATTTCAGACAAGTCTCTTTTTAAAAGCCTCCACCCCCAACTTCTGAAGGCAAGCCGTTCCACTGTTCCTAAGTTCATCCACTGATTTGTTGTTGTTACTTTTGAATGCCAGAGTAGTCTCTCATAAAACTCACTTATCCTAGATTTAAGACCTAGGACTGATTTAGTATATTACAGAGATGTGGCTGGGCACATGGAAGGTGCTCTCTGAAATGTGTCCATACATGGGCCACTGATTTAGTGACTCCACAGCTGGAGGAATGTTGCTGGCTTTTCTTTTTTTGGGGGGAGGGGGAAGACTGGTTGTCAGAAGTGCACGCCTGCAGGTAGCTGGAGTAATTTTGTCTGTTAGGCATTAGGGATCAGTTGGATATGCTGCTAATAGCAGCCTCTGTGCCCATACTATTGATGCTGTATGTGGGGGCTGGTGTTGCAATTTATGGTCTTTGGGGGTTTTCAACTTGCTTTCCTTGGATGCAGACTCAGATACAGCCAGGAGTTCATGGCCATCACAGCCTTGACTTATAAGATAACCAGCCTGACCTACACAATGGCCATGTGCTAGATCTGATCATTGTTTTGGGAAGAATGATATGCAGTTTGAGGGTTATTGCCATCAGTGCCTTGACATAAGACAGATCACTCCCTGTTATCCTTAAGAGTTACCACAGTATCCTCTCTTTGCAAGGAGGCTGGACTATTGCATTAAGCTGTGCTTGTGTAGAGTCTTGCTGTCGAGAGCCTCCTTCTGGTTCAGAAGATGAAATGAGGAAAGGGATGCCCAGAATGCTACCCAGTGAAAACTGGGAGTAAAATCTGAACAGATACAAGAGCCTCCATTTAGGATCTACATTGTGGAATAGGTCAGAGTGCAAAAGCTGGCTTGCTGCTCAATATTTAAGCAGCCTGAAATTCATATCAAGGGGCAATTCAACCCAATGCAATTTTGTTTAAATGCATTTTTCAACCACCAGCTATGAGCCAAGTTTTCTATACTTGATGCCTACAGCTGCTCAATTAGCTAAAGATGGTGAGATATAGTCTTAACAAATCCAGAAGACATTGTGTGGCTCATGGAAGTTCCTAAACATTATTTTTCATAGATCCATTCGTCTTCATGTGGAGACCTTTGTCCACTCAATTTCTATTTCCAAGTTTGTTACGAAAGGAGCAAAGAAATTGAAATTGCCTAATATGAGAAGAATTTATATGAAACTATCATCTTTGAGCATTTTCCTCCACTTTGCTCATCATTACAATAAACAAGTGTGAAAAAATTGCTAATACTTGTTTCCATGATGCAAATAGAACCCCATTTCCTTTTTGGGCTGAATCTGTACATTAACTCTGAAAGGCATTGCCCTATTTTTTCTAATCTACACAATTTCAGCAGCATTGAATTAAGTCTTTGAAGAGGGCTACGTAAACAGAGAAGAGGAATAGTATCTTGTTCCGGCATTCCTTCTTAATTTTTTGCTCCAAATGATACTTACAGGCATGTCATATTTTATTCTGGTTGTTTGGAATATTTTATAAACTTTGTTTCTCAGATATAGATCTTATTCCACTCATTTACTTAAACTAGATTTTCAACTGTGAAGTTGGGGTAATTGTGGTTCATGAGAGAGCATTTTGGTCTCCAATAGATGTTAGCATTATCCCAATTATGTTTACTATTTCTAAAGACCCACACTGATGATGAGAGATTAAAATACAGCAGCAGTATCCTTTTTTATATATAAATTTCAGCCAACAATTATTTTAATACTTTATTTGTAGTACAAAAAGATGGAACTACAGTGATCCTCAGGGATACTTAGAATATTTTTTAAAAAGAAAGAAAATAAGTTTTTAAAACACATACACACGCGCTTGCACACCCCATTCAGTTCTATGGAATTATATATAAGTAAACAAGAATTCTTATATAAAAAGATATCTACATCAAAAAAAGACTTGTTAAGAGTTCAGGACAAATATTCATACATCAACAGAGGTTTCAAAATGTCCTCTTTTTGTACCAAACTTTAGAAAAGGCAGTGTTACACTAGACTATGAAAAAAAAAAGCCATGAACACATTCATTAAAGTATGTAAATATTGAACTGGCTACATATGATGCAAATAACTAAACTGGTTCCAGACATATGCACTGGGACTATTGTATAAAACCTTGACTTAGGAAGCACATAATAAATTCCAATTAGTTTCCCAAGAACATCCATAGCAGCAGCAGCTGGAGTGAAATACACCTAAAGGTAAGGAGGAAATACTTATGGAGTAACCACTCTTCCAACCTCATTCCTGGTGCTAATACTCAAGACCAGTCTTTCCCAAACTGGTTAGTCTAGCTGGTTGTGGGAATTGTACACCAAACGTATTTTGAGATTGGGGAAGATTGCTCAAGATGAAGAATTAAAAGAATCCAAACTTGACAAAAGATTCTCCCCAAGAAAGATACATGGATAATAAGAATCCCAATAGTTTTTTTTGCCAGATAGTCATTGTTTTCTGCAAAAACACCCTTCAGTTGATTCCAAACAAATCCTTGCAAGAAAATACTACCATCAGCTATGTGATTTGTATTTGGGCACAAGTAAAATTATGTTGAAGTGATTATTCCTGGGCCTCCTTGCGAGCCAATTTGTAAACCTGGGTTGGTCCATCCACATGAGTAATGGTAGTAGTGAGCTGAAGTTCTTCTCCAGTATTAACTCCCAAATCGCCTGAAAACATAAAATTGGAACTGAGATGACAGTTTTATTGCAAAATTACCCCAGCATTTAGAAAGAAATAAGCAGACTTCCAATGGAGAAGTTTCTTGAATGGACATGGTTTCCACTAATAATATGGAGAAATGAGCTGTTTCTCCACAGTGCAATTCTACATGCATCTATGCATTTGTTCAGTAACACTTCCTTTTTATCAACAAGTAGGGTTGTATATTTGGGGTGGGGTGGGAAGGAAAGGAAGCACACAAATGGAAGTCATATGGCACAACACTTATTTTTATTAAAAACAAACCTTGTGCGAGGACATTTGTTATTAAAAATAAACATTGTGCAGTAGGACTTCCATTTAACAAGTGTGTATAAATCTCAGAATATAAAGAATCTGAGAATAATCTTTTAATTAATTCGGGATCTGGTACAAGATTTATTGTTATATTGTTTGCTGCTCAGACCACACAAATGAGTGGCCATATCAATCAAATCAAACCAACCACGCAAACTTGGGGTATTTATTAGCAGTTAAACCCCACAATCAATAGAACTATGCATATAATAATGCTAGGGATCTTCTAAGCATGCTGAAGTCCTAAACTTGTACTACAGTGCAAATGAATCACAACTGCAGCAAAGTGCATCTCACCATTTGACTGATCTTCACCGTAATTTTTATGGGAAGGTGCATACAGGAACATCAGGGCAAAGACATATAGGTTCCACATTCCATAAATCCCTGTGAAAAAGGCACTGTTCCAATGAAATGTAAAGTCTCCCCATTTCCAGTGACCTTCAGTCACCTAAACAGGATGAAAAATTGATATATAATCCAGCAGCGAAGACATAAGCATAAACTGAGCACAAAGTCAATGATTTTCATTTTCAGACTTCCCCATCTCCCAAAACATCTATTTCTGCCCTCACTCCACTGCATGGCTTTAATGTGATGTTCTCCCGACCTGCATTGAGCCAACAACAAGAAAAGCTGTTAAATCAGGGAAATAAATCTATGACCCTTCCTCTTTTCCCAGAGTTATGAAATGAAGATATGAAAAGATCCCTTGTTGATACATTGCTTCAGGATAAAAAAACAGAACACATTGCTAGTAGACAGCAATACTTTTCCGTAGTCATTTTACATTTCTCACCTGATTGAAAATGAAAAATATTACTGTCATGGCAGCACAAGCTAATGTGATCAGCATCAAAAACTTGAACCGAAAAATCAGTCCCTGTGAAAAAGAGAAGTAAGTTTAATCGGGGAGAGAGAAACAACAAAAAATATTGAAATATTCTAAATTGAAGATTCTGAAGAAGAAATTCTATATAGTAGGAAGAGACATCCCTGTGGATTTTACTCCACTTTAGGGGTGGTTCTCATCTCCATATTTTCAAGCCATTGATCCAGGGCTTTCTGGAGAAATTTCTGCAGTCATGTGGTCTGCATCACATCATGTTGCAGTGCAAAGTGTATGGTAAAACACTGAATGCTGTTACTTTCCCATCAGAGTGGTACCTATTTATCTACTTGCATTTTACATGCTTTCAAATGGCTTGGGTGGCAGGAGCTGAGGCAAGTGACAGGAATTCATTTCATCATATGGTGGCAGGACTCGAAACTGACAGAGTAAGGAGAAAAAAAATTCCACCTGCGACTATTCCCTTCATTGGTTGTGCTGTGCACTTTTAGACATACAAGTGCAGGTCTTGAAATAAATACTAGACAACAAATACTAGATTTAAGTGACTGTTACCAACAGCAATTGTTAATAACAGTTGTCAACAACCATCAACAGCAAATGTAGTGTTGTGGTCAAGAAGATGGACTAAGAATAGGGAGGTGAGAGAGCTCCACCTACAGTGTCTTGTATTCCTGAATGTAGGTGAGGTGAAAAGTAAGACAAAAGTAACATTCCATTGCCCTTTATCAAAGCCAGCGCGTGCTTGGACAAACATGGGACCTGAAACGGAAAGGAAATGATCTCTGTCATCTAAGAAACTATTCAGATAAATTTACCCTTTCTAATAGCAGGTTTTCCCCCCCACACACACACTTTTGCATAGAGGGCAACAGGATGATTTCCCCCACTCTGCTGGGTGATTTGAAAAAATAGATCCATCCAGCTCAGTCTTTTTTACTTTTTTCCACACAAAACACTTGCTGCTATACAGACTGGGGGTTAATACCAAAGATAAACGTATCCTCTATGCAAGAGCTTTAAAAAGGCATCTTTTTAAAGCTCCTGAAAAGCTGCTTAGTTTGCACTGTGTATAAGGGCTTTCCAGTTGCTTATTGGCTACAAATCTGAAGCATTTCCTCTAGGAAACAAGTTCAATCCACATAAGAGTTTCACCTGCACTACAATGGACAGAATGGGAAATAGTATACCAGCAGGTGTATCTTATGACTATGGGGCATGATGACTCAGTGGTTAAGACACTGGACTTGTTGGCTGCATAGTTGACTGCCCCAGTTCAAAACCCGAGCGCTGGGCAATAGGGTTAGTGCCTGTTACTTGCCCCAGCTCTTGCCCTCTTAGCAGTTTGAAAGCATGCAAATGCAAGTAGATAAATAGGTATCACTTAAGTGAGAAGGTAACAGCATTTTGTGCATTCGGCATATGTCCATACTGGCCACACTACAGAAATGTCTTCAGCAATACTGGCTCCCTCAACTAAGAAATGGAGATGAGAACTTTTTCCCTAGAGTTGGACAAGGGAAACCTTTACCTTTATCTCTAGGTAACAATAAGAAAGGTTTCAGGAGTCTTTATCCAAATCCTATCTTATCTCTCTATGGCACTAGCAAAACTGAAAGGCTTTGATTCTTCCATTTAAGAAGTGTCACTTTGGGAAATGGTATATTTATGATTTCTTACATCTCATCCTACTGGAGAATCTCCATTATTCCTAAATATCTTTTTTTAAGCTGTAGTGGTAAAAAAAGGTATTTCACAGTGATTGGTTTGGTTACCCATTTGTTATGGAGGGGCCAGACTATAAGAAAGGACACTGCTACCTGCTCTGGTCCGTGAGAAAAGCAACTCTCTCTACCCCTGAAAATAGAAAAAGAACTTTTTATTTTTACACAGTCCTAGGGGGATAGATACGCCCACAGTCCTGGGGGGATAGATATGTCCCCTTCCCTTCAAGGGAAGGTTTTAGGAGCACAATTTCAGTTTACCAAAGCCTTCATTAATATACCAGTAATCACTGTTGTAGGGTTCCTAATGTAAATCCAGCCTACGAGGTTTTGTTAGTAGGGATAATTTGTTCCTTGAACTGGATTAGGTTCTTCACAATGGTCTTGCTGGAATAACAAGAGAAACTGACATTGCTTTTAAACACAATTACCCCAACATCCTACAGATTCCTTACTTCATAATGAAGCCTGCGAGCTTTACTCATTGATGGTAGGCTGGATTGTTTGCCACTGATATTTCTGAATACTTGAAACACCATGAAACACAGGAACAAGAAGTAAAGGCAGAGGCAGATTCCGGCAACAATAATAAATGCCATCTTAAGTGGTAAAGTTAAGGGAACCAGTAAAAGCAGAAGTAGGTCATGCATTTGGTATCTTGTTTGAAAAATCATATTCTGCTCTTAAATACAAGCACAGTAAGAAATGTTGCATTTGTCACACTTTGATGTTTGCTAAAATACACTTCCATCCTTCTGGATTTCATGACTTATAGCAACCTTGATGCCAAACCAGCAGGTGGAAGCACTGATCTATAGAATTGTCTGACCATGACATCTATTTGTGAAATATTGGTCTTTAAATGTTTGTGTTCTGTAGGATCATGGAGACAATTTGGGGAGCATTGGAGTCTAGCCCTCATCATTTGGTGTTGGGTGATTTCAGCTTCCATTTCCTAATGTCTGAATCTGGAAAGGCTTTGGACTTCATGAACAAAAAGTATGCCTGACTATGGACAAATATAAACCCAGGCATCATTCCTATGTCATGGTGGTAAGGGAGGAAAAGTAATGCAGCCTTGAATAAATGTTACACATAACTTGCCCTAATGACATCCACCAAAAGTAAACTTTGAAGAAGTACATCCTCAAGTGTATGCATTATCTTAAATTGCTGAAACTATTTCGAAAGATGCTTAAACTCTCCATGAAGTTTAAATGAAAAAAAAAACCCCTATCAGTTTATTAGCATCACCTTCCCAATTTCAGAGGCTTTGAGGCAGAACATAGAAAATAACAAATGGTTCTGAATGAAGTAAAATGTAAAGGATACAGCCAACTCTGTGCCAACATCTGTAGCCCAGATACTATAGAATGGATTTTTTAATTGTACTCCTCTGGAAAGAAAACCAGTAGATCAAATTATACATACAGCATGTGTAAAAATAATGAACTATTTGGGAAGACTAGAGGAACAATGTTTGAAGTAACTTTGTGAGCTTTATGAAGGGAGGAATGATGTTCTAATTGCTTTAAAACAGGGGTGTCAAACTCACGGTCCAGATGTGTCATGTGCTGGCCCGCCCCCACCCAGTTTAGCAAGGAGGAAAAAAAGTCCTGATATGTCATGTGATGCTACTGTTATGACACAAGTTTGACAACCCTACTTCAAAAAGTATATTTCATTACACAGAACCAGAAATGCTCAACTGTCTATTTCCATGCTTTTCACACTGCAGATAAAAAAAAAAAAGAATAGTTATTAGCTTGATTAAAATCCCTTTTTTTTTTGTTTCTTTGTATGAAACAACCTGGGGAGGAACGATATACTACCAGAAACAATGAACCAGAAAAATATAATAACTATAAGTCTCTACCCTTTTCCTCTTTCCTAACTTGCAGTAATAAAATGTGTGGTGAGATATGATCCAATCCTGTATTTCTCTGCTCTTATTCAAAGTTTATAAGTGTTACAGCAGAAGAGAAGGTTACTGTGATTTACATATATTTACATACATTTACATATGGGAAGAAAAAGATTTTTAGGCCGGTTACTTCTCTCTTAGTATCAACCAACAAGCCTGAAAATATATTTTCTTTTTTTCTTTTTTACATTTTCTTTGTATAAAAGTGTATATACATATATATATATACATATACATATATGTTTTTTTAAGTTTTCGCGGGTACTTACATGAATGCAGTTCAGCTTCCTTCGGGTATTATCCCACATCATTGTGGTGCTTTTAAAGTTGTAGCAACGTTTCAGCAGAATCTCATCTGCCGTCATCAGGCTTCTGTATTGAGTTCGTATGTGGGTCAGGCTATCACAGCCATTAGTTTAAAATTTGAGGCTAGCCTACTGTTGTCCCAGGATGTTTTTTTCTACATCCTGATTGGTTGGGAGTCTTGGTCTGTGTTTGTTGGACTTGGAGTTTGTTTGATTGGTGTTTCTCGTTTTTTCTGTCTGTTTTGTGACTTTGATTGGCTAGCAACACTGTGTTCCTGTATTGGAGGCTTTCAGTGCAGCTTGGCTTCGTGTAAAAGGACGGCTGTTAACTATTAGGAAGCTAGGTTTCATCTGGGTGCCTGGTGGGGGGGTGTTTGAGCTATATAAATATACATATACATACATATATGTGTGTGTGTGTGTATGTGTGTGTATGTGCTGTTCAGCTTTCTTCGGGTATTATCCCACGTCATTGTAGTTGTGCTTTTCAAGTTGTATCAACGTTTCGGCAGAATCTCATCTGCCATCATCAGGCTTCTGTATGATGGCAGATGAGATTCTGCCGAAATGTTGAAACAACTTTAAAAGCACAACAACAATGATGTGGGATAATACCCGAAGGAAGCTGAACAGCATACATGTAAGTACCTGCGAAAACTTTAAAAAACAAATATATATATACATATACATACAAACTCAATACAGAAGCCTGATGATGGCAGATGAGATTCTGCTGAAACGTTGCTACAACTTTAAAAGCACTACAATGACATGGGGTAGTACCCGAAGGAAGCTGAACAGCACATATACATATACATATATATATATTCTTTTACTTGGAGCCAAGCTGCACTAAAAGCCTCCAACACAGGAACACAATATTGCCAGCCAATCAAGACACAAAAAAAAGCCACAAAACAGACAGAAGATATTAGAAACACCAATCAAGCAAAACACAGTAAATTCAAAGACCAACAAACACAGACTAAGACTCCCAACCAATCAGGATGAAGAAAAAAACCATTCTGGCACAGCGTAGGCTAGTCTCAAATTTAAAACTGAAACGGCTGTGATAGCCTGACTCACAGACGAACACAATACAGAAGCCTGATGATGGCAGATGAGATTCTGCCGAAACGTTGCTACAACTTTAAAAGCACAACTACAATGACGTGGGATAATACCCAAACGAACCTGAACAGCATATACATGTACATATACATACATACATACATACATACATACATAATTTTTTTTTTTAAAGTTTTCGCGGGTACTTACATGAATGCAGTTCAGCTTCCTTCGGGTATTATTCCACGTCATTGTAGTGCTTTTAAAGTTGTCTGACCCACATACAAACTCAGTACAGAAGCCTGATGATGGCAGATGAGATTTTGCTGAAACGTTGCTACAACTTTAAAAGCACTACAATGACGTGGGATAATACCCAAAGGAAGCTGAACTGCATTAATATACATACATACATACATACATACATACATACATACATACATACATATATATATATACATGCATACACACACACACATATATATACACATACATATACGTTAATGGGCAGATTCTATTATAGTCATGTTGAGGACCATCTGTACAAGCTTTTTCTAAATTAACAATATCCACAGTGAAGCTAAGTTATAAAAGCTATAAAAAACAAGGCATTCTAATTACCTCTCGCACATGTCAAAGGCAAACAAACAGAAAGCGCCTACAGCTATTGGTCCAACCTGTTTCCAGTAGGCTGCGAAATGATTTCGTTCATTCTGATCCTAAAACAGATTAAATAAGATAATAAAATCATTATTAGATGAGACAAAAGTAAAATATATTGATTTCGCAGGTGTTATTAGAATGGGAACTGTAGTGAAGGATTTGTGCTCCAAAATCATACATATCAGGATAATAGTCAAGACATGGATATGTCTCATCATAAAATGTAAACTGACATGCTTTAGTCATGCTAAATAAGACTATGGAATAACTCCCCATCTACAACAGCCCTGCATATGTTGATTCCCAGAAGAAAATACAAGGATGAAGCTCTTCTGTCAGCTTTAGCCAATTAAAGCTAAGGTTGATTCAAACAGTATAAAAATGAGAGGATCTTGAGTCTCATTTTCCAGCACTCTTTTACATAAAATTTTATTCCACTCATAAATTATTAATTTGACATTCATTTTGATAATAAAGCCCTTCCTATGTTCATAACTTCCAGCTGTAATAGACGATGGTTCTCATAATCCCCACCCACCCCAATTTATGGCTTATTTTCTGAGAATACTGGGAATGGGCAGGGGAAGAGAATCCTAGAATAGTATATTCACAAGCTCATGTGAGAGCACCTACCATCATGTGCTCTCCACAGAAGATGATCCAAAAAGACAAGAGCATAGCATAGAAGATCCCTTGACGAATATCTCCAAAAAGGAGCATCCAAGTCCAGTCAAAACCAATAGAAAACCATTCTACGGGAATGTTTATGAAAGTCATAGAAATTCCAAGGGTAAAGATTATCCTGAAACAAATAGTAACATTTTCAAAAACTCTTCCACTTTCATCAGTTGTTCCAGGAAGCTTTATTTAATATTCAGGTAAATGCCTCCTAAAATGTTCCCTGGCTCCACCTACATGCTACAAAGCTGATACAGACTTTGCACTGATGGAAGCCACACACCCCAAATATATAGAGATATCAGGGATTGGACAGACACATCCAACATTCTTCCTGACTCTATATGTTTGTCTGTATCTATCTAGCAATGGTATCAAGTTGACTCAGTTTTTAAAACATTCCTCTGAATTCACATGTAAAGTTCACTTTAAATTTAGTTAGTAAAGTCTGCCTGAAAAAGAAATCAATGCCTCAGTGCATCTGTCCACAGCTGGTAAATTTGTTATCAAACATAGTTGTGACAAATAGAGAATCTACAACGTGATAACATTTTCAATGCTGTTAAGACAGATTTCTTGTTATTTTTCAAATATACTGTAGTACATTGGGAAAACAAAGACCAGTCACCAGGTTGGGAGAAACATGTTTTAGCTGTTCTACAAGATGCAGATACAATAGTGTACCACCAAATTTAGGAAGTGAGTCGAGAGAGAATATGCTTCAGTACAGGGGTCTTCCAGATCTCTTAAGATTACTAGCACCAGATCTTTAACATTAGAAATTAAGACAGTTACAGTCTAACACATCTAGATAACACCAGACTATCCCCACCTACCTTATTATATGTTAGATTAGCCAATCTTGATTAACAGAGCTGTAAAATAAACCAGTAATATGGGCTCCTCAAGGGGGAGCAATGACTGTCATTCCAACAACAACCACAGAAGATTTGGGTCTCTCCTTTCAAAAAAGCAGGCAGAATTTTCATGATCATTGCTTACTTTTCCAGGAGCACAGGTGGCCGTGTCATTTGTATAATCCGTCTCCAATACCAAACCATGATGATGAAAATGCTGGGTGTAAGGAATGTTTTCATGGCAAACCAGACTTTTGTGAAGCCTCCATTTTGATGGATACCCTGAAAGTGAACTTAAGTTTCAGTGCTACTTTTCACATTGCTAACACCAATCGTACACTTGCAAGGCTTCATTTGTTTAAACTACCATAGCCTTCCCACTTATCCAGAAGACTTTATAAAAACCAAGATAAAACAACAAAGCCAAATAATATGAACGCACTTATTTAAAATACACACTACGCAATCACACTAGCAGAGAGGAGTTGTACTTGGGGAACATAAGACACAGTAAAGTTGTAAACAGAAGAGTCAAAAAAATCAAACATTTATCTAGTGCCAAAAGGTGATAATGTTGGAATGTCAAACAGACCTCAAGGCAAAAGGTATACTAAAAACAGGGTGCTGAAATTGCCAGAGGTAGGATGTTAAGAAGGGCACCTCTTAGAGCAGTGATGGCTAACCTTTCCGTCCTCACATACCAAAATGTGAGGACACACATGCGCCAGCTCCCATAAGGCAATGCACACAGGGGGCCCATGCCCCCTGCACATGTGCGCATGCCCCCATGCAACCCCATGTGCACCACACATTTTTGCATATGCACACGTCTCCTGCGTGTGCCCCACCCCCCGCACATGCGTGGCAACTACCCAATCAGCTGGTGGGTGGTGTGCATGCCTGTGCAGTGGACCTGCTCTGTGGTGATGGTCTGCGTGCCAGCAGAGATGGCTCTGCGTGCAACTTCCGGCATGCATGCCATAGGTTCACCACAGGGCCTTAGAGGCTCTTTTAAATATTAGGGCCTTAAGCTGCTAAGTTTGAAATCTGACTAATAACAAATAAATTTCAATGCAATTATTTTTGGACTGACGTTATTTGGTTTCAGAAGTATTTTCCACTAGCTTCTGAACTGTCTTCAAAGAAAGAGCCACATGAATTGCTATCTGGATTTAAATGAGATTAGTCACTCTTTATAATTTTGTGCAAAAAATAAAAATAAAAATGCAATCTAAGTATGCCCCTTTTATCATAGCCCATATTCTCCTAGTTTAGCTTCTTGGAAGATGAAGAAAAGATAGCAGTATTGCTCTTGAAAATGTAATTCAAAGTCCTGTGACAGACAGGTCCTGATAGACTAGCAAATGGCTGCTTGCTCCTAGAAGCATCAAGGAAGTGATTACCAGCACAAAAAGTGAAAAAATTAGTTAATTTCATGGGTGCAAAGAAGGATAATGGCTGAAGAGCTATTAAAGGGAGAAAGTCTGCAGGGAACCTGGAAACTGTATAGGGACAACATTCCACATTTCTAACCACTGAATTGTCATATTATTTTCTTCTTCTTCTTTCTCCCACCCCTAAGATTATGCAGTTAATTCTGTGTTTTAAGTAGTAGTTATTTGTGTTTGCTTTATAATTAGGACAGTGTCTCAGCTGCATAAGATTGTGTAATCAATATAAAAAGGGTGTTGGTGCTTACCTGACACGCCCATTCTCTTTGAGCTGTGAAGAGCATCCAGTAGTGGGAGGTGCTTAGTCTCCGCATTCACAGGCGGAGCTTGATTTGTGGAACGCTCCTCCTCCACCACGTGACTCCTCAGCGTTCCCCAGTTTTGGTGAAAACGATAAATAAGCGCTCTCATCCTCACATTCTAAAAAGTTCATTGACCGAAACAGGACCCCACAAGATGGGAAAAAAAGGGTGGGGCTGGATGCTCTTCACAGCTCAAAGAGAACGGGCGTGTCAGGTAAGTACCAACGCCCTTTCTCCTATGAGCTGTTCAGAGCATCCAGTAGTGGGACATACCACTACTCCGTCTGGTCTGGAATCTCCTCCTGGTCTCTGTGGACCCTTTACAGAACTCTTCTGCCAAAGGAAGGCTCAGCAGAAGCAAACACATCAATTTTATAATGTCTAATGAAGGGTGATGGGGAAGCCCAAGCCGCGGCCCGACAGATTTCAGTTATTGATGCCTGTGTGGCCCATGCTGCCGAAGTTGCTGCACTCCTTGTTGAATGAGCTGTTATGCCCCTAGGCACTTGCAGAGATTGGGTCTGATATGCTTTTGCTATTGCCGCCCATATCCAATGGCCTACCGTAGATGGTGAAACCTTGCAACCCTGAGAATTTGGCTGAAAGGACACAAATAAAGCCTCTGATTTCCTGAAAGCCACTGTACACTTGATATAGATTCGCAGAGCACGCCTCACATCAAGCTTATGCCATTGTCTTTCCATCCCCTGAAATGGTCTGGGACAAAAATTTGGAAGAATAAACTCTTGTGCTCTATGAAAAGCTGAATTGACCTTGGGCATAAATGTGGGATCGGGACAAAGGACCACACGATCAGCATGAAAAACGCAGAGATCTTGTCTGACAGACAGGGCTGCAATTTCCGAGATACGACGAGCGGAAGTGATCGCTACCAGGAAAACTACTTTGTACGTGAGAAATTGGAGACTTGACGTTTTCAAAGGTTCGAAAGGACCTTCAGTGAGAGCGACAAGAACCTTGTTAAGGTCCCAGGTGGGATAACGGTGCACTGCTGGAGGGCGTAAATTGGTGGCTCCTCAAAGGAAAGATCTTATGTGTGGGTGATGTGAAAGAGAACTGAGACCCTTGTGAGTGAGAACTGATGCCAAGGCCGCCACCTGCCTTTTTAACGTATTAGGTGACAACCCCTTATCAAGTCCCTCCTGTAAAAATTCTAGAATCTGGGCAACAGAGGGAGAGGCCGGATCAATTTGAAGCTTTCTACACCATTTGCAGAAGGTTGACCATGTGGCGTTGTAAATGCAAAATGTTGAGGGGCGTCTGGCGGCTAAGATCGTGTCGATAACTCTGTTGGAGAGCTTTTCACTCTTCAAACTACTCCACTCAATCTCCAGATGATCAATTGTAACCATTGAGGATCCGGATGTTGAAGAGGCCCGAGTCAATGAGATTCGGCCGTCTGGGCCAATAAGGCACTACTGGAAGCAATTCCGCTCTCTTGTCTAGTAACTTCTGGATGACTTTGGGAACCAGAGGAAGTGGAGGGAATGGATACAGGAACCCCAGGGGCCAACGACAGCGGAGCGAATTGAAATTCTCCGCTCCTTGGGAAGGGTACCTGGAAAAAAATCTCGGGAGCTGAGTGTTGAGAGGGGAAGCAAATAGGTCCACCACCGGCTGACCAAATGAACGTGCCGCTTCTTGGGACAGGAATGGGTGGAGGCACCACTCGGATTGATCTATGGTGGTCCTGCTTAGCCAGTCTGCCTGTGTATTCGACAGGCCCGAAATGTGTTCTGCTTTGATGGAAAGTATGTTGTTCTCCACCCAGCGACACAGGCGCTCCGCTTCCCGCATGAGCTGCTTCGATTGTGTGCCCCCGTTTGTTTATGTGAGCTTTGGCTGTTACATTGTCTGTTAGTATCAGTATGTGCTGACAGCGTACCTGGGGGAAGAAATTGCGAAGGGCCAGGTGTACTGCGCGAAGTTCCAGCCAGTTTAATACTGCATGACTGTTCTATGTCGGACCATCGGCCTTGGGTTGTGAGCGACTGGACATGAGCTCCCCATCTGAACAGACTGGCATCTGTGGTGATGGTGAGCCTTTGTGGTTCCTTGAAGAAACAGCCTTTGTTGATAACCGGTTTGGACCACCAGAGGAGAGATTTAAGAACCTTGGGCAGAACCCTGACTTTGTGTTTGGAGTTGCTTCAGCCGGATCGCTGGTACGGTAACAGGAACCACTGGAGCGATCTAGTGTGAAGGTGGGCCCAAGGAATAATAGAAATACATGAAATCATTTTTCCCAACAATTTAGATAGGTCCATTAGGGACACCCTCTTAAACACCCTGATTTCCTTAATCCAATTTTTGAATGCTAGTCTATCTGGTGACAGATAAACTTTGCCTTCCACAGTATCTATGACCGCCCCTAAATGAATTAACCGAGTTGAAGGCGTTAATTGACTCTTCTTCCAATTTATTAAGAAACCATGCTCTTGTAGGGATAATAATGTGTTCTGAGTGTCTATGACTGCCTGATGGGTGGAAGGAGATAAAATCAAAATATCGTCAAGATAACACTGGAGGCATACCGGGATATTCCTGAGGTGGGCAGCTAGCGCTGCGAGGACCCTGATGAAGGTCCTGGGGGCAGAGGCTAATCCGAATGGAAGGGCCACATATTCAAAATGATGGTTATTGTAGCAGAATCTCAGAAACCTATAATGGGAGGGCCGAATAGCAATTTGCAGGTACGCCTCCATCAAGTCTATGGACGTGAGCACGTCCCCTTTTCTAATGCCCTGTAATATTGATTGGAGGGTATGCATTTTAAATTTGCGATATACTAAGAAATGGTTTAGACATTTCAAATCTAATATCGCTCTCCACCCCCCTGAATTTTTTGGCACAACGAACAGATGTGAATAAAAACCTTGCCCTTGTTGGTTGGTCGCTACTGGTTGGATAGCTCGTATATCCAGTAGATGTTGGATAGCGGAAACCATGAGATTACGCTTGACCGGGTCTCTGGAAGGAGAGTATGACATGAAGGAATCTGGGGGGAGTGGATCTAAACTCCAGCGCGAGTCCAAATCTAATTGTATCTCTGACCCAGGTGTCAGAGGTAGAGGAGTCCCATTGGTCAGCGAATAACTTAAGACATCTGCCAATGGGAATTGGGTCCTAGGAGTTATCTTGGTCGCCGGAAGGGCCTGTTCTCTGTTCCCCGAAAGGATCTCTTGGATTGACCACCCCTTCTACTTCTATCCACTGAGTCGGACCTATCTGGTTGCTGTCCTGGTCTAACTGCTGGGGGTCTCTGGTATCTGGAAGAGAAGGATCCCTGATAGAAAGATCGAAAGGAACCCCTCCAAAAGGACTGGGGGCTTCTGAGATCTGACCTCCGAAAAAGGGAAGGGAGAATTTTCTTCTTGTTGTATGTTTCAATTAGTAGTGGATCCAGGGAAGAGCCAAACAATCTATCTCCCGCAATGGAGGATGGGGCCAGCTTGGATTTGTGTTTGAAGTCAGCTTGCCAGTGTCTTAACCATAGCAAGCGATGCACTGTGACATGCAAGATAATGGCCCTTGTTGAAAACTTGACTGTGTGATAAGTAGCATTCGCAGAAAATTCAACAGCTGCCGTAAGTTTGGCGATGCCTTGGTGCACCCTGATGTTAGAAGAAGGAACGTGTTGTTTCAAAAGATGAAGCCATCTAAGAGACGACCGCGTGAAGAAGGCGGCGGCCGTGGCTGATGAGCTCTGCGTAAGGCTAGCTCGGCCCGTTTTTCCTCCGGCTTTAAGGCCTCCAGTGCCTCACTGGGAATAGAGGGGGACGCTAACGCCACTATAGGCTCGTCTACTTCGGGAGTACCCAGTAACTTTGCAAAATCAGGGTCCAAGTTGAAGTATTTCCTATCATGTCCAGTTGGGGAGGTGTATACTGCTGCAGAAGCCCACTGCTTCTGCACCAGGTCCGAAAATATGGGTGGAACTGGAATTACCTCTGCTTCAACTCCTGGTTGGTTGAAGATCATGTCCTCTGGTCCCTCCCCTGAAGGGTCAGGTGTGTTAGAAGGTTTTGGCTTGTTTAGGCCTGCAATGTTCTTTGCCTTAAAGAAGAGAGATTTGAAAAGGTGTGGCCGGAATAAGCCTGTAAAAGCAGGCTGGTCAGGAATAAGACCCACATCCTCAGACATTTCCCCTTCTAAGGGGTCTGCCTCTGACAGGGGCTCGCTATCGTGAATTGATCCCACTTCAGACTCGGACATTTGAAAGATTTGATCTACTTCCTCCTCCTCCTCCTCCTCCTCCTCCTCCTCCGGCCCTTGGAGGGGGGTCTCCCCCTGTAAAAGTACCTGAGTCTGGTGTTGTTCCGACCTGGTCAGTGACCTCAGTGGTTGGGGCTCTTGGTCGGTAGCCATAGAGTAAGGTCTGGACATTACTGCATGTTGAAGCCCCGCTGCAATCCCTTGGCGAATAGCCATCTCCATCCAGGCTTTCATCCTTTCTGAGACCTCCTCAATGAAACTGTCACCCTGGAGAAGACCAGTGGCTGTCGGAGTGAATGTGGCTTCAGGGACCCATCTGGATGGTGTTCCAGACACTTGGACCTGTTGTCCTTGTGGAGTCAAGCTGCGCCTGGATGAAAGGCAGAGATCTAGAGGAGGAGGGTGTGAGGAAACTGACGGACTGGAAGAGGGGGCACCCTGAGATACAGCGTGGACCTCTCGAGTATGCCTATTTGTTTTTGTAAGGCCTTATGGCGCCTTAAGGCATCCTTTTCTGATGCTTTAGAATTTCCACTGTGTTTTGATTTGGCTTTTGCCTTCAAGCAAGGGGCCTGAGAGGTACTACCATCTGCCATTTTGATTAAAATTAGAATAACTGTAATTGAATATAATTTGTGTACAAGGCGGTTGGCACGCCCAGGGTCCAATCTGAGTCAAGAATGGTTGCCCTGATCAAGTTCTTATTTCCCCCTTTATTTTATTTACTCTTTTTATTTTACTGGTGTCTATATATAGATATAATAAGTCGTATCTCAGTAATAATATTTTATTGAAAATTAAAATATTATACTGTCAAGTAGTGTTACCATGAGTGATTATTATGATTGTAATAATATTGCTATAATTGCTTTGTGATTGCTCCTATGAGTAGCGATATATATATATTCCAATATTAATAAAAGAACAACCAAAAGTAATGTGTGATCCAATTAGCCAAATAGCGAACGCCTAAGGTCCGGATTGATCATTGAAAGGGCCTTTGCAGCTTCCCTGCACAGATAAACACTGGCCTAGGTGCTTGCTGCTGTGCCACTGAGAATAAAGCTGTGAGGGTTAAGCCAACAATTTTAAAAGTGAATTAATTATCTTCGAGTTCAGGTAGCCAAAACGAGGGTAAAACAGCTCTCAGAATCCTAGAGGGATTCTGCTGCTTCGAGCAGAAATACCTCACACAGCTCAGGAAGACAGGTGGCACTCAAGATGGCCTCCAGCAGTTAAAAGTTTTTTCACGCACTTCTCAGTAGCAGCTTCCCACCTTGTAAACGAAGCCGGAGCTCAAATGAAGCCTGAGCTCTCAAAACAACAGAACGGTGGAGAAGAAAAGAGGAATTAATCCTAGTTAAATTCCCCACTGAAGAAACGGCGGTCAGAGGGGGGGTAAAGGTGATACGACTTTTAAAAACGAAAAATCAAGCCGCTAGCAAGCAAACGGAATTAAAAACACAGTGGCAATCAAACTGGCAGAGGTAAGGAAATTTGGCTGTGGGGAGTTGGTGCAGAGCAACACCAAAAGCCTCCCGCCACCTCTTTTTTTTTTTTAGGTGGGGGAGCAAACAGTGCTTCCCTTAAACCAGACTCTCAGACTGCTAAAGGATTGAAGGTTAAAGACAAAGAAAACCAAAAGAAACCGAATTGCAATCAAACCTGCTAATGTTCCTGTTTCAGTCAAAGTAGTATCCAAAGCACTGCCTGTCTCGCATGAGCTGAGCAAAAACTGGGGAACGTTGAGGAGGAGTCACGTTGTGGAGGAGTCACGTTCTACAAATCAAGCTCAGCCTGTGAATGCAGAGACTAAACACCTCCCACTACTGGATGCTCTGAACAGCTCATAGGAGAACATCCCCAATAATTACATGCCAATTCTGTTCTGATTCTACTTCCCCAGCTACCAAACCTATTAGTCAAATTAGTTAAGATTTTAAAACACTCTGGAAATTGGGTTTCCAAATGCTTCTTTTGAATGTTAAGGAGCATCCTATGCTCATTTCCATGCTAACTTGTTGAAATGAATTCTATGTCCACATCTTTAATCTGGTTTCTTCGTAGTGGAATCTAACTACAAAAATTTTTGAATAAAATAGTAAGCACAATTAATTCCATATTCAGAATTTCAGAATATCTCCACAAATATGTGAAATAAATACAGATGTTTGGACTCTGTTAGGTTTGTAGCTTATGTATATGCTTATAGGGAGAAGGAAATTAGTATTAAAAAAAAATAACAAATACTTACCACTAAACGGATATCCTTTATTTCACCAATTCCTACATTAATACCTGCTTTTTCATTTACAGGAAGGCGAATGTTGAGAAGATAGTATTTGTGAGCTACAGTTCCAATCTCCATGAATGGGAGAAAGTCACAATCGTAAAACTTCCCTTCGTGCTCTACAATCTATTGAAAAACCAGATAAGAAAACAGTACTATAAAGATTGAACATATCCACTCATAAAACTGTTGCTCCTTTAAATTTATAAATATATACATTGTATTTGGGAAGTTATACAGTAGCTGTTTTCTTGGGATAGGTTCATATTTCACATCAAGCTAAGGACAAATAAACCACTGTGTAGATTATCTTTCTGTGACTTTCAGATTAATGGGACAAGTTCACTTAAAAATGCCAACATTTTCTGAAATGGCAAACATTTTCTCCTCTAACCCTAACCCCAACTTTACAGTTATGTTCTCCCAGCAAAATTGGCAATCAAAGTAGCTGTAGATTATATTTATATCCTTAAGTCTAAATAAGTAAAATTAAACATAGCAAAAAATAAAATAAAAAGAACATTGAAACTTACATCTTACTAAAGCTAAATTATAACATAAAGGTTTTTTGGCCAAAACTTGGAAGTGTGAAATAATTTGTCATGTTAATGTTTTCCATTAGCTATGCTACTTACTGAAATACTTTTATATGCAAGGGATGGGGCAACTTATGCACATCTGTAGTATAACAAATGATTCTTGGTTGTGATTGTGAAAACATTGGTAGAGTAAAATTTTATTAGTTTTCCAATGCTCAGTTATCAATAAAACCATTACTAATCTAGACTTACTAGTCCTGGTAGGCTAACAATAAAGTACAAAGTTTCAGAAAAAAGCTTCCTTACAATTTATTTATGTTTCTGAATAAATTTATATTTGTATTTCTTTATAATTTAAAGTTCTTAAACTTCTCAAGACATTTTAATTAAAGTTGGAAATCTTAGGACAGTCTCCAACTATGCTGTATTCTTGGCAGAATTAATTCAGAACATTTGAAAGCAAACAATACAAAAGAGTGCAAGTGTATTAAAACAGAACAGAAGCATGAAGAACTTACTTTTGGAGCACCAAATGTACAGTTGAGCTTTCGAGTCTCTACTGCATGTGCCATTTCTGTCCACTCACCAACTGTATCATCACGATATCCTAAGTGCACATCAAGACTAACTTTTGCATTTTCTCCTGCAAAAACAACGTTAAATGAGTTGAATATTTTTATGGCAAAATCAGAGCAATTATCTTGGGCTGCCCCAAATACTGACTGGTAACTCTAGACATTCCTTGCCCCTCATGCCATGACAAAGAGCACTGTGAAAATTTCTTTTGTGCATTGTATTGTAATTTACATCTTCCTTGGTGTAACTAAAAATCCCACCTCACTCCCTTCACTTACTTTCAAGATTTTTTTTAGGGGTGGCATTTCTTTATGAACACCTGTGCTTTGATTAAAATTACAGTGTTGTCACTGACAATCTATATGAAACCAATAGTGCTTGGATTTAGGTTAACAAAATATATTTTCAAACAAGACCAATATTTCTCCATACTATCAATAATAATTTACATAAAATTATTTATTGAATGTATATCCTGCTGCAATCTACCCAAACTCTCAGCAGCTTGTCACAAAGACTTGACACAAAATTTGTAATAGAAAAATCACAATAAGTAAAAGAACTCATTAATACAATTAGATGATACCACATTTCAAATGCTCATTGGAAGATTCCTATTTTTAACTTTTTCCAGAATGTGTATCATGTCAGAGTCTATTGAATCTCCAATAGGAGGGTGATTCTGGAGGCCTGGTTTCCAGGCTTTAAGCTGCTCAATCTTTTGAAAATCAGGAATTACTGTTTCTTCTAGTTAATACGTTTGAATCTATACAGCTGACTCCAATGGAGAGATGTGGTCCTGAAAGTGACTTAGAGTAAAGTTATAAAGAGCTAAAAAACATAGAAAACTGATGACAGAAAAAATACCCATTGAGTCTGCCTTTGAGATTTTATTTCTTTGTTCTTTTTTAATAAATTATTTTAATTGTTTTTCATTTATTTTTTAAATTTTCCTCTGATGATAGACATTTGTTTATCCAGTGTTTAAACAGCAAATGTATTAGACAGCCAGTGTAGGGCCTGCAATTGAGATATAATACGATCCCACTGAGAACTGCTGCTGATCACCCAGATCGCTGCAATCTGCCTTCCAAATAAATAGTCTTTAAACAAAGCTCTATATGTACAGCACACTGCAGTAAGCTAAGCAGGTGGTAACAGGGAAATGGCATTTGGTTAACAGTTTTACATCATGATTTTAGTTAGTGCTGGAAATACTATTAAGGTCTTGTCCCAGTACCTGGAAGCTATGGGGATCTGGGTGCAACAGAATAGGCCTCAGCTGAATCCCAGCAAGGCAGAACACTGATATCAGGAGTTTCCTATGGTCCCAGTTATTCTTTTGAATGGAGTTTCATTCCTCCTGACAGAAAAGGATTGTGAAGGAATCAGAAGTGCCATTTGCAGCCTTAACTAGGATGTGAATACCTTGCCACAACTTAGACTACTTATCCCCACTTAGACTACTGCAATGTCTACTTCCTGAGAGATTATCGGTAAACAACAAAATCCTAAACAGTATCCGGTGTCTAAAGATACAAGTAGGAGTCCATTTAAGGTAGACCCAATCCAAGGTCAGTAAAATGAAGACTCAGATTGTTAGGGGCAATATGCTGACTGTAAACCACTTAGAGAGGGCTGTAAAGCATTGTGGAGCGATATATAAGTCTAAGTTCATATTGCAAAGTAGAATCACATTAAGTGGCTTTATTGCCAAAATATTGTACTAATTGTTCACAACAACCAGGTAGTAATGCTACAAGGTGGTTCTTCCCAAAAAAAGGAATTAGTCACCCAAAAATTGTCTGCTGGGCAATTATTGTCAACGCAGCAAATGCTCCACCGTTTTTATTGTCATGGAAGATGTCCAAACTGACAGCAACAGTGCTTAAGCAAATTGTACTGTAGATGATGAGGTGCTCAAGAATCTGATGCTCTCTCCAAGATCAAAGGCAAAGGTTAATTCCTGTCTAAATAAAGAATAGAGAAAATTGATGTGAGCACTTTGAGGCAGGCTTGGTCAGGAATTGGATAGCACAAAAACTACTGGAACTCTACTGTCCAACGGTGTAGTAAGAGCCTGATTTGAAAGCCTGATGATTTTGTTTCTCCCCTCTTATATCAAAGAGAGTATGATGTAAGAGTGAGTTTCATTTTCACTCCCTCCTGTCTTTCCAGGGCTAAGCTTTATGGTGGCTGAATTTCTTCTTCAAGATTATCTCCGTATTCCTCTATACTTACTGAGAATCTCAGCTGCGCTTAGGTACTTTTATGCACTAAAAACAGCATATCATTCATAATGTTTATTTCCAGTCTGCATTTGAGTAAGAACTTCTCTGAACTCTTTTTTACACATCTGTTACCATTTCACAGTTATAATTTTATTGGGATTACATGGAGAGACGCTCATCTAGAATGCTGGGAACGGGTGTGGAAGGGCTTTGTGGTTCAGACCAACTATTTATAAAATACTTGAAGGTGTTTCTTTTTTCTATGGGCGCACCACCCTTTTCCAGTTACTTTTCTATTATGCAATAAGCACCGGCTGTATATTTCAGATTTAAAATACAAGTTCCTACATTAAACTTCATCCATTTTGTTTTGTTGTGCACATTTTTATTGGCATGTAAAAAGTGCGTGAGCCCTTTTTAATTTTCAATATTTTTGCATTAATGTGACTTCTTAATGCAAGGAAAAATTACTTATAAAATAGACAACAAAGAGATCTGGATGGTATTGGAAACATTGCCTGATCAATTCCCCTGCCCAGAAAATCTAATTCTTTCTGGGAAGTGGCCATCCAGAAAACAGCTTAAATTTAAGTTAATGGATGGCCACTTCCCAGAAGGAATAAGATTAGCTGTGAAAATATGGTATCTGTGTTGCCAGAAATCTCTTCCTATATTTGCTTCTAAATGGTTTCGCTGGTAATTTGAACATTCTAGAATCTTATCCTCTGATATTATAAAAAGGTAATAGTCTCTCTAGAACATACATACATACATACATACATACATACATACATACATACATACATGTATGTATGTATGTATCTATATGTATCCATTAATATTCTTTTTTTAAACTGGGATGCCAGAACAGATTAGTTTTACAACTGAGGTCTGGTCCAAGCAGAATAGATAGGTGATTATCACATCATTAGTTGGATACTCTTGATTTGATTAGAGAGGCTTTCATAATTTGATTATAACTTTCATAATTTGATTATAACTTTCCAGTTCTCATCCCTTCATTTCTTTTTTAAATAATAAATGAAGAGCATAGATGTGCAAGCCCGTTGTGTGATTTTGTTGTTTTTGTTCTTGGCATTAACAATATTTGAGATAATATAACAGAAATCTGGGGTGCTAGATTAAATAAGCAATAGAAGGTGACTTTGCAATTCTAGATATGTACAATCACGACAGTCAACTGTCACAAATGGCAAGCTTCATGTTAAAATAGCAAACTGCCATCTGAATTTAGTCCAAATAATTGACGCCATTAATACAGGAACTACTGAAAATAATTATAGAAATAATGAATAAAAGAATGCTAAAGTCTTTATTCCTTCAAAAGATAACTTTCGAAACATTTTACAATCTTGTTTTGGAATTATTCTTTTCTAGCTCTGCCCAAATAGGGGATTTCTTTTGTAGAAAATTGGGATTCTCCCTTTAGTCTCTCTAGCACTTCTCCCCACTTTAGTTCTGCTTCATGGTCCCATCCAGTCAAATGTCAAGTTCCTGTATTCAAGTATTTCCTTTCAGAATTCCATCCACTGCCTGGATGACTAAGCTCTTTCAGCAGCTGTGTTATTGCTGGAAAACAGTCAATATTTTTCACACAGTGTATTTGTTTCATGGGATTTGTGCAAAATGTGACTTGGTGCTGCATCAGAACAAAAACTGAAATCAGTTTGGCAACCTCAAAATAAGAAAATAAAAGAAGCTCCCAAATGTTCAACAGTTACCACTATTTAAAATTAGATGTTAGTCAAAATAAGTGGTTTCCTCCAGTTTAAAAAAAGAAAAAGAAAGTACCTTACTGACAAAAAGACTGCAAAGAGATAATGATGATACAAAGAACATAATTTTTGCCTATGCAAAAATTCCACCTGTACTTTCTTCACACAATGAAAGATAGAATCCAAATATTTTAAATAATAGTAAGGATCATTCCATGCTTGTGCACAAACAATTCCAGTACCTACTGTTTTATTTTCTACTACTGAAAGACTGACTTGCCTTCAGACTCAAGTCTTGGTTGCAACAATCTTCTCCCATCTTGGTCATCAAGATCTTCTAAGTTGTCCTCTAGATAGTGCTATCACTAAATGGATGGTGACCACTAGATGGGAGTCTATCAGCAGTAGCATCATTTTTCCTCATGAAGTTTAGCACAGCATACATTATGATCTTTTTTGTGATTTCCTATAGCTGCATTATCTGATGCTCTCTATTACCTAATCCTTATATTAAATGGTTGAAATTATTTTGCCCTGTTCTTTAATCTTTCTGGTAATTTGCCCTGGAAATGAGTGTTTTAAAAATGTGATATGCATGGGTATAGATATATATGCGATTTATCTTTCCATAAGGGAAGCATAATTACTGTCAGGTTTTTCTTGACTTATACTAAAATTGGAGGTCATACAGGCAGTGATGTTATTATTAGAACCATGAAAACTGATAAATGGCTTGGAACCAGGTTATCTAAAGGACTGTCTTTTCCCAGTTATATCTACCTCACCCATCAGAGCAGGAGGTAGGGAATGTTATGGACCCCACTAAATCCATCTAGTAGGACCAAGAAGGGCCTTTTCTCCATGGTGGCTCACTCCTGTGGAACATTGTGGAAATAAGATTGGCTCCCGCTCTTTTGAAAGGTCCTGAAGACATAGTTCTGCTAATGGGCCTGGGAACGCCAAGCTAATATGAAGTCCATTAATTCGTTGGTCTGATCACTGTCACCAGAGGGGTAAGTGATGTATTGGTTTTGGATTGTTTTTTTGTAAGCTACTTGGAGTCAGTAAGTTGGGCAACCACGTACATACCAGTAGAAAGAAAGAAATGAATGAATAAAAGAATAAAAGAAAGACACAATATTTATAGCAAAATCAAGTTTCAATTCTAGTACCTCTTTTTCCTGCTCATGAGGTGTAACTTCCCACTTTGAGGCAATAGGAACAATTTCTATTTATGTCTTATTATTGCACTGTAACAGACTACTTGGGTCTTAAGCAATTTGCTTCTGACCTTGCCAGAACAAGCTCTCACAATGAGAGCTTCATTTCAAAAAGTTGTTCATTCCTCTGCTTAATGCTTAAGGAGCAAAACAAAAAATCTGCTAAACCATCTTTTTCTTTGTGTCAATCTAATACTTGCACAAAGATAATTGGTTCATGCATTTCCATATTACACTAATTTTATTCATCACAATAGTTAAGTAGTTAAGTGAAATATAATATTTAGTCAGAAGAAAGACCTGATTTCCCTAAGCCTAATAAATAATATCCAGGGGAAAGAAAAACACAGCACTCTCCAAGGTCACAAACAGCTTGTTAAGATATACTTTAGAATTTGCATTATCTGGAACACTCCCCTCCCCAATATTTTTGAAGAAATCCTATCAAGAATAGGATTTTAGGCCACTATCAAAGAACTTCTGCTCATTAGATGATTATTTTATAAGGACTCAACATTATTACTCACATCACTGCTGAATTTCAGCACTATGCAAAATAAACAGGAATTAAATTTAGATAGGATTGGTGACTTTAGTTTCCCATCATGTTCATTTTGTGACTCAAATCAACCCAGAGGTAATGGCCAAAGGAAGCAAGTGGACTGAGTCACATAAGTGAGTCAGGGAATCCATTTTTATTCCATTGGTGCCCCCCAGGAATGGTATATATTCCTATACACACCCTCTCCAAATCTTAATGTCAAATACCAAAATAATTCTGCCCACCAGGAAACAATTGGAAGCAAAAAAAAGACAGAAATTTTAGGACCAGGTTTCTGATTGCACTGCTTAAGAATAGAAAAAGAGAGAGAGAATGTACTGAAAGCCAAGTTACTAAATGATCAGGGAGAAAACACAGATACAGGAATCTGAAGAATGTTGTACAGCCTTATAGATAGCAGAATCTGCATGCATCCTCTGACTCCTCTTGAATCTTACTAAAATTAGAAGACTGCTGAATTATGTTTAAAAAAATGAATTCACACATTCCTACTATAACTATCCCATGTCAAAAAGCTTCAATCCTATCAGAGGAAAACATTTTATTTAATATTTATTTCCTAAAAGCATGCCAGCCGATGGTTTGGCAAAAAAAAAACCCCCACCTCATTTAATTTTGGTTATCATAGTCAAAACATCAAAATTACGCAGTCTGTATATCAGAGTGCATTTATGAACTGGAATAGGACATAGTAACAAAGTCAGCCAATGAGTAGACATGGCAACAGACCAACCAATGGGAGCTGAATGGAAACTGAAACTGGAAGTAGCCTGGGTGTGGCTCTAGTCCAGTGGTGGTTAATCTTTTTGGGCTCCTATACCAAAAATTGTGCATGCACTTGCACAGAAGGCAGAACCCAGAAGGCAATGCGCCCCCCTTTGCATGCCAAAAACTAATCACCCACCCACCCCAACACCCCCTTACCTGCACTGCACCTCACAGCTGATTTTCGGCAGATTTGAGGCCTTTTTTTGGCTCCCAAAGGCTTGAGGAAGACTTCTGCAGGCTGAAAACTAGCCCTGTTTCATCACTTCCGGTATTTTTGGAAAAACAGGAAGTGACAAAACAGGGGTAGTTTTCGGCCTGCAAAGCCTGCAGAAGCCTTCCTCAAGCCTTTGGGAGGCTGAAAAAGGCCTCAAACCTGCCAAAAATCAACTCTGAGGTGCGCACATGTGCAGTGAAGTAAGCTTGCCTGCAGCTCATGTGCCGGCATAAATAGCTCTGTGTGCCACTGTGGAACATGCGCCATAGGTTTGCCATCAGGCTCTGGTCTCTTGCTTGCCTGCTGCTCAAAAGTGAAACTAAATTGCTTGCTTGCTGAAATTGATGTCTGCTCTGAGCTGCTGCTGCTTGTGTTTTGCTTATGCTGTTGAAAGAATCTACAAATGGTATTATAAATTTTATTCATATCATGTTTATAAAGAAGTTAATGACCCTGCTGAATCAGTCATCTGTGTGTTTTCTGGACTTGAATTTCTGCTGCAAACTCTAACACTATATATATGTTATGGAAACTAGGGTATTTACATAAATATGCATACTTTCCTTTTATATTTATTTAAAATGAATCCCAAGCTAATTCACAACACTGTAACAAAAGTACAACAGAAATATAAAATTAACAATTGGAATAATTAAAAATCTATGTTAAATACAAATAAAAATCTGCTTTGGAAATCTGTCAGCTTTCAACTTGGCTCACACAATAACATATTTAAGTTGTAATTATGAAGAATTTACAAATACAAAATATGAAGTACTGCAATAACAAAGTTGGAAGGAATCTTGGAGGTCTTCTGCTCAGGTAGAAACCCTATACCAGCGATGGCAAACCTTTTCATCACTGAGTGCCCAAACCAGAATGTGCACGCACATGCAGGCTAGAGCACCGGAAACCCAAGATCAGCTGGACAGTGCACATGCACACACTGGTCAGCTGTTTTTTGCATGTACCAGAGCACCCTATACCATTTCAGACAAATGGTTGTCCATTCTCTTAAAAACTTCAAGTGTTGGAATATTCACAACTTCTGGAGGCAAGTTATTCCATTGGTTAATTATTCTGTCAGGAAACTTATTAGTTCTAGGTTGCTTCTCTCTTTGGTTAGTTTCCACCCATTGCTTCTTGTTCTGCTTTCAGGTGCTTTGGAGAATAAAGGCACCTGAAGGTAGGACAAGAAGCAATGGGTGGAAATTAATCAAGGAGAGAAGCAACCTAGAACTAATAAGAAGTTTCCTGACATTAACCAGTGGAATAACTTGCCTCCAGAAGTTGTGAATGCTCCAACAAATGGAGTTTTTAAAAAGAGATTGAACAACAATTTGTCTGAAAACGGTACAGGGTTTCCTGCCTGAAAGGGGGTTAGACTAGAAGACCTCCAATGTCCCTTTCGAACTCTGTTATTCTGTAACCTAGTTATGTATTTGCACTCCAGGCCAAATGGGAATATGGTAGAATTCCTGTCCTCAAAGCTGTCAGGATCTAGAGTAGAAAAACAAGCTCAAATGAAACAAGATTCAGAAACCTTCTAATTCTTGAAATGATATGATCTTTGGATTTTAATTTGGTTGTGTTCTCCTACTGAGAATAGACCAACAGTTTGGATATCCTCCTTAATTCATAGCTCTTGGTGAAAAATCAGATGGGGGTCATAATCAAAAGGGACTTAACATTTCTTAGATCTTATTGCATTTTATATTATTTACATTGGTTGTCTCGCATGTCCTTCAGGACTGAAAGAGCATATAAATTTTATTAATAAATAAAATAGATCCTGAAGCTAATGTTCCTTCCAGAACTTGGCATCCTCTTAAATCTTCCAAATGACATATGTCCTTAGAGAGCTCCAATGATGGGAAGCTTGACCTAAAAATCCCCTCTATGGGAGTTTTGCAAGCACTCAGTAGCATGGACTTTTTTCAAGTGGACTAGTTGAGAAAGCAAGGATTTACAACAAGCCCAAATCCCCTTTCTTACTATATACTGTATATAGTTCTATACATTTGCTGGTGTATGCCATCAAGGTCTACAGTACATCTTCAAGAATAGAAATTACCTAATAACCAAGCATTTCCTGGCCAGTATTTAGTACAGACAATGTTAAATTTCTATAGTTAAGATAAAAAACTGAAGCTATTTTCAAACAATCAAACTCACTGTCAACTATATAATACAAATTATATAGAGATAAGGATTAAAAAAAGCAACATACTGGATGATGATTAAAGTCTACAAAATAATAAAGCTGTTAAGAATAAATTCTGGCTTGGAATCAGGCCAAATGATGCTTTCATTTGCCATATAGAAATGGCAAAGACAAGGCAGAACTGTATTCACTCAAATTAGAGAGGAAAAGCAAGCCAAGAATGAGCTCAAATGACTTTCACCTTCATGGCAATTGACTGCAAGAACAAAATCAGCCACAAAGGAGCATTACTGATATCAGATGAATTTCAAAGGAATGATTATTTTGGCTAGCATTAGTTGCAAATTATCAATTTTTAAACCATTATTATCCTAATTAATCTATCTGGCACCCACATATTCCTTGCAAGTTTTAAAAGGAAATTCCACAAGAATTTCAGTGCTTGCTGAACTTAATTTGAAATTAAAGTATCTGTTGAATTTTAACCTACATTATCATGTGCAATTCTTTCATGTTTCATATATTCCTGAAAAATATGCAATTCTTAGACAAAGATGATATTTATGTATGTATATAGCATGTATGTAATGTATGTATGTGAATCTTTAGTTAAATCACTACGCATAGTGTTTTACTAGTATCAAATCTTGAAAGGCTTCATATTTAATACAAACTCTACTTGGTTTATTGATTTACTTAGTTAATTGGACAGAATGTTAGCTTCTAACACCATAACATCAATATTATAGAGTACTGTTTGTGGAAAACCCACTTTTATCCATTTGCTTATTTTAAACTGATATTATGGGATAAGCCAGTTAAAATTCATAAAAAGCATGTTATTTGGATCATGTGAATTGATGATACTGTGATTTATTGAATGATAATGAGGTTTTTATTACTCCAATTGAAGATAATATAACAGGGTTGAACTGTGAAGCTCTTGGTGCTGATGTTGTTACCAAGTATAATGCCTGCAAACAACCAACCTCAGAGAGCATCAAGGACTTGAAAGTTTTTATTGTGTTCTATGTTATAAAGAAAATACAATAAAAAAAACTGGCAATAGTTTACAATTTTTGTCACATGTTGATTTGAATCAGTGGCATTTCTGCTGCAGAGATACCTTATAGGCAGTACTTGACTTATAACAATTCATTTAATGATCACTCAAAGTTACAACAGCACTGAAAAAAGTAATTTATGATCATTTTTTCACTTATGGCTATTGCAGCATCCCTATGGTCAAATAATCTAAATTCAGTTGTTTGGCCACTGACTCATATTTATGACTATTGCAGTGTCTTGGGGTCATATGATTACCTTTTGTGACCTTCTGTAAAGTCATGGGGAAGTCAGATTTACTTAACAATCATGTTACAAACTTAACAACTACAGTGATTCACTTAACAATTGTGAAGAGTCATAAAATGAGGCAGAACTCGCTTAACAAATGTCTCACTTAGCAACATAAATATTGGGGCTCAGTAAGTCATAAGTCGAGGTCATAAATACTTGTATTTATTAGAAATTATTAAATAATGTGAGACTAAAAACCCACAATTAGTTGTCATAAATACTTGTCAATAAAATAATTCAATATGGAAGCATTAAATATTGCCTGGAATAAAGAATTGGAGACCCCCATTTTATCTGAACAATGAGAGATATAGTCTTAACGTATGACAAAAATCAACAGATTTAAACTTTACTGCAAAAATATATTTCAAATTTACTTTACATATATTAATCTGACTTGGAGAAACATTTTAATATTATCAGATACCTATGTTTTGAACTATATACTTATGGTTGGAAAATAGGAATGGATTTTTCATATCCTCCTCAAAATATGGACCATTACAATGAAATTACTGATGACCAGGCTGAGCCCAAGGGAGGGGTCAAGAACATCATCAGTGTCGAGCCCCTTCATGCCCTCAAGAGATCTAAGTCCAGCCCACCTTGCATTCCATTGACTCTTTATCTCCTGCCAATTCATTTTGACAGTTGTTCTTGTAGAAAATAAGTTAGTATGCAATAAACCTGTATTCCTTTGAACTACTTTAGATCCTCATTTCCTGTGCTTGACAGAAATGTAGTCATTCTTTCATAGACATTTTGGAACTAACTAATTGCCAATTCTGTTTATTTTAGTTATTCCATTAACTTAGAAACACCTTTAGTTACTTACTAATTTGGTTGTTAGTCTTGAAAGCAATGTCCATATGCAGAATGCAGAGAATAAATTGGAACCAGGGACTCATCTCATTCTTGGGAAGTGGTATGTGAATGGCAAACACAATGTTATTCGCTTCAATTTGTCTGTTCACAGCTTCATCCAAATCTCTGAGTTTATTACACTGGTCAGGTCCCCATGGTATGAACCATTTGGTCTTATGATGGTCTTTTTGCAAGTCTATGCACTTTGCAGCCGTATAAGGTATAGCAGCAGTAGGGTCTGGAGCTGAAAAACAAACAAGCAAAATTCACACATAAGCAATTTAGCATTCACAAAATACACAAGAAAAAGCAAACTGGATGAATTTGACAAATCAATGTCTCTCAGCCCAACATAAATTACAGAGTTGTGGGTGTTTTGTTGTTTTGGGGGGGAGACAAAGAATGAAGGTGCACCATGAAAATTACCTTGAGCTCCTGAATGAAACAAGAAATAAATCACATAGATTTGGCACAAAATAACATTACTTAAGTATCAATTTACCAAAAACGTTTTATATAAAACATCAAAGTTACATAATGAAAAAAGCAAACTATTCACTGACCTTTCTATTTCTGTGAGTGGTGTCATTTACTATACAAAGCAAAGATTCCTTAGGTATAATTTGTTGAATAAGGCAGATAGTTCAATTCACCCAAAGCATCAAACCCCCTCAGAGTACTTGATTTAGTGCACTCTTGGCTTAAGAAGGTGGACTGGTAGGCTACAAAAAATGTTGATAGGCAGGTCTCTGCTCTTAGAAGAAAGCTCTAAAAAGGCAAAAGGGAATTGTAAATACCTATGTGTGTGTGTGTGTGTGTATGTATGTATGTGTGTATTTGTTTTTTTAAGTTATCACGGGTACTTACATGTGTGCTATTCAGCTTCCTTCGGGTATTATCCCACGTCATTGTAGCTGTGCTTTTAAAGTTGTAGCAACGTTTCAGCAGAATCTCATCTGCCATCATCAGGCTTCTGTATGGAGTTCGTAGGAATGTCTTACGAACTCAAAACAGAAGCCTGATGATGGCAGATGAGATTCTGCTGAAACGTTGCTACAACTTTAAAAGCACTACAATGACGTGGGATAATACCCGAAGGAAGCTGAACAGCACACACACATACACACACACACACACACACACACACACTCACACACACATATATATATCCCATCTTTTTGCATTTATTATTCCTTTTGGTGTCCATGAAAGTTTCTAGTGCAATAATAATAGGCTTATAAAGCAATATTTATTAAACTGTTAACTTGTAATATGTATGCAAATATATTTATAAGTGTATAATCACACCTATCTAATTCAACAATATGCAAGGCAAAGCATAGCAATCCTACAATTTATAAGCCATTTTCTCCTGTTGACAAAGACATCCCTAGCAACACTGACATGAAAAGCTGCTGTATATAAACCCCACTCCCATTTAGCACTGAAGATGTTCACTAACTGGGCAATGAAACATCTGCAAGAAGACCACCAAGCTCAGAGAACACCAAAGACTCCACAGACAGATATTACTGGAATTCAATGTAGCTGTATCAAGGTGAGACAGCCTTTATCTATGGATCCAATACAATCTAATGAAAAAAAAGTTACCTGATTTGCTGCTAATCTATTCAGGTCAGATTTCAGAATCATATAACACAAAAGAAAAAGATTGTAGCTTGCCACACAAAATAGCCATATGATTTCTCAAAATGGCAATTATTTCCTACACAGTCTGCTTTTTTGTTTTGTCTTAAAGTGTACACACTTGTATCACTGCTCAATTAGCTGGTCTTTTAATCCTGCTCATCAAGCAATGACCTGCTCCAATGAACCAAATGAATCTCCCTGGGCCTCTCACCCACCCACTAGAGATCTCTTCTTGTCTGATAGTGGATAACACAAATTTTATTTTACAGTATGATGAACAAGCTCTTAAATATCTGAAGCCAAATCATAGATGTCTCACTGGGAAAATATTTCTTCTATATCTTTCTCTCCCTCACTGACAAAGATACACTGCCTGTGATTGGCTCAGTTAGTAGGTTTTATTATTAAATGTTACCCTATACTTCTTTTTACACACACACACACACACACACACACACACACACACACACGCGTGTGTGTGTGTGTGTGTGCGTGTGCGCTGTTTAGCTTCCTTCGGGTATTATTCCACATCATTGTAGTTCTGTTAAAGTTGTAGCAACGTTTCAGCAGAATCTCATCTGCCATCATCAGGCTTCTGTATGGATATGGGTCTTACAGCTCCTGGTTTTAAATTTGAGGCTGGTTCATTCTGATTGGCTGGGAGCCTGGACCTGTTTCATTGGACTTGGAGTTTGATTGATTGGTGTTCCTGGTTTCTTCTGTCTGTTTTGTGGCTTTGATTGGCTGGCAACAGTCTGTTCTTGTGTTGGAGGCTTTTAGTGCAGCTTGGCTTCGTGTGAAGGGATGGCTGCTCTTCATGAGCAAGCTGGGTTTCACCTGGGTGCCTGGTGGGGGGGTTAGGTTGGAGCTATCAGAGGGAGTCTGTTTTTGCCCAGGTGTTTGCCTGGCTTGTGGCATGGAGATCTTTCTATAAATATAACAATATGCTCCAAGCCCAATGGGGATCCCAACTATCATGCTCTGACCAGTTTCAATCCTATTTTAGGAACTAAAAGTTTTCATGAGCTATCTTCTTTGGTCTTAACATCACACTTTCAATATTGTATGAATGGAATTTTTCTTTAGTTTTCAAAATAATCTTTTGGCAAAGTATCATTTCAGAAGAAAAAATATTATCCAGAAATTGTTTTTCAATGCATAGTAAAAATGAAACAAACTTCCTTTCCTATGAAATCAAAGAACAGGGAGACTGTTTGCAATTTTTTAAAAAAATTATACCTTGCTTGTTCTGAATCTAATCATATGTCCTTTGACAGACAGGTAGTTCTCAATTTACAATCACAACTGGGATGAAATTTTGGTCGCATATCATTGCATTTGCAAATTGAGGCACTACATGATCAGACACAATTTTCCAATCATTTTTATGGTGATCATTAAGCAAATCATGTTATTTGTTAAGGAAACCAGGCAATTCCAGGTCTGAATCCACCCTCCTGAATATTCATTTTTTTGCTGGAATGCAAAAAAAATTAAATTTGAAATAATTTATAGTTGTGATAGGTCAGCTAAACTGAAGTTTATTTCATAACAGAGAACAGGAGTGTAGGAGTTAACTTTTTCTATAGGGCAGGAATTGTTAAATCATAAACTTTCTCCTTCAAAAGATTACAAAACCTCAAGAGATCTGAAAAGAGTGCCTGGAATGTCTGGGTATTCTTTAGGAATATTATTTTAATTATTTAGTGCTAGCTGCAAGCTGCCTCTTCAGATGTTGGGAGATTTGCTGGACAGCAAAATTAAAATTTAACCTATCTGTTTAAATTTGAAGCAGTTGTCTTTAGAGTAACTAATTTTAAATCTTTATAGTTCATACCGATACATGAAAGAAAAATAAAATACAAGATTTGTGGCATTTTGAGTATAAAATCACTTCTCTCTTTACTAACTTGAATGCTTTTTTGTTGTAGTCTGTACTAAAAGACTATTATTTTATCCAATTGTATGTGGTTGGTTGTTTTTGAGGGCAGGGTATGTAGAATTTGTAGCTGACCAACATATCTATGCTCTCCTATTCATTTTGACTTATTTCATCTCACAAAACAAAGCAAACTCAATGTATACAATTGAGTGAAAAATGCATCTCCATTTGATATAGTCCCAAAAAATTTAAGAAAGGCAAGGGTACATATCAAAGAAGTACACAATATTTTCACAGCTGTTTTGAAACATATATGTATGCATGCATGCATGTATATGTATGAGAACTAAGGAGGTTGAGGGAGCATTATCTGCATAACCGCAGACTTTGTAAGCTACTGATTTTGCCACTTTTTTCAACATGAATATAGGCAAGCTTATGGGATGGAGTTAGTTTTATTTATCCGATAAATGACTTATTGAACAAGACAGAAAAAATACATTTGGTTTGATCCTATTTGTTCTCTTCAAACCATCTGATGACTTCAACTATAACACTGTCCTGGTTATTTAAAAAAAACCCAGTCAGATAGTATAAATTATTAATCATTCCTTAAAACACTGGCAGTCAAGAGTTTGGGGGGCAAAATGTTATCAACATGCTGACAACACTCAACTCATTTTCTCATTGGATTCAGGAGATGCTGTGCATATTCTAAATCAGTGCCTGGACCTAGTGTTGTGTGGATGAAGCTGAAGAGAGTCCTTTTAAATAATTCCTGTACAATAATTGGTAGAGAGTGCATTGCCTCAGAAAAAATGTGGATGAAGTTTAAAGTTTTGCACTGATCATCTAAGGCCCCTAATTTGGGATTGAAACACCTGACATATCACCCTCCTCATTACAGATTAGGATAACTGTTATCAGCACAAGCTCAGTTGCATATGACAAAGACTATAATTTTGCATTTCTGCTATAATTAAATCTGCTGCAGTGATGTATATATAGCCCCTAAGCCAGAGCTATTGAAGCAAACCTTTTCATAAAAAGCACTATCTGCTTCTGTCCCTCACCTTTAATGTATGTCTATAGATGTTTAAGAGTAAGATGCTTGGCTTTTCTCACCTGACTTTAACAACACAAATGAAGACAGATCACTGATTATTGATTGAAATAAAACTGAACTGATAGCCAATGAATTCCCATTCCCATCCAGTTTAGAAGTGGTTGGGTTCTGGTGGTGGGGACTTTTTTCTTGAAAGAGAGTTGTTCTGCAGTGTTTTAAAAGAGGCAATGGTTACCCATTTATGGCATGGAGCTGGGTCATTTGAAGGACTGCTGGAGACTCTGATTGGGCTGACTGAAATTATTCTATTTGGTGGGCCCAGAAAGAGAGTATTTTCTGTTCTCTTGGCCACAGTGATCTATTTCAAGGCATTGCCACCAGCCCTGGGAATTTGTAGATCTGGCTGAGTGCTTGCAATTGTTGACTTGTTATTCGTAAGTTGAATTTTTATTTTTATTCCAGCTGTGGATTATCACATGCATGCTATTTGTTTTCTTTATGCCGTTTAATTATTGATAATCACTCTGAGTCATGAATTTGAGGTAGGTGGCCATATAAATTGAGTTAATATAAATATGTGAAAGCAGGAGAAGGGAACCTTTTCTATGGAACTGGGAAAATCTTAGGAAGCTTTCTTGAATGTATTCAAAAGAGGTGCTTTTGAACAGCCTTTTTCAACCAGAGTTTATTCCAAAATTCAAAATGCAGCAATAGAGCTTAGTTCAATTGTTTTCCCTCAAGTCAACTCATAACCAGTAGTCTGTGGGAAACCATGGGGGATACAACTACTGTGACTTAATTAAGCTCTGCACATATTCAGGATTTCATTTCAACATTTATGCTATATCCAACCTGATATTAAAACATATCAATAGGAGTTTTGCCCATTATTTTCTACAGCTTCTTCAGTGTTATTTTCTGACTCTTATTCACACTCCTACAAATCCTTTAGAAAAATCTCAATTGCATGGTGTCTACACTGATTAAAGTCTGAAGCCTAGTGACCTCATGGGATGTTAACTGCTCCCATGCTCCAACAGCATTCTTTTTTTCTATTCAATTACCCCCTTCTGAGCAGAGGCTATCACCACCAAATGAGTGCATACAAAGGCATTCTGCTTCATTACACTAACTCAACAGCAGGATAGGAATAAACAAGCTAATTTATCATCTTTACCTCTCTCATCTTACAAGCCTAACATCTTTTCTTTCTTATTTCTTAATTTTAATTATCCAATAACATAAAGCTTGCTAAATTCATAGCATTTAAAGCAACCCAGGGCCCTCCTGAAGAGTTGGATTATAACACCATCAAACCCCCCCCCCCAACCTTTCCCATTTTTACTGCCTAACCAGTTTTAGGATTATAATTTCATCCCTATGTAACAGGTTGTAAAAATATGGAATCTCAAGAATACTTCTCAATACTTAACACTCAAGAATAGAATACTTCTATTCAAAGTATAGAACTGAATCAAATTGTGGTCCAAATTAATACACTTCTTGTTATCAAATGGTTTATTTTTTTCTCAAATATTCAGAAGCAAAGACAAAAATATCCAGGTAACAAGAGCAGAAGATTTCAATGAAGCCCAGTCAGCAGCATAATTGAGGGCCTTATTTTCCTAAAGCAGAAGAGCAACCATCTTCTTTATTACTTCAAGATCATAGGCGCTAAAATCATGGCCTCGTGGTTTATGAAGCATCCCAAAAAGAGAAAATTTCATGAATGAATGTTGAAGGCTGAATGTTCTTTCCCAGATTCTGTAAAATCCAGAAAGACCAGGAGAGTGGAGCTAGAGCCATTAAGGCCTGATTGGATTGCTATTTCTTCTGTGCTGCCTTTTTATTTTATTTTCCCTTGTATTGCTCATGCTAAGGCTACTGCAGAATGGAACAGGTTATAAAAGAAACAAACAAACATACACCCAAGGGAACCAGGCATTAATACAAGAAATGAGACAAGTTGAAATGGTCCAAATGGTGAGTTTGTAGGCTTTGAATTAGAAGTATGGTTGCACAGAAGTTAGGCAGGAGCATATAAAACTATATATAAAACTGAGACACAGAAAAATCCTATCTCTCTAAGTAAGACAAATGTAGCTTGGAGTAGATAAATACAAAAAGAGAGAGAGAGAAAACAGCCTTTTTATTTCTGGCCAGCAAATAAAATAAAAATTAACATGGAGAAATGAAATTTAAAAGATTATCAGTTGTGATCATTGGGAGAACTAGCAACTGCATTCAAGTTTGCATTCTCCCCTTTTGTTTCCTTTAACATACTGGTAATATATCTCTACCTGCAACATACATATTTTTGCTGACTTCTTATCACTTTTGGAAATACGGCTAAGGAACAATTTCATTCTTAACTGTAGATTAAAAAAAAAATCTTGCTGTGGAATTCAAATATGCTGTATCTTGGGTTTGCCCGCTGCAAAATCAATACCAGACACAGAGTAACTAGCCTTCAAATAACTCCTGGCCAAGAGATACAGAACTTGAGAACCTTTAAAAAAAAACTTAACTCGGAGGATCAAAAGAGAATCAGTATTTTCTCATTTTTGCCTCTTTACTACATCTTTATTACAAAATCTTTCAGTGATCCTTTCTGTGGATCATGAGATAGCACAATTTTTTAAAACCCTAATAAGGATAAAGTCATTCTGAAAGAGCACAAGCGAAGTGCTGCTAATCATTGTGTCACAAATATGATTAGGTATCAAGTTTACCATGACTAACTGCTCCAGTGATTATAGCTGAAAACCAATTATTTAAATTTCATAGTGTAACTATCAGACCTTTAAAAGGGGGAATGTTTGCTAATTGGCTCACTGCAGCAAAACATGCTTGGGCCTTACCTAAGCCTTTCTTTTGTCAATTTTTACTTTTGAAAAGCCATGTGTCTTGCTGCTGCAGCCAAGCTATTAAATCAGTTCACAAATAGATCTAAATAAAAATGACGAGACCATAGTATTCAAAGTGAAGAGAGCTCAGCTCTGAAATAGCAGCCAATTTTTATAGCTAGGCTTAAAACATTTGATTTTTCAGGTAACAACTGGCACATTGAAACCATTTCAATAGATGGAAAGCATTTTCATAGCAGAGGCAGATTTCTGCACATATATCACATTTATGCCTTGAAGGAATGCTAAGGCATCTCTGGTATGTGCATGTAAACTTTCATCTCAATAGAGGCATCACAAAAGTTAGATTTTTAGTTCCAGATAAACCCAAAGGAATTCTTTGATAGTTATTTCTCTCCTAAATGAACTATAGTCCTTAATCTAGACAAAGAACTTTAATTTAAATAAGGTAATTGTTCTCAATATTTATATTTGCTTTAGATTTATTTTCCAACATGGTTATCATTTTGGCTTCGATTTAGCCTTTAGCCTCATTGATCATGACAATTACTTGAGATTAATCTGTTAATGAAGCTGCCATGTAAAAAGCCTTATTTATAGCTGCAGTTTTTAAATCTAAATTTGCAAGCTGTTTCTGAACACTCAGCATTTTCAAGTGACATCTTAATCTACATCTTCATAGCAAGAAATCTTTTTTTAAAAAAGCAAGCAGCAATAACATTTACGTTGAAATTCAGGAATCTTTTTTATAAGCTTTATGCATACTTCTTGATAACTATAAAGGGAAGGATTACACTTAAAAATTAAGCAATAAAGCAGTTCACTATAGAAAGTGCACCCTTTCTGACTGTAAAGACAAAACCAAATTCAAATAATATGAATTTAATGCAATCTATGTTCTATCCCCTATCTTATAACACCTTGCCTTCGTGGTGAGCTAGAATTTGATACCAGTGAATGATTCCCTTTAGCCTTCCCAACCATGGGAATGGTTAAATAATTATGGACATTCTTTTCATAATATTTTTACTATATTTCTCCCAAAGAAGCCAGAAATAAGATGCCAAGCTTCTAACTCTATCTTAGTAGAAATGGAATGAAGCAAGGATTTGGGGGGTCATGAAAATAACAGCTGCTTCTGTGATTAACTATTTCAACCCTTATTTTCCAACCTGGTGCCCTTCAAATATATTGGATCCCAATTCCCATAATGCCTGGCTATCATAGCTATTAAAGTTTAACAAATCAACAGGTACCAGACAGACAAAACATACTGTATGTCACAACCACCATCTTTAAATATGGAAGACCACCAAATGATATTCAGATCTGAAATGTAATACATTTCTGTCCTCCACTACAGCCTAAACATATTCATGGCATGTTTCATTATAAATTATTCCACAGTAAACAAGTTTTGTTACATTTAATTATGAGCAAACCACATATCTAATATCGAGAATCACCCAGAGTTACCTTGTGGTAAGATGGGGAAACAATAAATTTAATAAAATAACCATTTGGATGTAAGATCATCAATAAGCTATAGAGAAATGTAACCAAACGTCCCATAACTGCAGATTCTGAAAAGTATCCCGAGGGAAAGATTAATAAATACATTTGTGTCCATTCATGTAAGGATGCATCATCAATTGCATTTATTGCAAATTGGCAGTATGAATTAAAATGCCATTCATTTCAAATATTCCACATAGCTGGCTCAGTAACTATATTTCTTCTCCAAGGCAGATTTGTTGGATTAGGAATTGCCATGTAAATGTATGTCCTTCTCCCTCTGCAACTAATATGAGATTTCCTAGCTTCTCTGAATTCTCCTTCATTCTTCTTATGTCTTCATGGGCATTGTGATATCCAAATAATAAACTGTGGTTTGAGTGTTCCCTGAAAATAAGCATACTGCTCATAATAAGCTGTAATTTAAAAGTGATGGAATTTCACATTGCATTGGAAGTATATGGGTACCATGTGCATGCCAGATCTTTAAAGAAACTAGATTAGAAATGGAATGTCTGAATTAGGGTTTAGATGCATATTAAACAGACAAAAAGCAAGGACCAACAAATTTAATTAAAAAGTTCTGGAAATCACACCAAAATAGTGAGATCTATTACTTCAAAATATAGGTTACAAAACAACAACAACCGTAGTTCTCCATACTACATCACGTTTACAACATTGCCCAGCAACATGAATTCGCAATGGGTACTTTGGGATATTTATATCCTGGTCTATAAAGTAATAAGCTTAGGTAATTTGATCATTGACAGATCTAAGAACCAATGATTAATTGGTTACCTTTTTCCACAAAGAGTTGCAAAAATAATAAATCTTCATATTGATGACTATTATGAATATGAATTTTTCAGTAATGGAAACATCACTGTACAGATTCTTGCCAAGAAGGCTTACCAAACCTGCTCACTCATCTCCTTTAGAAAACACTGTTTTTCTTTTATTTGCAAAGATCTGGGACTGGATGGATAGGTGCTTTTTCATTTATCAACTGCCAATTTTTGTAAACTTAGTTGCAGAAAAATATGCTTTCCTAACAGTTTTTACTGCCTTTAAATTGGACTAAGTTGATTCATAAGCTGCCTTGAAAACCTGTTTAGTAAGAAAGCAGACAGAACTTAAAAGAAAACCTATTTCATCTATTTAAAATGCTTAACTGAACCAAGCTTGTCTTTGAAAACGATGATGTAATAACAGGAACACATTCTTTGGATGACTCCATATACCACAGAAAAGCCAGATATTGCTTTTTCAAGCTTCAGCTCTGACTATGTTGTAGCTGTATATTGTAAAAGCTTCTATGATTTGGATATAACACTCAATACAGATTTTGCAATGCATTATGGGACATCACAGCAGGAAGTCTGGATACCATATGATTTTGAGTTTATTTATACCATGGGAAAAGAAAAAGGCATGCATACCTGCACATTTAAAAAAAACACACACAAGTCACTACTGGAAGTTCTTTCAAAAATATCTATTAAATTCACAAAAAAATGTACACTGCTGTACATACATCAACATAAGGAATCTCTTTAAGGCTCTGTATTGGTATTCCCAAATATTAAATTCAGTTGTATAAAACAAAGTGCTTTAAAAGTGACTTATAACTTAATATCCCAAGACATCTTATCTGCAAAGCTCAATATTCAAAAGAACCACAAACATGCAGATGAATAAATACTTCTGTATGTATTTCAGAAAAATGCAAAATCTACCAAAACACTCTTGCTTCAGAGTAACACAATGCATTACGATACAGTAGATTTTTTCCCTACCCATAAATTATGCCTAGGAAAAATGACTGCAAGATCAAATGCACTGTGCACGCATGCTGGTCTGAGACAAAAAGCTGGCTGAAATGTGTTGCAACATGTCTGTTTTGCCCATTACAACTGGTTTCATGGTGTCTGGCAGACTCTCGCTCTCTAGTCTTAGAAAACCTTAGCAGTATACAAAGACCTTGCAGCATGCAAATAATTCCACACTGAAAAAAACAATACCAGAACAGATTTAAGTCATCCTTAATGTTTACATCACAAAGCCTTTCAACCGAAGGCCATGTATTTAAAAGTTTCCATAAAATAGAATGTTTCCCATTTTGAGAATATTCTTCCAAGATCACCTTTCAAAAGAAATTGCTGAAAGGTGAAATTTGAGCATCTGTAGGGCTGGCTTTTTAAAAGTTCTCTTCTCTCCCCCACCCCAAATCTGTGAGTCTGTTCCAAAGTTTGTTTTTTAAACACAGATTTTCTGGGGAAGCAATTTCTTCTCTAACTACTTTTCTCTTGAACTGGTATTATTTCACCAGAGAACAAACAATTTGGCTAATTTAAAACTGACAGCAAGCTATTATTTGTGAAACAAAATGAAGGGATAAGCCCATCCAGCATATATGTGCTGTATCTGTTTTATCTATGATCCACATTGAATGATTCCAGTCTAAGACTGGAAAGTGGATGACAAAATAGTGTGCCTGTGTCTAAAATATTGCAAAATAAGGATTAACTAGTTAACATTGTGGCTTGCATAGATTTTTAATTTAAGTCTTTTTAATACTTCCACAGAAGAATGTTAATGTCTATTGGCCTGGCCCTTGAAACTGGGGCAATAAAGCTTTTACATGTTTGAAGAAAAGGAATCAAGATACCCTTTCCTCTGTCCTTAGATTGTGTTCTCAGGTTGCTCATTCTCGTGAGGTAATCCGTTCAAGAGGTTTTATTTTCGTTTAAGGCAGCCAGCAGCACAGGTTATGTAGCTGGGAGGGAGAAAGAAACAACCCTCAAAAGCACAGTGTCCATTTCTGAAAGCTTTCCCCCTCAATAGAAATCTCAGGCAGGAAATCCAGGCAACATCAAAAGAAGCCACAAGACTTTCAGTGGGAAGGGATGGGGAACTAAAAAGTCAAAAGCAAAACTCTTCTCCCTCCCTGGAGGGGGGAAGGCATCCCTGACTCTTTCCTCCTGCGCTTCCTCCTCCCATTCTACAAAACCCTTCCCCGCCCTTAGGAGTCTGAAATCCAATCTGAAGAGAGGCTGCCTAGGCAAAATCCAGAGGAAAAAAAAAAAAAGGAAGAAAGCAAAGACCCATTAAATGGGATACAATGCCGGAACGTGCCTTTCGTGGGCTGGAGCGGTTCCACTTTTCCTTTGAAGGAAATCAGGGCCCTTCTTGCAGCCGAGTTGGAGGGAAGGCGGATTTTTTTGGGGAGGGGGGGAGGTGGAGGCGCCGCGGCGGGAGAGAAATGAAGAGCCTGATCAACTTTTCCACGCCGAGGGGTTTTTTTTTGTTTTTTTTTTTTTGCACCAACTAAGTCGCCATGCTGAGAGATTCATCCTAACGTTTGTTTCCGTGAAGCAGATCCTAAAGCCGTGGCAAACCTCCCTCTGCCCGAAACTTTTTTCGACGCCTCCCTGCCTTCCTTCGCTTGCGGCCCGAGACCGCAGTGGGCACAAAGAGGCCCGGCAGCGCGCTTGTTTTCTTAACTACAATAGCCGGGCAAATGAGATCATAGGAAGCAAGCCAGGGATACAGTAACAAGTATCCAAACAGACATTTTTTTTTTTTTTTTTTGGGGGGGGAGGAGGAAAGCCCGACTGGGAAAGAGACGAGGAAGAAGAGAGGGAAAAGTTTGCCTTTGGAACACTTACCTATCAGACCCCCCACCAGAAAGGCGACGACTTGGAAAATCAGCAAGATCCCGCCAACAATGCAGAGCTTTTTAGTGCTCATGTTCTCGATAATTGCCCCAGCCATTTTTGCAGCGCTTTCTCTCCTGCACTCGTGGCGGCGGCCGTAAAAGTTAAAGCTGCAAAGGGATGGGGAAAGAAGAGGGGGGAACCTCAGCCCCGATTGCCCGGGAAAGCCCGGACCTGGCTCCCTCCGTACCGAGAGCTGTGATTGTCGCCGGCCCTCGAGTGCATGTGGCTGCTTTAAAGGGAGCAGGAAAGCGAATCACATGATACCCACCTCCCTCCTCCTCCTCCTCCTCCTCCTCTCTCCCCTTTTCTCTCCCTCAGCTATTCAGCAGCAATTGGTGTCAGTCTCACATAGCAGTGGGGGAAAGCCGAAGAAAGGCTGCTTAAATTAACAACTTGAAGAGAGAGGGATGGATTCCCATAACTCGAGATCTCGCAATGCGTTTCCCAGGACCTCAGCTAGGGAATTCTGGAATGATAGTCACAAGACAGTATGTTGAAAAGGTCTAACAGATTTTTGGAAAAATAGAGGGAGGGAACGATGGAAGCGATCTTAAAAATGCATTTATTTTTAAGGCGCTGAAGGTGAGAAACACCTCGAAACTTTTCCCCATGATCAATTGCTTTTCATTTCCTTTTTTAAAATTTATTTAAGATCTGTTTTTCCAAAGCTCGCCTTCAGGCAAAAATCGTCTGTTTACAATTTAGACGCCTGTGCACTAGGGGTATTTCCAAACTTTCCAATTCTAAACAGCAAATATGAGAAATCTAAATGCCTGGGAAGCATTTGCTGGACAATATCATATCCAGGATAAACAAGAGACAACAAAATGCTTGGCGAAAGCCTCAGATTTCGGAGCTGGCATCCTCTGTATCACATCTGCCTCTCTGTAATAATAGTAATTTAAAAAATCCTTATGGTAAGATGTTGTGGCTTTAGGAAATTCTTGTTCCACTGAAAAGAGATAGGCAATTTTAAAAATATTTTTTTATAATGCCCTTCAAATAAAAAATAAAATTGCAGGGGAGGTCCAGTTAATGTTGGTGGTACTTTACTTCAGTGCAAAAATGATCATTGTTAGAATATTACTGTGATCTGAAGGGCATTGTAACCTAGTTATAATATACAGGTTAATACTATATTTAGTTTTCATTGTAACATAAATATTAGATTTATATTCACTTTAGCAAGTGAGTTTTCTTTAATTTTTTTGAGCCAATGGAGAATAAGCATCCAACTTTACTGAAATGTCCCTAATATAATCAGGCCAAAAGTATCTTGAGTCCATTCTTGCATTTTTTTGCCTTGTCTTTACACATTCTTATTCATTGATGTAATTTCTGGAAAGCCAATTGCATTACAACTAGGATTCAGAAACTTTGTCTAGTTCTTCTGTTTCTCATCTTGCCACAAAATACTTGTTCCATGGTCAAGAGAAAAGAGGCCTTTTTATGGGCTCTGAGTTTGTCCATTCCAAAGCTTTTTTATCTGGAAAGCAGTATGTCTGACCCTTTCTTTCCCTTGGGATGTGTGGGGTTGAGAGAACTGGGTAGCATGGTTTTTTAAATTAAAATATTCCCAGTATCAAGTATGTAACAGTTTCCACCTTTTTTATATATCCCACACTTCTTAAAAACTTAAGAAAAACAATATTTAACTCAGTTTTAGCACCATGTCATCTAACATTGGTGCCTCTTTACTGTTATACTAAATTGTGCTAAACTAGCTAATTACATGTGAATAAATTTGACAAAGCACAGTTTTGCTTCTGAGTAAACAGTCACATATAAGCTTAGTATGAATTGATCACTGGGGATAATGCCAAATACTCAAGAAATTAAAAAATCTAACACATAAAGTTTAGGTTTAGTCACTCTTCCCACTCCAGTCCATGTAAACTTTCCTCTTTTGTTCATTTGTGAAATTCCATTTGGGCAGTAAACAATCAGGATGGATAACTGGAACCCAGCCCTCTATCTAAACATGAATACAAATAGAAGGTGGATGAATCCAGGAGCAAAACCTTTCAATATCAACTTCATGAATTGTTTTTATTCCTCAGTGCTGTATGTGATTTTAATTCGACTGAATTCATAAGGATTTTATTTTAAAAATTCAAAGAATCGTATTCATAGCAGCAGGTAAGCATGTTATTTGCTTGTTTGGAAAAATATGCTTACCTAGAGCTATAAATACGATTTATAAGCATGTTTTTCCACACAAGCATGTCCCATTTAATATAAGAGGACTGGATATCCAGGGAAGTATGGATAGGCTTGCAATCATAAAATGTGTGGAGACATAATCAAGTAGAATGAATATTAATTTTGACTACCATACTATTTTGTTCAAACTGTACTTAAACATCAACTATTTTAAAATATGGTTATATTGGGGGTAACATTTCTTCTCAGAGAATCTCTGAATTTATACAAAAGCTCTAAAGTAAAATTTATATTTAATTGGACAATATTGTTAATATAAATTGATTAAAGCTCAAGTCTCCAGAAAATTAGTTTCTTTTAAAGTGGTCGCATTAGCTCAACACTTGGTAATAAACAAGTACTAACTTCAGAGATTATAGTAAGATAAGATTTTTAGCTATAGTTGAATAAAATACATTGGCAAGGCACACTGCATTAAACAAAAATATGACTTGTAAAATAGAAGGGCTTAATGCACACAACATGCTAAATCAGTCCGAAGCAAACTACATTGATTTATTTCAAGATTATAGACCAAATTCATGAGGATAAAAATTACTAAGGTTAAGGCTAAAAGAATATTCACAAGATTCCTACTGTAAATACATTGTAAATTTCTATGTTAAGATTACCAACTATTCAGGAAAAAAAAATGCAGCCAGGCCAGCTTTTTCTTGTCTTAACAATTTACCTCTAAAGCCAGCAAAAGCTTTGTATAGTAGGAAGATACGCACAATCCCTTATAAATGTATATTATTGATTGTAGGAAGTTAGCACCTACCCCTCTCCTAGAAAATTGAAATAACCTAGGAAATATTAAAAAGGCAGAATATTTCCTCTAAAAAGAGTAGAAACTCAGAAGCAGAAACTCACCTCAGAAGCAAAAACTCACCCCCATCTTTGTTAATGGGTGGGCCATTAAGGCCAGAATAATTTCCATAAGGAAGATCTGCAGGTAAAGCTATAACAACTGCCAAAAGCCCTTTTAAGGGCATCATCATCCAGCAAGGCTCAACCAAGCCTGGAATTCAGGACAGCCTAGAGTGGCTCCTGCATGGCCTCATGGGAGTCTGACAACCAATCAGAATACAAGCTCCAATTCAAACCCCAACCGAAGATATAAAACCCAGGCACTCTCAGCACCTCAGCCCTTTTTTGATCTCTTCCTTCACCTTGAAGCATGTGATCATCCTTCCTTTTCACTCTGGAGCTCCAGGCCATGTGGTCCTGATATTAAACCTTCCAAACAGCCTCCATGTTTCCAGTGTCTTTTTCCCCACTCGGAACTGAACCCAGAAGGATTTTTCTTCCAACATGATGATGTCGGACTACCGGGTGGAAGCTCTCCTACTTTCATCTCGATGAAATTTACAGGCAGCCTTTTCTCATCAAAATTCACCTATAATAAATAAATACCTACTTCTTCATCTTGTTTGCAAAGGGCACTGACAGCTGCTTTATTAAATCATCTTCACAATAATTTAAACAAAACAATGACTTTTAAAAATGAAAGAAAAGTTCATCAATGATCTTACATTCAGACCCAGAGAAAAAGGAGAACAAATGTTTATCTATCTGGGCAATGAACTCATGTAACATAATCTACCTCTCCCCAAAAAGTTGGCTATTATTGTTACATTTATTGGCTACTTCACATTCAGCAATAGTTCTTGATATATGATATATGATGATCTAGAAAACCCATATACAATCATATCTTAATGTTTAAAGTCTTTATTTTTATAATAAAAATATTTTTTATTCTGCAACAGCCAGCCAGCAGCATTCCGTAGATTTTTGTCTATTTTAAAAATACATTAAATGAAAATGAGAACAATTAATAAAGCACTAGCTGGCAGCCAGAACACATTCTTCACATACAGTCAGAGGTAATACACTTTTGTAGTAGTCAGATATTAACAAAAGCAATTGCTATAACCAGAACCATGCTGCCATTCATTTATAGTATTTCCAGAAAGCAACTGGATGGTTGCTAAACCAAATAATTAGCTTGCTGATCTATCCAGAAACAAGTCCATTGTTTCGACTATTAGTGACTTCACAATATGCCAATATAATTTTTCTTAATTTGCCACAGCCTTTTTTCAGGATATTTTTAGACTTCCAATCTAGACTAGAACTTTCTTAGTGGTCTCCTGTCCAAGTACTAAGTCTGATTATACTTTCTGAAATCAAGACTGCTTCGGTGCTGCCACATAAATGGGTATAAGGGCTGGGTATGTTTCAAAAATGGTTATAACAATGTATTTTAGCAGATAGCAAGCATAGCTTATTTCTGTTACTCATTAAAGCAGTCTCTTTTGTCAGTTTTCCATATGAACCATGACAAAAGTAATGTTTCTGTGACAAGAAGTCTGTGCATGGAAACCTGGAAAAAGAGGACTTGTTTAATAGATAACATTGAGAAACTGTGCTCATGCAAGGCCAAAAGGATTTATCCTGCATCTGTTCTGTTGCATATGTAAACAGATAGTTCAGCCTTCCTGTTAACTTGACTATAGCTTTTGTAAATAGTAGTAATAATTCATTAAATTTGTATGATACTGAGGCCTATCTCAACAATCAAATTATATATATATAATT
>BLBF01000020.1:31019303-31086140 GCA_015471245.1 Laticauda colubrina | reverse complement strand
TGCCCTACATAAGAGGTACCACAGATAAAATCAGTAAGATACTACACAGGCATCACATCAAGACTGCCTTCAAAACAGACAAAAAAATAGCAGCCATCCTGAGGAACCCCAAAGACAAAATTGACCTGGAAAACCAAGGCATATACGAAATTCCCTGTACATCATGCCCGGCCACATACATTGGACAGACCAATAGAAGAATAAGTACCCGCCTAGAGGAACACAAAAATGCAGTAAAAAAGCTGGAACACACCTCCTCACTAGTCCAACACATGAAAACCACAGGTCACAACATCAACTTCAATGGCACTAAAACCCTGGCCACTATAGAAAACCCCAACCACAGAATCATCAGAGAAGCCATAGAGATTGAAAAAAGACCTGACAGCATGAATAGAAGAGATGATTCCACCAGACTGTCAATCATTTGGAAGCCTGCACTCTCAAATAGAAAGATCTCCATGCCACAAGCCAGGCAAACACCTGGGCAAAAACAGACTCTCTCTGAAAGCTCCAACCTAACCCCCCCACCATGCACCCAGGTGAAACCCAGCTTGCTAATAAAGAGCAGCCGTCCCTTCACACGCAGCCAAGCTGCACTGAAAGCCTCCAACACAAGAACAGACTGTTGCCAGCCAATCAAAGCCACAAAACAGACAGAAGAAACCAGGAACACCAATCAATCAAACTCCAAGTCCAATGAAATAGGTCCAGGCTCCCAGCCAATCAGAATGAACCAGCCTCAAATTTAAAAACCAGGAGCTGTAAGACCCACATCCATACAGAAGCCTGATGATGGCAGATGAGATTCTGCTGAAACGTTGCTACAACTTTAACAGAACTACAATGACGTGGGATAATACCCGAAGGAAGCTAAACAGCATATATATATATATATATATATATATATATATATATATATATATATATTCATTAACCTGAGAATTTTAGATGTCAAAATACCTCCACAAAAATGATTGGTTTACATGTTACTGTCTATGGTGATTTTTTTGCATTGCTGTAGTTTTGGAGTAAATACTGGCTGTACTATAGATCTACAAATAATATTTTCATGCTAGCTTAGTAAATAATATTCTTCCAATATTAAGTGAGCCTGAAGGATCTCACTTTGCGAGCTGCATTTCCCAAACTGGTGTCATCTACTTGTGCAGGACTTCCAAAATTTCCAGGCTGCAAATGTGACCTGGCTGCACAGATATTGCCTGTCTCTGCTTCTCTCTCTTTCATTAAATATCCTGAAATTTTAAAAAATGTTTCAATAGCCATAAAATTTGGAATGTGCCTCTTGTTTCTTCATTCTTCATCTTTATCATCTGCGGTATGAAACTTGCTTCATTGCAGCTAAGGGCAGACACCTGAAAGAGAGCAAGAAGGGAAAAAAATTCTATTTTCAGAATAAGCATCAGGCAGGCTCAAAGAGCTCTGTACCGACCTCACTTACCTGCTGAACCTATGATAAAAAGTCAAAATTCAACCCAAGTATAATATATTCCTCTTTTTTTAAAGGAAATACCTAGACTTTTTTTTTTAGAAGGAGCCCAATACACCCAAGAAATCAAATATGAATAACACATATCTGGACATCTTAATAAATTACTGAGAGGCTTGCAATGAACTACAAAGATTTTGGGGTTTTTGACTAGTCAATAATTAAATGCCCCCACCCAATCTATTATTTTAGTATATACGAAAATCAAAACAAAACAAAATGTTTTGGAGGAGGGGTTTCAGAGGGCGGGGAAGAGAGACAGAGACAGACAAAGAGAAATCATAATGCACATAGTAATATGATTTCCTTGTAAAAGAGAAAAGTATTGTTCAATAAAGACAAATAAATTTATTTTAAATTTTGCAGAACAGCCAATTATATGGTAAAACTGAAAACATAAATCATAACCTAATTCACAAACTAAATGAAGCATGCTAGACAAAACTGTAGTCTTCTTCTTTGACATTCTTTGACCTTTCCTAGCATAACGAAAATGCAGTGGAATGAGTTTTCAAACTCTTTTTTTTCCCCCAGGACTGATAATACAGTCTTAAGAGAGCGCGTATCAGGAAGTATTACAGGATTTCACAGTTGTGGGCATGCATTTCTTTGGCATGGTTTGAAATACGTTGCTCTGCTGCCAAGAAATAAATGCTCTGTGAAGGAATGCCCTGTGAGAGGCAGTCTAGAAAGATAATAACATGAACACCCCCTACTGCTAAGAATATGAATCATCCATTTCAAGGCTTTGTGTATTTTGTTCTATCTTCACTGCCAATATGGATTTGCCTTTCTACCGCTTCTCACGGATTCCTCCAAGACAGAAACATTATCTCACTTTTGCCTCAATTAAGCCACAGTTATCTCTCTTCCAAGTTCCTAACACAGAGACACGCTGGATTATTTGGATACTGCTTCAATTGAGCTTGACCAAAGAGAAGTGAAACACAGAATGAAAAAATAGCAATCAGTATCAGAAATACACAGATTTCTAAACATATATAGATATAGATATATTCCAAAATTGTCTTCTGTGCTCAGCAATCTAATTTTATAAACATTTTGCTCAGAACTATCTATTATTTCAAATGTAATTTTGAGAAATGGCTGTGCATACGACTGGTTTGTCTTATGCCACAATTGAAAGCTTGTTTGCTGAAAATTAGGTCCCCATTCCCTCAGGGTAAATTGGACATATAGTTCACCAAACATGTTTAGGATTGGAACTTTAGTAGATGCGCAACTCAGTTTTTCCAGTTTTTCTGGAGGGGAATGTGCTGATTCTTGCTTATCCAAATTTCCCTGTGATACTGCAGGATTAGTGGACTTAGTGCAGAAAGGATTGTTTAAACTGCACGTCCCTCTCCCTTTAACAAAGAACAGCATCAACAGCTTTTAAAACTTGCAATATGCAAGTTGTATGCAGTATGTATGTATGTATATTCTAGAGCTGGAAACGACTAGCATGTATGTGTGAGGGGAACCTTTAGCTTTACCTTGCACACATATATATCCCCTAGTAACTCACCCCTATTTCTGTTATACTGCTAGAGGTGCAGTGAATGGACATAGTACTTACTGGAAGGATAGACTTTATTCAAAGGAAGCAGATCTGACAAGAGGGAAAGTGGAGTCAAATTATGTGTAAAGAATGATTACATCTGTGTGGGAATTAGCCCTACAAGAATGAAAATCCTGTTAAAGGTGTGTGAGTGAATATTAAGGTGAAAAGAATCAAAACACCATTGTTGTGGATGTATACATTGGTACCATGGTACTCAACTGCTTTGAAATTCATTGAATTTGGTATTCAACACCTTTTGACCAATTTTTTTTTGTCCCGGCACTTGTTTGTTTGGTACTCGATACATAAGCTAGAACTTTGTTGGTGTCGGCTGCTTTGTGCTCACTACATTATTCCTTATGGGAAAAAATTGGTACTCATTGTTTTTGGTGCTCATCAAGCCTCCCAGAATCAATTAACAATGAGTACCACTGAGGATACCACTGTGTTTAAATCCAATGCAACAAACCAAGAAGAAGCTACATATGAAATCTTTGCAAACCAGATAGTCAAGATAGTCAAGAAATACAATTGTTTTCAACTTCTCTGAAATCAACTAGGAATCAAATACTAAGACAAGCAGGCATGCTTTGTGGAAAGTTTCATTGTCTAAAAACTAGAGAAGGCAACAAGAAGATCAATTATATTGGACTTACTAACAAAAAAGGAATGGTTAAAGAAGTGAAAGTGGTAGGATCTTTAGGGGAGAGTGACCAGAAAAAGGAGAAAGGATTTCTATAGATGAACATCCTGAAGAGAAAAACAGTTGTGGTACAACACCTTAAAAGAGTTGGGAAATTCTGAAAAATAGAAATTAGGAAGAAGAGGATTTCTGTACTTTGAAAACAGATTTCTGTACTTTGGGGGAAAATTGAGGTGAAAAAATAAGGGAAAAGATCATAAAGGAAATTAATTATTAAAAAATAGTGTGGCCTAGGAATAGAACTAAGGGACTAAACTGAACAACAAATTATGTACAGTATTTAGCTAATAAGAAATAATCAAGATGGTTACATATTACAACTAATTACAACTAAGTTATATTTATCATCATAGAAAGCGAAAATACTAAACTTTATTATAAGATAAAGTTCCAATTACTAATGAACCTTAATTCCTATATGAAGTAATGGCCACTTTGCCTTCTCATCAATAGTGGAAAATTGTGAATTATGTTAGCAATTTATGTCATGTTTTTATCCCACCTTTTTAATATAGTTTGGTCAACTCAAGATAATGAATTTGATATATTTTGCATTCAGTTTTTATTGTGGCAATTAATAGTTCTCAGCAGTTTTATTCTCTTGTGCTTCATCTGTAAATATATAAACTGAAGATCAAGTTCTATGTCTGTAATTAACAGATGGAAAGAGTAACAAATGAAATTGTATCTAATAATAAAGACAATCCTATGCCTGAAGCCAGAAACTATTTTTTTTGTTAGGCTAGACATGATTAAAGAAATTACTATTTAATTAAATGCCATAAATGTCTTTTGAACATCTTTAGTCCAAACAAGCTTTAGAGTAGAGCCAAATAATCATCTTAATTCTTTTACAAAATAAAGAGCCTTTTTTCATGGATCACATATATAAACATTTAGTTATCTATATTCTATATTTCTTCTGTATTAGAGAAATATGTGAACAATTCAGTGAACAATTAAACTGACTGTAATGAAATACATTTCATTGTCCACAATTCTATCTGATTCATGGTGAAACATTGAGCGCATGACAAACTGTATGCTTCTTCATTTTTGATTTCACAAGGGAGTACCAAGAAGTGACACATCAGCAGTCTTGAATCATATTCCTCTCTTTCTCCATATTTCTTGCTATTTAAGTGTAGCCTATGAATTTTGTGGCTTAGCTTGGTTGCTTTTCTGCTGGCATGAGCAAGATATGGAGGGCTGAAAAGGAGAAAAAATAACTCACTTTTAGCTTTGAAAGGCAGCTGGTCCATCATGAGGCCTCATGAGCTGAGCTGACTGCTAGTTGGGGTCAGGGGTGGGATTTAAAATGTTTAACAACTGGTTATATGGGCGTGGCTTAGGTGGTGGGCATGGCTTAGGTGGTCGTGTCATTGGCTGGGTGTGGCCAACTCAATATCACTCACATCGAGGCACACATCTCTTCACCTGGCCTCTCATGACTATGAGGATGCTGCAACAGTCGTGTGAAAAATGGTCATAAGTCACTTTTTTCAGTGCCACTGTAACTTTGAATGGTCACTCCACACAAGCAAAGTACCAGCAAAGGAGAGGGGAAAAAACTCCAGAGACGTTCCTGAGACAGGAACTGTAGTGCTGCCAAGAATGTAATATCGGTTAATGTTAGGAATGTAAATCACCTAATAGTTGGATTGGAAAATATATAAACCAGGATAGACATTTTAATACTGTCTCTTTAAGGGAATGCTAAAAGTGTAATTGGGTGTGGTTCCTCAAATGGCTATAATATGGAGCCAGAAACCTGGGTTGTTAGTTCCTGTTCTGTTGTTCTGGAGAGTGTTACCATTCCTATTGACTACTGATTGTTTGCTGATCATAGTTCTTCTTGGATTTGATGTAAGTCTGTTACTGAACTGTTTTTGATACTGGACTTTGTTATTGGATTATCCCTGGACTGAAAACTGACTGCTTTAACTGTGAATGACTTGGACTGCTTGTTTGCTTAAACGTTTATTGGAAATAAAAACCTACATTTTGCTATACAGTGTAGCTGTGTGCTGTTTGTGTGTTATTCTTCACCACTCTCACTAAGTCTCCCTGTGTGCGCTCATTCTCCTAATGGGGAATTACCTTAACAGTTAATGGAGAGGCAGTTTATGTAAGTAACACCAGAATGTTTCCTTCCTGCCTTCCTTACAGGATTAAGCCAGTAATTTCTTCTAACAACTGGTTCTCCAAACTGCTTAGAATGTTAACAACCAGTTCTAGCAAATAGGTGCGAACTGGAAGAATCCCACCCCTGATTGGGGCTAATATGAAGATATTTTGTATCAGCAGTCCCATTGGAGCAGTGAGGTTTATAGGTATTGGAGACTAGAATCCTACTTCCTGAGACACTGTAGGACAAGAGTGTAAAACTCAATTTCATTGAGGGCCACATCAAGGTTGTGTTTGACTTCAGAGGGCCAGAGTAGGTGGGGTCAGCTCTTGTGAGGGCTGCCTGTGCTCGGGCCTGTGGCCCAAGTGCTCTGCCAGGAAAAATGGACTCCCGAGCTCCATTTTCGGCTGGGATGGCCTCCTGTAACCTTCTGCCAGCAAAAACGGAGCTCAGATGGGCTCCCGAGCTCTGTTTTCACTGGCAGAGGCACTGCAGATCAGTCCTTCACTGTTTCCAGGGCAGCCCCACAGGACAGGTCTAAGTACCCCGCAGGCCAGAGGCTTGAGTTTGACACTCCTGCTATAGGACATGTTGTGAGTCTAAAATTGTAGAGAGAAAGAGAAGATGTAGATTGAGAGAAAGCAAGAAAACTAAGTTTATAGCTGCAGGAAGGGAAAAGCTAGACAGAAAAAGCTGGAGAGATGTATGAGGGTGTAACATGCAGGGCAACAATTAGTTCCTATTTGGGGAGAGGAGAACTGTCCTGGATGTTATCTATCTATCTATTGGACCGGACGGAATATGTGCCTATTTCTTAAAAAACCTACCCACTGCCATAGCCGAACCTCTAGGCATAATCTTTGAAAAATACTTCAGGACCAGCTCCTTGCCAAACCTATGGTCACTAGCCACGGTCATCCCAATCTTCAAAAAGGGTGGCCCCAGCCTAGTTGAAAATCTCTTTATGCTGCATCACCTGTAAAGTCATGGAATCAGTTATTAACCAATCCATTATCCTCCACTCAGAAACAACTAGCTTACTCCCTAATAAACAAACAAACAAAAAAAAAACTATCAGAAAATTATCAGAAAAAACCCCTATCCTGTAGTCTTTTTTTTAAATTTGATTTGTCAATCACTTACAAGATACAGGTTTAAGAATAAATATAGTTTTGAATACATGAAATAGATATAAGAAAAAAACAACAACAATAGGACAGGGATGGTAGGCACGATTGGTACGCTTATGCACGCCCCCTACAGGCCTCTTAGGAAGGGGGTGAGATCAATAGTAGACAGTCTAAGGTTAAAGTTTTTGGGGTTTGGGGAAGAAACCACAGAGTCAGGTAGAGTATTTCAAACATTAACCACTCTGTTGCTTAAGTCGTATTTTCTGCAGTCAAGTTTGGTGAGATGAACCTTGATTTGTATCTATTGTGTGCTCTTGTATTGTTATGACTGAAGCTGAAGTATTCATTTGCAGGTAGGACATTTGCAATGTATGATTTTATATACTATATTTAGATTGGACCAGAGACGGCGTAGTTCTAGGTTTTCTAGGTCTAGAGTTTCAAGTCTGGTGGCATAAGGTATTCTGCAATGAGTAGAGGAACGGCGAACTCTACTTGTGAAATATTTCTGGACTTTCTCAACTCTGTTAATATCAGATACATGATATGGGTTCCAGACTGATGAGCTGTATTCAAGTATAGGTCTAGCATATTGTTTTGTATGCTCTAGTTAGTAGTGTGATTTTACCAGAGAAGAAGCCACATAGGGTTAGATTAACAACTCTTAATGCCCTTTTGGCTATATAGTTACAGTGAGCTCAAGTGCTTAGATCATTTGAGATGAGTACTCCAAGGTCCTTGACAAAGTCTGGATCCTCAACAAGGTCTTGACTATTTAGCTTGTATTTTATTTTCTGATTTTTTTCTGCCAATAAGACAGAACATTTATTTGTTGAGATTTGAAGTTGCCATTTGATTGACCATTCTGATACATGGTCAAGGTCTTTTAGGAGGGTAGTAGTATTGTCTGTGGTGTTGAATAGCTTTACATCATCAGCAAAGAGAACGCAGTTGCTCTTAATATGATCACAGTGGTCATTTATGTAGAGTATGAAGAGAGTAGGTCCGAAAACACTGTCTTGGGGGATACCACTGTTGACAGGTACAGAATTTGATAGGATGCTCCAAATTTTGACCATTTGTTGTCTGTTTGACAGGAATGCTTCTATCCAGTTATGTAGGTGTCCAGAGATATCATAAGATTTTAGTTTTAGTCGTAGTTTTTCATGTACCACTGAATGAAAGGCTTTCCAGAAGTCTATGTCGATTGGTCTATTGCTCTGCCCTGACTGAGTTGTGTAGTCCATATGTTTTTGCAGTGTAAGAGTTGCAGATTACAGGATAGTTTTTTTCTGAAATCAAATTGTTTATTAGAGAGTAGGTCGTTTGTCTCTAGGTAGAGGATAATGGATTGGTTAATAATTGATTCCATAACTTTACAGGTGACTCAGCATAAGGAGATTGTTCTGTAATTTTCAACCAGGCTGAGGTCTCCCTTTTTGAAGATGGAGACGACCGTGGCTTGTGACCATAGATTTGGCAAGGAGCTGGTCCTGAAAGATTTTTCAAAGATTATGCTTAGAGGTTCGTCTATGACAGTGGATAGCTTTTTTAAGAAGTAGGCACATATTCCATCCGGTCCAATAGATAGGCATGGTTTTAGATTGCACAGTGCTTTTTCAACGTTTTCTGTGAAATCGATATCTATTAGATCATTGTAGTTGTCTGTGGTTCGACTAGGAAGTACTGGGCTTGATCCATTGTTGCTTCAAATACTGAGCCAAAGAATGTGTTAAAGAGGTTTGCTTTGAGGGTGTCATCATTGCAGTCTTTGCCATTAGGTCCTTTCAGGGGTGGGATGGATCTTGAGTCTTTTAGTTTGTTGTTTACAAAATTTTAGAAAGCACAGGTGGCATTTGTACATGGAAGGTTTTCCTCTTGTTTAATGTGATAATTAGTGCATTCAGTGGTGACATAGATTTTTGTATCGGCTTTTGAAGTTGGCAACATGACCAGATTTGTTTTTTCGCCAAACTGATCTCTTTTTGGATTGAAGCTTCCTTATTGTTCTGGGTAATTTGTTTTTTTCTGGTTTTGGGAGTTGTTACTGGTACATATAGTTTGATGACTCTTTTGATTTCTAGTAAGAATATGTTGTAATGGTCTTCTACAGTATTGCATCCAGTGAATAGAAATTGCCAATCAAGGGAAGAGAGATAGTTGATTATAAGATCATAGTTTCCTTTTTTGAAGTTATAATTGGGGATTTTGTCATTGTGATGATTTTTGTGTTGATATATATTGAGACAAAAGTCAATCATGTTGTGGTCACTGTTGGAAAAGGGTTCTTTAATTTGTATTCTGTAAATTGAATTCAAACTGTTGCAGAAGATGAGATCAAGGCAGTTGTTAAGCCTAGTATTGTTGGTTACTCGTTGTTCCACTCCCAGATTTGTTACAGTATTGCAGAAGGTTGCATGTATGGGTTCAGTTTTACATTCGTTTAGGGTCCAGTTAATATAAGGTAGATTGAAGTCACCAAGAAAGATAAAAGTGTGTGGGCAGGATGCTGCTCATTTTAGTAGTATATTTAGCTTGTTTACATGGTCGATGTCATAATCAGGGGCTCTGTAACATAGTAAGAACTGAAATGTGATATTTAAGGTCAGTTCACAGATAATGGTCTCAGGAAAAGCAAGCTCTTGGATAACTTGGATGCTTTTTAGATGTAAGGACTTTTTAATAGAATATAGCAATACCACCTCCTCTACGAATTTCACGATCAGATCGTAAACATGATAGTCTCTTACTGAGGTAATGGAGTCAGGGAGTGATGCGTTGAGCCATGTTTCACAGACAAATATAATGTCGAATGTTGTCGTATTTAGTAAGAGGAGAAATTCAGGTATTTTATTTACAAGGCTTCTTGCATTGAGGAGCTTGCATTTAAGACCAGTTGCAGTTTCAGTTGAGGTAGTTGGGGGCATGCATACCTAGTTTTGGGTGATGGTGAATTGGTTGAAGTAGGTTTGGATGCTGAGTTGTGGGTTGTGTGACTTTCTTTTGATACAGTCTGCATGGTAATCAATGTACAGGTCCTTCTCTCCATTGTCTAGACGATTTTTGAGTTCTGTGCATTGTATACGGGAGTGGGCACATTGCTGTAAGGTTAGGTCAGGATGAGATCAGAGGTTTTTATGGTTGGTGTTGTTTTTGGTGAGTGAATTTATAATATGAATGAATTTACATTTGCTTAATTCATGTTTGCAAATGACTCTGCAGAAGCATGGGGCCATAGAGCTGTCTCTGTTTTTGAGCTCTCGGCCAATGTGAGAAATGTCAAGTATTTCATCAAGGGAGATGGTTGATGCTTGATGTTGCGGACAATTGTGATATCATCATTAGACCAATGTTCTTTAGACCAAATAAAATGGCGTTAGGAAACTTTTGTTCTTGCTTTACAGCTTCTCTGACGAGGATTGGGATATCATTATTTGTTGGATTTATGGTTTTGGGGGGATTAGGTTGCCATTATTGGTTTGTAGCTATTGGATTAGGTTGCAGTTGTTGGTTTGTAGCTATTGGATGTTCAGGTTTTTGTATTGTGTCTTCTTTTTTTTTTTCCAAGGTAAGTTAATCTTTCATTTAAAGTGTCCAGAGATGTTACCATGGTGTCAAGGAATGATATCTATGTTTCTATAGAGTCAACTCTTTCAAACAGGGCTATATGTTTGTCCAGTTTGGGTTTGCATGTTGGGCAGAAAAATGGAAATGCATAATTGGATGTTTCTAGGAATTGAGTCATTTGCTTGGGTAACTCCAGGCAGTCATGACGAACGAATTTTTCACACAGAGAACATTTGATGGAATTTTCATTAACCTTTAGAGTTACAGAGCATCTAAAGCATGTGCAGGAGTCATGTAGTTCATTGGTGAGGATTTTTCTTCGGTTGTTTTTTTTTAGGTTGTTGCAACTCTTACACTGCAAAAACATATGGACTACACAACTCGATCAGGGAAAATCAATAGACGCAATCTACACGGACGTCTGTAAAGCCTTTGATTCAGTGGTACATGACAAACTACTCCTAAAACTAAAAGCTCATGATATCTTTGGACACGTACATAACTGGATAGAAGCATTCCTGCCAAATAGACAACAAATTGTCAAAATTGGGAGCATCCTATCAAATTCTGTATCTGTCAACAGTGGTGTCCCCCAAGGCAGTGTTTTAGGACCAACTCTCTTCATACTCTACATAAATGACCTCTGTGATCATATGAAGAGCAACTGCATTCTTTTCACTGATGATGTAAAGCTATTCAACATCACCGACAATACTGCTACCCTTCAAAAAGACTTCGACTATGTTAAATGGTTAAACAAATGGCAACTTCAAATTTCAACAAATAAATGCTGTCTTACATATTGGCAAAAAAAAAAAATCAGAAAATAAAATACAAGCTGAATAGTCAAGATCTTGTTGATGATCCAAACTCTGTCAAGGACCTTGGAGTGCTCATCTCAAATGATCTAAGTGCTAGAGCCCACTGTAACTACATAGTCAAAAAGGCATTAAGAGTTGTTAACCTAATCCTACATACCTTTTTTTTCGGTAATATCACACTACTAACTAGAGCATACAAAACATTTGCTAGACCTATACTTGAATGCAGCTCATCAGTCTGGAACCTGCATTACATATCTGATATTAATACAGTTGAGAAAGTCCAGAAATATTTCACAAGAAGAGTTCTCCATTCCTCTACTTGTTGCAGAATACCTTATGGCACCAGACTTGAAATTTTAGACCTAGACAATCTAGAACTATGCGGCCTTCAGTCTGATCTAAGTATCGTACATAAAATTATATATTGCAATGTCCTACCTGTCAATGAATACTCCAGCTTCAACCATAACAATACAAGAACACACAATAGATACAAATTCAAGGTAAATTGCCAAACCTGATTGTAGGAAATACGACTTTAGCAACAGAGTGGTCAATGTCTGGAATACTCTACCTGACTCTGTGGTTTCTTCCCCAAACCCCAAAAACTTTAACCTTAGACTGTCTTCTATTGACCTCACCCATTTCCTAAGAGGTCTGTAGGGGGCATGCATAAGCGCACCAACAGGCTTACCATCCCTGTCCTACTGGTATGTATGTGTGTGTGTGTGTGTGTGTATGTGTGTGTGTGTGTATATATATATATATATATATATATATATATATATATATATATATATGCATGCTGTTTAGCTTCCTTCGGGTATTATCCCACGTCACTGTAGTTCTGTTAAAGTTGTAGCAACGTTTCAGCAGAATCTCACGGTCTCACGGTCTCACGTAGGTCTCACGACTGTGAGACCCTGATCACATACAAACTCAATACAGAAGCCTGATGATGGCAGATGAGATTCTGCTGAAACGTTGCTACAACTTTAAAAGCACTACAATGACGTGGGATAATACCCGAAGGAAGCTGAACAGCATATAGATATATACATATACATATACATATACATATACATATACATATACATACATACATACATACATACATACATATATATATATATTCCATTTCATGTATTCATAACTATGTTTATACTTATACCTGTTATCTTATAATTGCTTAACAAAATGAATAAAAAAAAGTGAAGACCCAGAGGGACAAGCTAAACCAAGGTCAGCAGGGCAATGATTGGCTGGAGAAAAATCTATATCTTAATAAAAATTGTAGGCTGGTATTTCAAATATATCTTTATAGTTCTGTCCCTTCTTCCTGATAATAATACAATACTTTCTAAAAATATATGAAAAATATCTAGACCAAAGCATGATATTTCACACACTTGGGAGTCAAGTGCAGCTAGCAGAATTAGATACTTCTATTCAGGGCTAAAATTCTTCAAGTTGCTTTTCAAAACTAAATTTATAGGCATACTCTATTGGAGTTACTTTAGGTTGCAATATTTCTCCTATGTTAGAAAAAATATATTTCTAAAATAGTTGTTCTTTAAGTAGTTACCAGAGTAGAGTTCCAGCTTTTTATAAGAAAAAAATACCTGTTTTAAATTTAAATAAATATAAATAATAAAATATGGCATACAGTATTTAACTTAACTTACATAGATAAGTCATTCCAACTAATAGTTAATTCAAGGATTTCACTTTAAAATATGCAACAAAACAAATGTAATTAACCACAGTTGCATTTTTAAAGGACAATATACTCCCAGGAAATTTTAAAAAAGCTTTATTTGATTAAATTATTTATGAGACATTTAATAATTTATAAGGTACTCAACAATGATATTTTAGAATACTACCAATTCTCTCATGAAATAGATGCATTTAAAGTTAAAAAAAGGAAAGTGAAAATATAACATTTATGGTATTAAATGAGGTAGATGTAATAAAAAGTCTGGTTTATAAACTCTAGCTTTCCAGAAGTAAATGATTAAAATAGGCACTTGTGTACAACTGAATTATTTAGTTTAAAAAAATCAAAATCCATGACTTTACTACAAAACATAACAATATTGGATTAATTCACAGTACAATAAAATTACAGTATTTTACAGTTCAAAAGAGAGGCAAAAATGGGAAACAGACAGAATACTTAAATAATGAGTGACAGATCTTGGCCAGACTTTAACAAAAGTTTTCCATTGTCATCAGAAAATAATTATTAGTAGAAAAGGAAACTTATATAAACATATAAATTGCTGCTGCAAATATGTGAATCAAAAGGTTTTTAGCTATATGGATATTTACATAGGCTGGATGAATTTCAAAACTCACAAAGCAATTATATTAATCAAGCTACTCATCAGCAAAAATAGCAATTCAATTCATCGTAAATGCAAGACAGTTGCCAAGTGCCCTGATCGTGATTTTGTCACCATGGGGATGGTGAAAGAATTGCAAAATTGAGAACTGGTGGTAAGCCAGTTTTTCCAAGACCATCATATCTCCAAACCATTGATAAATAAACAGTCATAAGTCAAGGACTACCTTATGTAATATACTGACACATACTCAGGATACAAAGTTGAATGTATTACTTACAGAAACTATAAATATGAGGTAGAAGAATTAAATTGTACGAATGATTGGAGTTGTTTCACCATTGTCACTATTAACACTTTTAAATTTTTCTTTCGCTGAAGATCTGGCTGGCACACTGTCAGATTATAAAACCACAGAAAAAGACAGTAAAGAAGAACCTTCAATATGAAAATCCTTGTGACCCACTTTACCGAACAAAAGTTCTGCAAAGAAACCATAGGTAACCCTTATTCAAAAATAGTTCAAACCAACATTTCTATACAACACATCTTATTTGGCAAGTTTTAGTAATAGAAACATTTTAAGAGCTAGCTTACTCAGTTCTTTCAATTCTTTTTTCCTTTTTTAAAACATTCCTTTCAATTAGCAGGCTCCCTGCAGAATTAACTGGAATGAATAATGAATAGATGCTTCATTATATTTCCTGTTAAATTTATGTGATGATTCAAATGATATAGACATTATTTATACCGCATATAACACAAGTAAGTACATGTCTGTTCTGAAAACTAATAATCTGATCCTTTGTGATATTCATTTGTTTTAGATGAGAATGCATCAAGTTACATTCTAATAAAGGACAATATTTGTAGCTCAAATTTGAAATGAGAGGTCCTTGGTGCTCTCTGAGCTTGGCTGTTTTCTTGCAAACATTTTATTAGCCAAACTAGGTAACATCATTACTGCTACCTCGGAGAGCACCGCGGACCCCTCAGTTATACACCATTATTCTCAAAAATAGTGCTTTTATCTAGTGCTTACAGGCTACAGACAATGCTGGGACAGTGCTATGTTTAAGACTGAATGTTCTTTTAAAAAATTGTTTTAGAATTTTTATTCCACCTTTATTATTTTTATAAATAACTCAAGGCAGCAAACACACCTAATACTCCTTAATATGTAGATCTCTAGAAGCAAGAGAGCTATTTGGTATAGTAATTAAGGTACTGGGCTACAAACAGTGAGACATGAGTTCTAGTCCCATATTAGGCACAAAGGCAGCTGAATGACCTTGGGCCAGTCACTTTCTCTCAGCCCTAGTCAGGAGGCAATGGCAACCAGACACAACAGAACAGAAGGAACAAAAAGCAGATATCTGACATCAGCTAGTGAGAAAGAGCACATGTGGTCCTGATAAGTCATTTTCAGAGTATCAGTATCTGCTGATATGAATGGATTCTGGTTGCTTACTCAATAGATGTATAGAAACTTGGCAGTAACCAGTCTTTCTATTTTTATTTTATAGACTGAAAAAAATGCTTTAACTTCTGATTGAATCATATAAGCTTAGAGACTTTTGATGATGCACATTAAAACATAGCTTCATCCATCACCAAGGGAAAGCAAAAAAACACTTTTATGGTTTTTGGAAAAAATAAAAAGAACTACATTGGGGGTAATTTAAATAATATTACTGTTCAGGAATATGAAATTTCTCCAAAGATATAAGGCAGAAACCAGAAGGTACAAGTGCAAGAAAATACCATATAATTAAATTACTGAAAAATTTAGAATTTTTTCATTTAGTGATTTTTCATGCAAGATAGTTCAAGCTGTGATTTGTCAAAATTGTGATTATGGCTTACAGCTCATGAAAACCCCAAATCCACAATCTCAGAAAATTAAAATATTACATGCAATCAATAAAACAAGGATTGTACATAGAGGAATATCAGACCTCTGAAAAGTATAAGCATGCATATGTACTCAGAACTTGGTTTGGGCCCCTTTTGCAGAAATGACTGTCTCAATGCGGCATGTCATGGAAGCTATCAGCCTGCGGCACTGCTGAGGTGTTGGAAGACCAGGATGCTTCAATAGCGGCCTTCAGCTCTTCTGCATTGTTCGGTCTCATGTCTCTCATCTTTCTCTTGACAATGCCCCATAAATTCTCTATGGGGTTCAGGTCAGGTGAGTTTGCTGGCCAATCAAGCACAGTAATCCCACAGTCATTGAACCAGGTTGTGGTGCTTTTGGCACTGTGGGCAGGTGCCAAGTCCTGCTGGAAAATGAAGTCAGCATCCCTATAAAGCTCATCTGTAGAAGGAAGCATGAAGTGCTCCAAAATCTCCTGGTAGATGGCTGCATTGACCCTGGACTTAATGAAGCACAGTGGACCAACACCAGCAAATGACATGGCTCCCCAAATCAACAGACTGTGGAAACTTCACACTGGACTTCAAGCTTCTTGCAGTGTGCCCCTCTCCATTCTTCCTCAAGACTCTGAGTCCTTGGTTTCCAAATAAGATGCAAAAGTTGCTTTCATCAGATTCTGACAGGGGAATGACACTTATAGGTCCCTGCTGAAAATTTTCTAGAACTTAAACCTGTTCATAAGAAGCTGAATTTAAGTTTAGCTAGGAATACTGATCAAATCTGGAAACAATGAACAAAGAAACGTCACTCAAAGGGGTAAAAAATAAATCAGAAATGCACATATATGACATTCATGCCAGGTAATGCTGGTTGCTCATTCCTTAAAAAGATCTGTATAATTCCAGCAATTCAGAAAGCATTTTTCAAAAAATAATTTGAACAAGAACAAAGTTCATGGAAGAGAGCTGCCATCTCAAGAAAAATCCTGAGCGATTGGATATTTGAATGATTTTTAGATATTTGCTTCTAAACCACATTTTTGCTTCTAAACTATATTCTTACTAAAGGATTAGTTCAAAATAATGAGATTGTTCTAGAATGTGACAGAAAATATAGTTAGATATTATAAATGTTTCAATGTAATTTTCCTAAATACATGAATTATCTTGAATTTCAAATAAGTATTAAACAGCATGGGAGACAAGATGGAAAGCAGCAAGAGATAATAGAGAAAACCAAGCCATTCAATCAATAGTAACAAATGCAAAGTTAGCTTTTCATGTACATTCAGAATTGTGTTTTCTTATCTCAGTCAAAACAATCTAACTGGTATTGTGGTCAACTCCATATCGAAAGCTACTATTAAAACACCATTTGTCTTGTCCACAATTTCCAGAGCACTTAGGACATTTCTTGAAATAGTATACATATCACAAACATGCCCTTACACAGAGAATAATTTTATTTTAGATAATTTATAAAAGCATAGAAAGTGCTTAAGAATACATTAAAAAAACTCAACTGAAAGTGAAATGACAGTCTAAATTGTTCCATCTACAGCTAATTTTCTCTTTGTGGAACATTCGGGTTTTTAAAATAAGCGCTCAAAAGTGTTTCACAACTGCCTGATAGTAACTGATTTGTATCCAAATCAGCACAAATATTAATGTTTTTTTATAGAGAGAACCCCTTCATATGCATTTCAAATCATTATAATTTCTGGCTTTTGTAATTATAATGCAAACACAGAGCAGAATGCTCATAAATTAGGACCTGTTTGGTTCATTGTTGAATGTCTAAATAAGAAATAGCATATGCCATAAATGTCTATGAGACATTTAACTCTAACAATATATTTACTTCATCAATTCTTAGTTCTGATAGTATAAGAAAGTATGTTTTCTATACTGGTACATGGATGTACTCATAAATAAAAAGTAAATCATTACACTGAAGATCATGCTTGTGTTATATTGCATATCACTTTTAAAAACATTCTAAGCTTACCTGAAATTCTTTCAAAAACCAGTAAAACTGATTTATTGTCATTGCACTTCGTACAACGAAATTAAATGACATCTTCAGTGTACATAAGAAAACTATCAAAATAAAACAAAAATACATATCTTTCACATTCTAAGTTATGGTAAAGATTTTGAATTAAGTCAACAAGAGATGATGAGTTCTAATCCTCCCTTAGTCATGAAAGTAATCTGGTTGATTTTGGGTCAGCCCAACTCACCTCATAGAAATAGTTGCAATGGAGGAAGTAAGCAGGAGCATTATCTACGCTGCCTGAATTTGTACAGAAATAAAGGTGGGATAGAAATAAAAAACATATACATTTCTAGGCAAAGAAATGAGAAAATGAAGTTCTATGGATATTACTGAATTGCACTTCTCAGCAGACATCACTCTTGGTCAAGCTAACAGGCTCATGAGAGTTTTCTTTCATCACTGACTGGAAAACACAGTTCTACATTCCTGCCTTTATCCTTCTGGATAAAGAAGCAAGCAGTGGGGAAAAGTCACATGAAAACAGAATTTTGATTGCCAATTCTGCATTCTTCTCTTTTACTTCATCAGCAAACATTTCCTTCCTCAGTGGATTATGACAGCTTGCTACCAGTGATGCTGAACACTGAGACACCATGTTAATTAAATAAAAATATGCCAGTGAGTAAATCTGTAGGAATGTTGTCCAATCTTGAACAGATGGCTGCCAGACAAAGTGAGATGTTAATTTATTTAACAGATTTATATATGAACGTTTTAAGGATTAGTGGAAAAATATCACTTTAATGTAGCTAACCCTGAGATTTTTGAGAATTACTCTTCTAAACATAAAATATCTGCTGGTCATATTATACAAATATACCAATTTCTTCACATCTCTCATTTATTGGGTGATTTAAAAAAGGAGGGAAGGGACACAATGCCTCTTTCATGTCACATTATCTGTCTCTAGTTGAAACATTATATATTGTCATTATTGTTCCATGGGACTAATCATTCTTTATACTTTCATTCAGAAACTGTTACTTTCTTCTTTCATGATGTGACAAAACTGATGAAGACTTCTTCAGGTTGAGGTCAACTATTGATGGTTGATAAACTTAGTCATATTTATTTTCTTGGCAAAGTTCAGAAGAAATTTGTCATGTATTTATTTCAGAATATTTTTTAACTTCCTGAACTAGAAGTCTAATATAACTACTGAAAAGCAGTAGAGTAACTTGTCACTTTGAATGTACACAATCAGCATACATTAAAACGAAATTTCATCGCATACAGCTCTCAAAGGGTCACTACTTCTAATATCTACTACATAACCATGACAAAATAAACAAATAAACATGCACATACCAGACCTGCCAACCCCTGATAAAGGAAAATCTGGAGACCCATGAAAAAAAAATCTGGAGATTCTATAAAAAATAGTGAGATTCTATTTTTCCCCCGATCAAGATTAAACAAACCCCTTTTCCATCAAGGAAAGTCATTAACAGTTAATTTAAATGTTTTATTTGTGTTCCCTGTTGTAAGAAGATGCAGCTTTCTTTCTTCTATTGAAAAATCACCACCTCTTTTCGCCATGTTTATACGATTGCGATTGCTTTCCAGGCGCTGAACTTACAAAGACTACTGGGAAACTAGCCTCCTTCCCAGGGCCTACTCCCCTTTCAAAATGACACACGAAGAAAAACGATTACCGTATATACTCACATATAAGCCGAACCCCAAATTTGAAAAAAAAAAAGTGTTTTAAATTTGGCATGAGATTGAGGAGCCTTGTCGTGAGATCGTGAGAAATGACAAAAAATCGTGAGACTCACGGCAGAACCATGAGAGTTGGCAGGGCTGACATACCCACATATATTATGTGATTTAGAGAAACAACACAGTCTAGTTCGGATGTATATATTTACATTGTGAGAAAAAAGAATCTTGCAAATTTACCAGATGGATGGCATGGGGAACAAAGCTGTTGTAGAATCTGGTAGTCCTGCTAGAAATACTTTGAAAAGTCCCCTCAGAGGGGAGCAACAGAAACAGACAGTAAAAAGTGGGTGTGTGGGGCCTCTAACAATGCTTTGAGCTCAAAACACGTAGCACTTATAAGCAGTATCCTGAATAACAGGAAGTGAGCTTCCTATAATCTTCTTGTCTGTCCTTATCGGTCTCTATATGAACTTTCTATCTGAGGCACCATTGCTATCAAATCAGACAGTGATGCAGTTTGTTAAAATGCTCTCAGTTGTGCCACTGTAGAAAGTAGCCAGGACAGAAGGAGAAAGATGTGCTCTCTTCATCCAATGCAGGAAATGCAGATGCTGGTTTGCACACTTCACCAAGGATGACATGTGGAGAGACCAGTTGTTAGTTAGTTGTTAGTTATCTTCACCCCTAGATACTTAATACTGTTAACCACCTCTACAGATGCATCCTTGATACTGAGCAGAGTATGACTATGCCAGCTCTTTGTAAAATCTATACTGATCTCCTTTGTTTTATTGACATTTAGAACCGGGTTACTTTTATTGCACCAGTCCACCAGACCTTTCACCTCTTCCCTATAAGCATCTTCACTGTCACCCCAGATAAGTCCCACCACTGCTATGTCATCTGCATACTTTACAATAGAATTCAAAGATTTGGCACAGATGCTGTGGGTCATCAAGGTGAACTGAAGCAGACACAACTCTTTGGGGAACCCATACTTGAGGAATTGGAGTTGGAAATTTTCCTTCCAACTCGCACAAGCTGGGGCCTTTCAATAAGTGCTTCCAAGCTTACAGCTCCTAAAAGGGGTTTGCACAATCCAAACGGTTTGAAAATTTCTGTTGAAAAATAAACGACACTTTTAAAATCCTATCAAGAAATCATGAGAAGTGGTAGCCTCACAAGTCCTCAATCAACCACAAACCAGCTCAAAATTTCTGCTGGGAAGCAAGACTAAGTGTATTTTGTCCCATTTTAAGGGTCCTCCGTCCCCTGCCCAAAAATCAGTGCTCCACTGTAACTTCTAGCTTTATTTTTTCACAGAGTGAAATTAAAACACCCAAAGGAAAATAATCTAACCAAGGTTTAGATGTTTGGTTGCTGCCACCACAGGTGAGGCACCTCCTGAACCTTCATGACCAGATGTTTTTAAAAAACAGCCTCATAAAACAAAGACAAAAAGAAAGGGTGCTCTTGCCATTTGCACGTGGCTTCCAGAAGGAATATAGAACAGAACAAAACAATTGGAAGGGACCTTGGAGGTCTTCTAGTCCAACCCCCTGCTCAGGCAGGAAACTCTATACCATTTCAGCCAAAAGGTTGTCCAATCTCTTCTTAAAAACTTCCAGTGTTGGAGCATTTACAACTTCTGGAGGCGAGTTGTTCCACTGATTACTTGTTCTAACTGTCAGGAAATTTCTCCTCAGTTCTAGGTTGCTTCGCTCCTGGATTTGTTTCCACCCATTGCTTCTTGTGCTGCCTTCAGGTGCTTAGTTTGACTCCCTTTTCTTCATGGCAGCCCCTTGAGATATTGGAACATTGCTATCGTGTCACCCCTGGTCCTTCTTTTAATCAACCTAGACATACCCAGTCCCAGCAACACTCTTTATATCTTTTAAATCATCTTTGTTGCTCTTTCTCTGCACTTTTTCTAGAGTCTCCACATCTTTTTCACATCGTGCTGATGATGCTCCTACTTTAAATTGCAAACTGAACGTCTAAAGGTGAAGCTGAGGGAAACTGTTGTGCGGAAAAGTGCCGGTCTACCGAGCGGCCTGGCAACAAACAGCACCGGGTGCTCGCCTGAGGCAACTCCTCCTCTCCGTACGCTGTAAAAGACAGCCGGGAAAGTAGGGCAAGCCAGGGAGCGGAGCGGGCCTGCGCACTCCGCCACGGAGCGGTTGGGAGTTCCGGGTTTTGGAGACCGGAGTTATCAAGAGCGGGATTAGGCGGCCTGTCCGTCCGTCCGTCCCTCCCTCCTTCTCTCCCTGCAGGCGCGGCGCCGCTTGTCGCAGCGCGGGGTGAAGCTTCTTGGAAACGTGACGCCTGATTAAACGGTATAAATGGCCGAGTCTTGTGTACGGGCGGGGCCTCTTCGAGCCAGTCGGATCGTTTGCTCGATCTCTGCTGTGCTCCTTTTCGCTCCATATTTTTCAATGGTCCGAAACTTTGCTGCCTAAGGGTCTCTGGGGTTGAAGCCCACAAGTCTTAAAGTTGGCAAGGTTGGAGACCTCTGGCCTGAAGGGTTCCGGACCTGCTTCAGTTATTTTGTTTTTATCTTTTGCTTTTTGGTGACGGAATTATAGGATTTCTCGCCGGGGAGCACCTTTATTGAGTAACATACCGAGTTCACCGCCTGTCAGTCAGCAACAGTTGCAAAGTCAGGTTTTGCAAAGTGGGTGTCCTGGTGGATTTGGATATCCAGGTGTTCGGCCTGGTGTGGAAGTGCATTTGCGCAACTAAGGGAAGGCTATATAAATTACTTTTCCCCCCTAGATTTATCAAATGTGTTTTATGCTGTGACTTTTATCTCAGTTACTATTATCTCAGTTACAGAGCAAACCGCTCTGTTTAGATCTGTTTTCAAAAGGATTGGAAACGAATCTGAAACGGGTAGTGGATTTTTGTACTGATGGCAAAAAATCTGAGAGTTGATTTCTATCTTTATTTTATGTATGATTTCAACTGAATGGAACCCCCAAGTATTTGCAACCTTATTATCTGGAAGACTTATCTAGTCATTTCTGAGCTTGATCAGGCTTTAAAATGTTTGGGAAATTCTTCATTTTCATCTAGAAGAGTGATGCCTAATTCTGAAAAATCCCTGTAACTTGTTACTAAAACTTGAGTATTGTCAGAAAATAGTTACTAATAATAACTTTTTAGTAACTGTTTTTTAATAATACTGAAACTTTGATACCCAGTTATTAGTTGCTAGTTACTATTCTTCAATAGTATCTTCACTGTTCTTTACTTTCACATCTCAAGTGATAGCCCTGATTCAGAATCTTAATACGGTATTGAATAATCTTGGCCCATATATCTTATTTAATTCTAAAGTTCATGGCCTAAAAATGTAATTTTAAGGTTGCCTTAATTTAAAGAGACCCAGAATTAGGAAAAAATGTAGAAAGTGACAGAAGAAACTGGTACATTTTACCTAAAAGGAAAATCTGATCTTGAATTAGGATAAATAAAACGACAGATAACTGTACAGATAGTCCTCAACTTAAAACCATCAGTTTTGTGGCCAAAATTACAACAGCACTGAAAAAAGTGACTTATGACCATTTTTCACACTTGGGACCATTGTAGTAGCTCTGTGCCATGTGATCAAAATTCAGATGCTTGGCAACAGCACTTATGTCATACACTTATTGCCGTGTCCTGGGGTCATGTGATTGCCTTTTGCAATCTTCTCACAAGTATAGTTTATGGGAAAATCAGATTCACTCTTAACAACTGCATTGATTCACTTAGCAACTGGGGTAACAAAGGTCATAAAATGGGATAAAAGTCACTTAATTGTCGTGCTTAGCAGTGGAAGTTTGGGCTCAGTTGGGGTTGTGAGAACTGTGTAAATGAATTATGCATGATTTATTAAGAGAAGCATTTGATCATAATATAACAATGGCATTTAATTGAATGATGCTAATTTTTGAATTTCTGGTTGCTTTTATTTAGAATTAATTTACAAATATCACTTGAAGCAATATTGTATTTAATATAAGACAATTACTATCAGTAGGTATAATTGGAGAAGCTTTTTTCTTATTGCTTTTTGCAATTTTGCCTTTGGAAGGATTTGGATATCATCTACTTTAATAGATAATAGAATCTTCCATAAAGATGTTTAGGATTCTTCCCTTCCTATTAAGATGATATCTTATTTATTGAAATAGATTGAAATTGACTATAGGAAGTTTACTTTATTAAAACAGTTTCATATGATTTCATATGATGCTAAAAATGGTTGACTGAATCTAGTTATACATGTTCCCCAGCTTTATATTCTCTAAATGGAAAATAAGACTCAATACCAGGAAATCATAACTTGTAAAGTCATTGGTGAAATAACCTGGAAAATTGTGGTTGGTATAGCTCAACCTATTTGGATACCATAAAACTGGGGGAAGATTTCTATTAGATTATGTGATTTTGTAATTATGGGTTTTTTATTAATGTTTTTGTTGTTTTATCAATCCAGAATGTGTAGAACTGTATTCCCTTTATTCCATTCTCCAGGAATTCACAGTGCCCTTTGTTTACATCCTACTTCAGATTATTTTAAACATCAAAAGGCAGTGGCAGGAAACTGACATGGGCAAACAAATATGGAACTTGCTGAATTACAAGTCTACAAAAAAATTAATCAAAAAAGTTTCACATAACATGATGCATTCAACACCTGTGATTTTTAGCCCACAAAATAAGTGTCAGGATATGAGAAATTTTCCTGTATTGGAAGGTAAAATCCCTTCATTCTATAGACATATTATTGAGGGGAATGCGAGGAACTGCAAGACATGTATTGAAAGGTAATTATCTTGTTCACAATATCCCTACCACTTTCATCTTTCATTTCATCATCAGTTTGGAGTAATATATTTGTATATGCATTTATTTACTGTATTGATTTATACACTGCTCATCTCACTGTTGCAATTTCGTACAGCAAACAGGAGTTTAAAAATGTAATGTGTAGTAACAATAAAAATGCATTCTATATATTAGCATCAGAAGCAATTTTGTATGCTTTAGCTGAGGTTGAAGATTCATTTAACTTGTCAGCACATAATCAAAGTTATATATAATCAATAATTTATTTTTACAAATGTTTATTTTATTTTGCCTATTTATATTAGCACTCATCTACCAAAGATACTGTGGGCAGACTATATAAAGACAAACCAGAATCACAATCAATGTTAAACAAATAATGTAAGAGATACAATTTTATATACATCAGAACTCCATTAGTATCCTGGCCCAGTGCATTGGGGAATGTTTCCTTGAGTCCACCAAATGACACTCCTTCACCAATAAAACCCAGTGCATGCTGATTCTGTCAATATGGTGGGGTGGGTAGAAATCATTGAGAAAAGATGTTCCCACAAGCATCTTGCATACATTGTATTCAAAAGGTATCCATGGTTTATTAAGGATGGAAGATGGATGGATAAAGATACAAATATATGTATTCTTTAACCACAGGTTATGTACATTTTTAGGATCGTTTTTGGATGTAAAATGGCAGAAAATTATATTGTCTTCTCAAAAACATAATCAAGAATATAGTACCAAGATGTAATATTTAAAATCAATAATCTGATTCAAAGTATTTGGAATGAAGAGTTACTTAACAGCAAATATAAAGAATCATTACATCATTAAATAGTATTTAGGGTTGTAAGTATCAATATTATGAAATATTATAACACATTCTATTCTTATAAAGGTGTTACAGAAAGGGCCTTCTAAGATATATCACTGCTATTTATAAATATAAGTTAATTCCTTCTCTTTAAATGTCTTCCACATAATTTCAGAGGCAAATAAATATTCAGCAAATCTCTTTCTAGCACCTATATGAGGCTAAGAAAGTAATCAAAACTAGATATTTTTAATAACTACAAATAATACCTCTTCTATATTATTGAAAGGCCCCAGATTTTATATTGAATGCATATTCAAATATTGTAATTGATCTTTTGTAAAATCCCACCAAATGAATGGGTTTTTACTTCAGTTCATGTTCCATGGATAAAAGCAGAGAAGGCAAGGACTTTATTCAGAATCATTAACAATAGCTGAAAGAATAACAGGAAAACAATGGAATAATTTTTCATAAATTCTTACACCTTAATAATTTCCAGATAATCTTTTGAGAAAGCCAAAATCCAAGAATCAGAGAATGGAGTAATTTAAAATAGCAGATTTCTTTAAGATCTGGGATATTCACTATCATGGCAAAATATTTCTTAGTGACTTTATAATAGAACAGATCAGACATACAGGTAATCACATCTAAGTCAAGAATTGCATGCTTATATGTCAAGAACTAGCAAGTCTTGCCAAGAATTTTGGCTTACCATGAACAACCAAGCATGCGAATGCAGACTGTTTTATTGTTTTTACTAGACTCTAATATAAGTGTATTTTTCTGTACATACTAAATTATAGTAATACTAGTAACTGGAATTTTCATCTATAAACATTCTCATTATTTCCTTTCTATACCCGTATATTAGCAAAATAATATACATACTGCTGTTTAGCATCTATGAGAACATTGATAAAGAGATTTGAGAAACATTTCTGGTCTCTTGACTATTTCTTTTTCATATTAGGTATTCAGAGCTGTCTGAGAAAATCAACAAAAGCAGAAGAAAAAGTACAGGATTGATTCATACACAGACAAAAAATAAATTGCTTGTTCATGAACGCTTAAAATTGCTTCTTGATGATGAATCTTTTCTTGAGCTTTCTCCTCTTGCAGGGCTTAATATGCCACATGGTGATATTCCTGCTGGAGGATGTATCACTGGTAAGTTTTGTATAAGGGATAGCTGGCCCAGGAATTCTGGGAATTGAAGTCCATGGGTTATAAAGTTTTCAAATGTATCCATCTTTGGTATAAGGGGAAATTCACAGTACAAGTAATCCTTGATTTACAACCACAATTGGGACCAGGATTTTTGTTGCATAGCAAGGCAATTGTTAAGTGAGTAGTGCCTGATTTTGTGATCTTTTTTTACCACTTTTTAAAATTGAACTCCTGTAGTTAAGTGAGTTATGTGGTCATTAAGCAAATCCAGCTTCAGAAGCAAACTGGGAATACATGTCAAGCACCCATATTTTGAAGATGCGACTGTGAAGATGTCACAATGGTGAGGACCTATTGTCACTCTTTTCAGTGCCATTGCAACTTTGAATGGTTGCTAAACAAATAGTTATAAAATAAAGGCTACATATAACTGACATCAACAACTATGTGTCCAAAACTCCTAACCAATTCAGATGGAATTGATAGGAATTGGACTTACTGTCAACAACAACAGCAATTAAAAAAAAAACAATTTGGTGCATTTTGAAAGATTTACTTTTGAATACAGAATTGGGAGAGATAAGAATTTTGTGATTTCTTGGACACATTTTTAGGATTAATTTTGATACCTCTTATAAAAACCACTTTTCTAGGTAAAGATGTGCTTATAACAGATACTTTTAAAACAACATATAGTAATTGAAAATTTCTGAAGACCTAACTAATCTTTCTGTCTTCTGTTAGTTGTACCACCCATTGTATATAAGTGGCAGATAATTATTAGCAGCAGAATGTAATATATAGGATTGGGAAAATGATATAATTTATGATGAGAAAACCTGTGATATTTATTGGTGACTGAGATCCTAGAAAATATGGCAATATGTTACTGGCAGAATATGCAATGCTGAAATGTTTAGTTTATTTTAGATTGCTTGAAGATGGTTTAAGAGATAAATTAAAAGATGTAAAGTTTAAATGTATCCATTTAACCTGTGTTAAACATATACAAAAATAGGAAATTGGATGAAAATTTTAAATTTTAACTCTGAATTTTAGTACTGTGATCTGGGACAATATTCTGGGAAAAATTGGAAATGGGATAACTTGTGGATGACCTTGAGGAATGAGGGGAAGACATACTGCCTAAGAAACAGATAATAGAGGCAGAGGGCCCAGTGGCTTTGCCGGTTGTATCATAGTATGTAAATTGGTCATCTGTACATATACTTGCTGTTGATGTTATAACAAATGACAAGATTGGTCTCTGATCCTCTGACCCTAACCCGCTAACTGCTGAAGATCTGGTAGTCACACTGTTACTATACCAGCAGCAAGTAGATTGAATGTAGATATAAATAGAATAACCTGGAATCGCTTAATGAATAAATATTGGAAATTTAAAATTTAAAAACGTCAAAAATTGTATTGATTAATTCAGAAATAAATATAAATTATAGACTGATCAGTTGAAAACCAAATTATTAATGAATTAAATAGTTCAAGTTGATAGATGTAATTATATTTAAGACAAAGGTAATAAATAAAAGAGCAAAATAAAATTGGGGTACAAACTGAACTTTCAAGATGCTTTGATAATAATTATTTTAATACATTTTGGGATTTTGAAAAAAAACAAGAATTACTTGTTTTGTCTCTGCTTTGTTCCATATATTTAAACCCTATCATCATAGTGATGTAGCAAATATTGAAAATCAAGCTATCTCCTTGATGGCTCGGTTGTCAAAAACTGTCTGGAATATTCTGTACTATTATATACAATTATAAATTATTTACATTTGTAGAAAGCCTAAATGTTTCTCTCGTGATAATACTTTTCATTTTTGTTGAAGGAGTCGGAAGAATATCTGGAATCTGGTGTTCTTTCATGGCAAATGATTCAGTAATAAAAGGTGGAACCATTTATCCTATTACATTGAAGAAAATGCTAAGATCTCAAGAAATAGCAATTAAAAATAAACTTCCATTTGTCTACATGGTAGACAGTGGGGGAGCATTCTTGCCACTTCAGGTAAAACATTAATAATATAACAAGTTGTAATAAAATGCTATATTATTATATATAGTACTGTATACACTTAGTCACATAAGACAGATACTGTAGGTGTATAAGCCGATCCGTCGCATTTTTAACCAAAGTACTGTGAAAAATGTGCCATCTTCAATAAGCCAACTCTCAAATTTTCATCTGTTTTAATTTCCACAATTGATCTATTTCTGGGGAATTAACAGATTATCCATTTCTCACAGTATTTTGGTTAAAAATTTGAAGGTCATTTCATTCATAGATGTGCATCTCATTAATATATGTCAAGATATACAGGATATACAGGTACAGGCAGTCCTTGACTTACAACTGTAAGGGAGCCTGGCCATTATAGTCTTAAGTCTTGGCAGTTGTAAGGTGGACTGTAGAACAAGTATCATAGGGCTGGAAGAGACTCGAAGGTCTAATGACTAGTCCAACCTTTTCTTATACCATCCCACCCAAATGATTATCCAGTCTATTTTTGTCTAAATCAAGTCACAAAGCACCCACAACTCTGTGAGGCAAGATAATCCATTGATTAATCATTCTCACTGTCAGAAAATTTCTCTTTATTTTTAGCTTGGATCTCTTTTTAACAAGCTTCTACCCATTACTTTTTTTCTTGCCCTTCAGTGCTTTGGAGAATGAGTCAGTCCCTTTTTGTGATAGTCACTCAAGTCCTGGAAGACAGTTATCATGGGCCCCTATTTTTTTCTCTTCAATAGGCTAGACATTCCTAGCTCCCCCAACCATTCATCATACAATTTAGCCTGTGGATTTTTTTCTCAACTTTATTGTTCTTTGCATACTTTCTAGGGTCTTAGCATCCTTTTTTTATTGTTATAGTGACCAAAACTGTCCTCAAGATTCCAGGTGTGAGCTCACTTGTGCAATATAAAGTGATATTAGCACTTCTCATGATCTTGATGCTATCCTTCTGTTGATGTAGCCAAGGACTGCATTTGCTTTTTTGGCAACTGTAATGCAATGCTGGTTCTTATTAACATATTAACACTGTTTAAATATATTGAAAGAAAATACTGTACTGTAATAAAAGATAATAATGTATATTCACAAACTTTTGATAAACATGTTAAAAGCACTTTCCTTTAGCCAGACCTAGGTTTTGTAAATGTTGGCCTTACATAAGAAAACTTTAGCTTTGTTCAGTTACTGCATGAAAAAACATCTTGAAAAGCTAGCACTGTACAGGAAATCCTCAATTTAGGATAACAATTGAGCCCAAAATTTCTGTTGCGAAGTTAGACAGCTTTTAAGTGAGTTTTGCCACGTTGTGCAACTTCTCTTAGAGTTGTTAAATGAATCACTGCACATATTAATAACATGGTTGTTAAGTGAATCTGTGTTCTCTATTAACTTTGCTTGTCATAAGGTTGCAAAAGTTGATCACATGACTCAGGGATACTGCAACCATCATAAATACATGTCAGTTGCCAACCATCTGAATTTTAAGCATGTTGAACACAGACATGCTGCAACGGTCAAAAGTATGAAAAGCAATCATAAGTTCCTTTTTTCAGTGTCATTGTAACTTTGGTCACTAAATGAATGATTGTAAGTCAAGGACTACATGTATAACATTGCTTTTCTAAATATAATATGACTTTTATTAAATTATGATATGTATACACTTTACATTTATAAATTGCTGACATTTATTTTCTTTGCTCTTTTCTGCCTCTGAATTGTTAGGCTGAGCTGTTTGCTGACCAATTCCATGGAGGCCGAATATTCTATAATCAAGCTGTAATGTCTGCACTGAAAATCCCTCAGGTATATTATTATATTGGACAGTACATTTCAAAATGCATTTTAGCAAAAGTAAGTAATAAGCTGAAGAATAAAAAACTGTTGAGCATAGCACTTAATTTCAGAAGAAACACATAGGAGTGATTGTTGTTCATCTGCTGGAATTCTGTTATGATTCAGAAAACATTTTGTAGATAGCTCTATGATTACTGATTTAATGAAGGTATTAAGCATTTATATTAGCTTCTTTATCTTGTTCTCTGCAACGAATTACTGGGGCACAGTAAGTGGGTAGTATAAAATTATTATTCAGAAAAAAAACATGTCATTTCAAAATTCCAATAGTCTGCATTTGATTTGTGTATTTATATCAAATCAAGTACAGATTTTTCCACCATTACCAGAGTCACATGATAGAGATGTGCATTCATGTTTTCACATGTATGTGCACACATACACCGTAGTGTAGAATATAGAAGGGAATTTTGGTTCTATATCCTAAAATAAAAATCTTTATTCTTGTTTCCTATGGGGTTTTCTGAAATCACCAAATGCTGTTTCTCTGGAATATATTATCAAGATAGCATGCCTTTAGAACTTACTTAGAAATTTAAATTTCATTTCACTTACTTTTTTTCTTACACAGCTATCTTGTGTATTCTAGATGTCAATTGTATGTGGATCTTGTACTGCTGGAGGTGCTTATATTCCTGTGATGTCAGAAGAAACATCCATTGTAGATAAAATTGGGACACTGTTTCTCGGTGGTCCCCCTTTAGTTAAAGCAGCCACAGGAGAAGATACTAATCCTGAAGAATTGGGAGGAGCCAGCGTGCATGCTAAGTAAAACATTAGTTTCTCAGTTCTTAATACTGATTGAATTGTACATTCAGTCATAGGTAATTTTCTATGATGAAGGTTTTCCTGAACTATACTCAGATGATTGAAAAGCATATTTCAAAGCCAGTGTAAAAAGAAATTGCCAAACTGGAACATGTCCAGAGAAGAATTATCAAAATCGTCAGGAGACTGGAAATAAAACAGCATGAATAGGGGTGTACACAAAATGGTAATATAGTGATATGGCCACTCAACTCTGGTAACTCCAGTGACTCTCGGCCAGGGGTCGCCAACCTTTTGGACCTCAGGGACCACCAAACTCATAATTTTAAATCCTGCAGACCCTGGAAAAATTCCCCAAAAAGTCTACAGGAAAATTCCCTACCCCATTTTCCCACTAATCAATCATTCTTTATTTGGATTGCAGGATACAGTCTCCAGTTCCATTCTCAGAGGGAGGGAGAGAGAGAGAGAGAAAGATTTTTGGCTTTCTGCAAGGAAAGCACCAGAATAGAATAGAATAGAATAGAATAGAATAGAATAGATTAGAATTCTTTATTGGCCAAGTGTGATTGGACACACAAGGAATTTGTTTTGGTGCAAATACTCTCAGTATACATAAAAGATACCCCAAACTCCATCAGAAATGAGTCTTTGTGAGACTTGTCATGCCGGCACAGCCTCTTGGAGAAGGGTACCTTGTAGGGTCCCAAAGACTCATTTCTGGTGGAGTTTGAAGGAAAGAAAGAAAGTCTTTTGCTATTTTTCTTGTGTGCAGCCAAAAACAGAAGAAGAAAGAAGCAGCCCAGTGGCCAGACCAGGCATGTGGGGCGAGGGGCAAGTTTCCCCCCTCTGCCCTTCCCCCTCTACCCTCACTACCTTGTGTTGTTTGCAATGCAAGCAATGCAAGCCTTGTGTTCCCACACAGCCTGGATTAATCTCTTTGGGGGGTTCTTTGGGGGTGACATTTCTCTGTGGACTACCAAAATTTTCTCGCAGATCACCAGCAGTCCCTGACCCATTGGTTGGTAACCACTGCTCTGGCTACTTACAGAACTAAATCCCCAGATACGAAACCCAATGGATCCTCCCCCCATGACAACAATAAAAAAAACCCTACTCAATAGCTCAATATCCCCCTGTCTTCAGGGCTTTTTAAAAGAAAATCAAGGCAGGTGGCACAATGGTTAGAATGCAGAACTGCAGGCTATTTCTGCTGCCTGCAATTTGGCAGTTTGAATCTCACCAGGCTCAAAGTTGACTCAGCCTTCCAAGATTGGTAAAATGAGGATCCAGATTGTTGGGAGCAATATGCTGACTCTGTAAACAGTTAGAGAAGTCTGTAAAGCACTGTGAAGTGGTATATAAGTCTAAATGCTATTGCTATGTCCACAGGGGTGATGTTCCACAGAGAGGGAGTCACCCAGAGAAGGCCATTTTTCTTGGTCCCATTAGATGCCCCTCCATAATATACCCTGCATCACTTTGTCTAATCTGAAAAAAAGTGACTCATTCTGGAAGATATACTAAGCCACTTTGAATCAACCATAGTAAAAAGCCAGGATATATTGGTGGTTCTCTTGCCAAGTTTTAACACAAAGAGTATATAGACAGATCTGTAGGAGGAGTAGGCAAGGCTAGCCCACATTTTCTTCTTTTACCCTTGTTGAGGTAATTCAACAAGGATGAGAATGAGTGCATACAGGGAGACCTATTTGAGAGTAGTGTTTGAATAATACACACAGAGAGATACACTGTACAGCAAATGTAGGTTTTTACTTTCAGAAAGTTTAAGGAAAGTTCAAAATAAGCAATCCAAAAGTCATTCACAGGTAAATCAGTCAGTTTTCAATCCAGGGATAATCCAATTAGAAAGTCCAGTGTCAAAAACTGTTCAGTATCAGACTTACATCAAATCCAGTAATATCAGTCAATTAGAAGGAACGGCAATACTCTCCAACAGAAAGAAAAACAGACTTACCCAGACACACTCTCTTCTGAGACTAAGACTAAGACAAAACAACCCAGGTTTCTGGCTCCATCTTATGGCAGTTTGAGAAACCACACCCAATTACAGTTTTTTGCATTTCCTTAAAGATACAGTTTTAAAATGTTTATCCTAGTTTATATATTTCTAATCCAAATACCTGTTAAGTGACTTATATTCCTAACATTCCCCCTTTTGGGTAAGACAATATATACAACCTTACATTTTAAGTCCATAAACTTTTGCTTTAAGCCATAAAGACTCTTTTTCAAACTCCAGCAATCATTATTATCAGTATTACCATTTTTGAGACCTAAAGGTTTCTTTAAATATATAGTGTGTTGCAATGGTGCATGCAGATATGCCGTCTCTACATCCAAATGATTTACAATGAATTCCTCCTTAGCTGCCCACACGAATGCTGCCCTTAACGTAGTAGCCTTCAGACTAGGTGCAAACACTTCATCATAGTCATTTGCTATCTGATTGAATCCTTGTGCTACTAACCTGGCTTTATGGGTAACAGTCCTATCTACACCTGTCTTTAGCTTACCTGGTGGTAACTTTACATGGTGGTAACTTAACATTTTCATATACCTCCAGTCTTTTTAATGATTCCAGTTCTTTACCCATTGCTTTCTGCCAAGCAGCCTGATCCTCAGCAGGATACAGTTTTAGTTCACTATGGTTACTTGGAACTGTATTCACTTGGCACACAACACTTGCCTGATATCTATCAGGTGGTTGTGTTACTCGGGTTGAAAGTCTTGGTAATACAGGGCTTACTGGTAGACTTATCTGTGCCACCTGCTCCTGTTCTTCTATTTCTTCCTGTGCCTGTTCCACTAATTCCTCATGTTCTTCCTCTTTAATGGCTATTTGTGGTTTACTTATTTCATCTTTAGAGACTATTTGGGTGTCAATAATAATATCATTGCCGGATTCATGTTCCAGTTTATCCCACCCAACGTGCTCGGGAAATTTTGCATTAGCTCTACAATAAACATGAGCTGTGCCTTGATACCAAAATCTAAATGATCTATGGTTAGCCTCATAACCCACAAAAAATAACTTCTTAGCTCTGTGCCGTCCTTTCAATCTTACTTGTGAGGGAATATGCACCCATGCTGGAGCTCCAAATGTGTGTAGGTAACTTAAATTTGGTTTTCTGCCAACGAGTGAATGGCAATTCACCAGTTGTTGTGTTAACTACATTGTTTAACACATGATTACTACACATTATGGCTTCACTCCACAGTGTTTCAGGTAAACCTGAATCAGATAACATAGTGTGAGCCTTGGCTTGTAATGTTTGCCCTCTTTGTTCTACAAATGAGTTATGTTGTGGTCGGTAAGGTGCAGAACGTTTCTGCTCAACACCAGCCAATTTCAACATAGTTTGGAATCTTGTTAACAAACTCAGTCCCATTATCAATAACTAAAGGAATTACTTTACTTTTCATTTTTCTCTCAGCAAACCTTAGCCAGTTAAAGAAATGTTGGAATGTTTCTGTTTTGTTTTTCATAAGATAGCAGAAACTGTATCATGAGTATGGTCCATAATACTCAAAATGTAACAGGCACCTCCTAAACTTGGTTTCTTAGGACCAATTATGTCAGCAAAAACAACCTCTAAAGGTTCTTTGGTCTTAAACCCATTTAATCTGTTTGCTGGACTAACCTTACTCTTCTCTTGGCTACAAGCATTACAGTTTAAATACTTGCTACAGGGTTTCAATTTTACTCCCTCTGACAATTCAACAGTTTGTTTGAGCATTTTGAAATTAATGTGCCCCAGACGTCTATGCAATAAATGTATACATTCATCATGTGGCTTAACATTGTTATAAACTGAGTTAGCCATCTTCAACTGGTCATCATGTATCACATATAAATCATTCTCTAAATTAGTAGTAACACTTTTACTCTCTTTTTCTATTATACAGTTATCTCCCCTAAAGGTTACTACATAACCAAGATTAACTAAAGCCCTTACTGATAGCAAATTAAATTTCAGTTTAGGTACATATAACATAGTTAAATGTTCGTTTATACAAGAACAATATGCAGTACCTTCACCTGATGCATTCATCTTCCATCCATTTGCCAATGATATATGCTGTTTACTTGTGGACATCTTTACAAACCTTTTTCTATCTTTTGTAATACATTGTGATGCTCCACTATCAACAACCCACAAATCATGGTTTACAGTTGAATTGCTAGACATAGCTAAACTAACATTCTTCTTAGTCTTCTGGTGTTTACCAGTATTCTGTTGTTTTCCCTTCTTACAGAATCTAGCTATATGTCCCCTAGCCCCACAAGAAAAACATTTCCTAACAGTATAGGCAGTTGAAGACAAATCCTCTTCTTGTGGCTGTTCCTTCCTCAATTGGTCCCTATCCAGCCGTCTTCTTGCTTCTTCTAACAACCTTCCGGTTATATCAGTCAATGTCAGTTTATCTCTGGGCAGGACTTCCAGTGAAGATACATGATCATCATAACCAATATTTAAGTAATAGCTACTTAAGCACAAGCCAAATCACATTTTGGCTTTCAAATCCAGATTTCCCTGTAACTAAGTCATACATGAGATGTCATCTGACTTAGGAAGAGTGACTGCGAAGTTGCCTTGAACACAGACGTGCATTTATTCAAATTACTGTATTTCATAAAAGCTTTTATACAGTGGCAATATTTTCAAATCAGCATTTTAAAGCTGTATAATAAAAAGTAATATTTAATATTTTTCATGGCTCTAGCTATTACTTAAAATAAATCTTTATTTTTCATGCTTTCATTATTAATATTTTAATGGTTTAACCTGAATGTTGTACTTTATACTAGTTTTATATATCAAGGAAATCTCTCTTTTAGGGTCAGTGGCTGTGTTGATCATTTTGCAACTTCTGAAAAAGAAGCATTTGAATATATCAAAAATGCTATTTCAACACTGAATTATGTACTTCCTGTAGAAGAGAATCTAGAATTTGATAATCCCTTGTACGGTGATGATGACCTCCTAGGACTTGCACCACAAGATTATAGTTACACATTACATATAAAATTGGTAAGAATCCAGTTGCAAGTCTGAATACAGTTAAATTGATTTACATCATTCTGAATATAGGAAGACTAAGCAACTTAAAACAGTGATTAAAATAATTCTTGAGATTCTTAACCAGCTTAGATCATTTATGGAAGCTTATTTTATTCCTGAAAACAATAAAAATAGCTAGAGCATTTTAAAATCTTAAGTTTTATTATGGTATATTTTTTGTGAGTCAGAGTCTATTTCATATATGAAATATAAACCTATATTTTCACATGTAAGTTTACTTTTCAGTGACGGTTATAGTATAAATCTAAAAAAGCTAGCTAAGATTCCAGAGATGTTATAGTTACAAAAAAAAAGTGTTTAGGGACTTACTAGGATTTCTATTAATTTTGATGTAACGGACTAGTGTCATTATTGTTACTGGCAATTATATTTTAATTAATTAATTAATTAATTGTTCAGATTTGTGAAATGCCTATTTCCCTCAAAGAGGACTCTACATTAAGATATTCTGTTTAGGTGATTTAATTAATTAAAAGAAGGATTTTCAGGTCTAAAAATAAAATAAAATTCTGAGTATGCATTTGTTGCCTAAGCATCAATTAAAAAAGTTAAAAGTAATTCTGTATTTGATTTGATTTTCTTATCAAACAAAATTGAAAATGAGCCATTTTTTTTAATTAAAGAAAAGTGACCATGCTGATTTTTCACTTCTTTAAACAATATTTTACAGATTCTGAGTCGGATAATAGATGGCAGCAGATTTCAAGAATTCAAAGCTAATTATGGCATAACTTTAGTAACAGGATTTGCCTACATAGAAGGGTGAGAGTGAAATATAAAATTACTGGGCCAAGTTATTTTAACAACTTTTATGAATGCATTATTCAAAATAAATTATTTAATTTTATTAATCGTAATTGAATCCTTTTGTTTAGATAATCCCGGTATTGCAATATGTGCACATTTTAGATGCTGATATCCTAAGTATGCTTATGCTGAGGTAATCATCTTTGAACTTTGCAGGATTTACTTCTTAATTAAGTTGATAGAATTGCACTGAAAATAATTCTACTGAATAAGAATCAGATGTACTTTATCCTTGTAAAAACATGTATCTGCAAAAATCAGATATATTCTACTTTTATTGTTATCTTAATTTTAATTAGGGTCAAGTGTTATTTCCCTTATGCCTTTTGTTGTAGGCTACAAGACCTTTCTTGACACACACTAGGCTCTTTGCTCGTTCCAACATTAAAAGCTCCTCAAATATTTTAATTTTTTAAAATTGGAAGCCTATGTGCTGCAAATTACTGCCAGCATCCAAAAATCATCTTCAAAAAGGAGTATTTTCTTAACTGAAGCCCTATAAGCTTCCATAGATCAGTGGTGTTCACAGTTTTTCAAACTGGGAAACCCCTTAGTTTTAAAAAAGGGAGAGAATAAAGGTCTTGTGATAGAAAATTCACTCAACTGAAGTGAGCTTTTATTTTTGTCCTTAGTTTCTCATGGATCCTAATCAAGTTCCAATAAATCCTAAGGATTCTTCTTCGGATTTTTCAATCATTAGATTGAAAAAACACTATTTTAGATAATAAAATCATTGGGTAGTTGCAGTCCCCTGCTTATTATTGTTGTTTCAGTTCCTAGGGAAATCTGCTTTTTCATTTTCCCTATTATAATATTTTTACTGCATATGGTGTATGAATGCTGGACATTCAGCCTAAAAATGCTCAGCTCCATCCAGTCACACTGACTCTACCTCAAATTAAGGGATTACAGGGTTGTAAAAAGGGAAGGGTTTTTTAATGGTATGTGAGTGCTAACCAGATTATCATTGATGTTGTATGTTTGTATTAGATACCACAGTACTAATAATGATGCATAACAAGTCCTCTTCTACTCTCTCTATTTTTTAGATCCTAATACTTCTGGTAATATTAATCTGATTTTGAAATAGGGTTCAAAAGTAAATTATTTTTCCAGGATTAATAAAGCACAGTGCAACTTTGGATCCCTTGATTTCCCGAATAGTGAAAATGTAATTATTAAGATGCTTTTTTAATGGTTCAACATAAAAATAAGTTAGGGCAACATTTGTTGCTAAAAATGCATCAAGAGCTTCAAATCCTGTAGCAAATATATTTAATTATTTCCTGTATTGGTACTTGAAACTGATTTGTCTGTATTTTTTTTTGTTTAAATTTCACATTAGTAGAAACTAGTGTTTCCTTTATGTATTCATCCTTTGATGAACCATGTTGTATTTACTGAATAAACAACTTGCAAAAATATAACCCACTGCATTGTTAACCCCCAAAGTAATTTGTGTGCAGATCAGATGTATTTTCAGAAGCTTTTTTACAGTATTTTTGCAAACAGTTAAATTAGTTAATGGTTAAATTGTTTAGACCTTTAGCCAATAAGTCTAGATATTATTTTTTATCCTTATTTTACAATTATATTTTAATTAAAGGATGTATTAAAATATACACATTATGTTATGGTTTTATATTTAATAATTTTAATTACATGCATCTCACAATTTCTTCCAATAAATAGTCTTATCTCAAAACAAATTGAGGGATTCTTTTTAATCTAGTTTTTTCCCACGAATATTTCATGTCAAATTGCCTTTTCTAATGTTCAGCTTGGTTTGCTTGTTATATTTCGCTTAATTCTATAAAATTGAAATAAATACAGGTCTAGCTTTTAAAAATTATAAAGTACATTGGCTTCGCTCCAAAAAAAGTATTTTTTTTAACAGAAAAATGTATGTAGGGTTGGTGTGAAATGAAAGAAATACCTAACATTTTCTTTAAATGGCTTTTTAAATTGTTGTTATAAGGTGAGTTTATTAAATGACTAGAGAACATTTAATGTTCTGACTTCAGGATGTCCAGTGTTCTTATAGTACAGACTGTATTTTATGTTTTTTTTAGAGAGCTTGTTGGAATAGTGGCTAACAATGGTGAGCTGACACAGAATGCTTCTCTAAAAGGTTGCCATTTCATACAGCTTTGTAGCCAAAGAAACATTCCTATCCTATTTCTCATGAATACTGCTCCATATACTGCAGAGACAACTAATCTCATGCAGGTAAGTAACTAGTACAGAACGTATTTAGATGGCTCTAACTTGGAAGCTCAGCTTTATGAATTCAAAAGATCAGAGTGTTGATAGTAAAGAGCAATAGTCTTAACCCACTTTAGATCCCCACTGTCCCAAGTAGTTGAGAAAAAGTTAATATCTATTATGCCAAGTAGGAGTAAGAGAAAGATCTAGGATAGTAGTCGTTTAAACTGTGCCAAGCAACCTTTGTCTCAGTAATGATCAGTTTTCCTTCAAGAAGAACATAAAAAAGGGTAAAGCGTAGCTTCTCACAGTGATTTCACATATGTCCCCCTATGGATTTCAGAAAGTACAGTTGCCTCTTGAAAAAGCACCTTTGGGGTTCCCTTTCACTGAATTAACAGCACTTTATAGAAAAAGGATGCATGAACAGAAAAGACAATTTATGTTTATAAGTGAAAATTGCCAAGCTAGAAACATAAGAAATTATATATTTACCTCTAGTGATAATTATTCACCAGCAATATGGCTTGGATTTGTTTTGAAAAGTCATATCTTTTTGTTTCTTGTGTTTGTGCATGTGGGTGTGTGCATGCTAAAAACAAAGCACCTGAGGAATGATTAGATATTAGCAGGAAATATTCACAGGATATTAGGAGAGAGACATTTTCTAGCAATTTTATTTTTATTTGTTTGCAATTTCTCAGTCCATTCCAAACCAGAACTGATTGAACAGTGTAATCAAGTGAACTTTTAATTAAAAGGAATAAATAGAACCTCTCTGTGTAAAATAAAATAACTTTCAATTGTTTGCATTTTAAATTAGGCAGAAGATCAAGCTAATAGGTTAAAGGCACAGGCCTCCATGATGGCTGCAGTTGCCTGTGCCTCTGTACCAAAGATAACAGTTGTGATTGGTGGCTGTTTAGGAAATGAAAGTTATGCTATGGTAAGATGCTGAACATCCTGTTTTTGGGGGGGAGTGGGGGATGATCTGAGTTTTCTTGCTCTTTGGTTAGAAGTCCTCCAAGTATTCTTCAGACCTGATGATATTTTAAGTTGTCAGGATATTATGTGTGAGAATCAGCTTGCCTGTCCTAATCACTAATTCCAAACAGTCACAGCACAGCACTTTTTATAAAATTAATGAATAGTCTCTGTCATATAGTAAAAACAATGTAAAATAGCCAATGTTCAGTAGCTTTGCAACAATTAATATCTTGGAAACAAAAAATGAGATTTGACATGAGCTCCCTCTTTTTTTCTTTAACAGCTTCATGATATTTTTTCATAAAATATACACATTAATTAGTGCTATAGTTGCAGTCATTTTAGGTCTCTAATGTGGAACCCGTTAAGTATTTCCATGCAATTATTAAGATAAAAATTATGTTTCTGAAATGAAAACCATCTCTTGGTGATGAAATTGACTCATCCATTAAATATCCTTAGCAGTAATATGGAATTGGTTTGCCATTTCCCTCTTTCAGAAATTTTTTTAACTTACCAATATTGCATCCTTGCTATTCTTGAGTATCTTCTATCCAAGTACTATCAACCTTGATCCTACTTAATTTTCAAGCCAAGTGCTGCCATTATGTTTCCTAGTCTTTCTGTGACTTTGTTATCCATAAGTCATCAATTTGTTCAACTGACTTAAAATGAGCTTTGTTCTGAATTCATTGCTTTTATATTAAACTTTTATATTAAACTTCCAGTGTGGAAGATCGTTTGATCCAAACTTTCTGTTTCTTTGGCCGAATGCAAGAATTGCCCTTGTGGATTCAAGACGTAGTTTCACATTCACACAAATGTGGAACAATAACTATTCAGATACAGAAATAGACTTAAAAGTATTAAAAGGAAAGTAAGTGCATTAAAACATTAAAGCATTGACATTACAATTCTATTAATGATACTACATTTCTATTTGGATTTTAGTGTGCAACTTCTAAATTATAAACATTTGAACGGTCTTTACTGCATCTTTTGTGCTGGAAATGCTTTGGCAAAGTAATTATATTAAAGATGGACAGTCTTTTGGTAGTGAAGGACACATTTTTAGTTGTATTTTAGAGAGAATTTATGGATTGAGGAACTGATGACCCAGAGAAATGGCTCAAAATGAGACATAGCTAAAATGTTTGTCTTGATAGCTGTTGTGATTCTTAGGGTTCAGTGCAAAATAGCTGTTCATGGTAGATGTCATTTCATGGTGACCTAGACAGAAACAGATCTGATTTGATCTGCACATTCCAGAATAGCATGGATTGTTTCTAACTTGTAAAATCAACTTCCAGAAACCACCATCTGATAGTACAATCAATGTGGTCTAGAGAAGAAATAGAATATTTCAGAATTCTCCAGAATGATACATTCCCACAACAGTCGGTGTTGCACATACCCAATGATCAATCTCTGCTTCTTATTCTTGGGGAAAAAGAACCTGTATATTGTCATTTGTTCATTAAGCACATAATAATTCTGTCATTTATATAAACCTGAAGCTATTGCTATGTATCTCTTAAAAAACAAATACTTATATTTTCAGGCTGCAAAATGAAAGTACTGCACTTTACTCTTCTGCCAGAATCTGGGATGATGGAGTAATCTTGCCCCAGAGTTCAAGGAAGGTATGCACTAAGTGTGTGTTCAGGTCTTTTCTTTCTTTTTGTTAATTTATCCCCAAAAGCTCATTTTTTAAAATTGCAGTTTATTTTTCTTTTTTAAACTACCTGTGTAATTTTAGTTTGTTAATCTTACCAGACATCATAGACTGATTTATCCATTATTACATTGTGAAGTATGCTTTTTTCCCCAGACAAATCTTACCATCAGTTGCTTTCTTAGATCTGGAAACAATAAGGAGATCATGCTATCTATCTTAACTTCGGCATCCTTTGGATATGTTAATTCTTATAATCTCACCTATGGCCATGTCTGTAGAAAGTTTGGAAATGGATACCTACACTTTTGGAAGGCATTGTGGTTTGAATTGTGGTCCAAATTATATTATGTTTCCTTCTTATGTTAACCGGTATTATGAGCCTGGTAGAGATGATGATTTTCCTCAGTTGATAAAAAGTTTCCAATGATTGCTCAGTTTAAAAAAACAAAGCTGTTGTAGACTACTGTAGAGTAGATTAGTAGATTACCAGTAATCAGACTACCTTCTTACATTCCTAGTTTGTCCAGTTGGAGCATTTATTCCTTTTATCAAGGTACCTTCATTGCTGTTCTAAAGAAAGACAAATAAATGTCCTTTTTTTGGATTTTCTTATTCCAAACCCAGAAAAGCAGGAATACTGAAAATATTGTGAAATCTGAAATCACAAGAGACTATGTGCAATAGTCTTTCATATGATGAAGATTATAATGAAACATTCTTTTAAAACAATAAAATTCTTTAAGTTCAATCAGGCAAAGTGAAAAGCAAGTTATCCAAAGAGCGAATAAAACAAAAAAACAAGTAAGTAATGCTTTGTTAAGAATTACTTTGTAATAATAAAAGTGACAAAAGAAATAGTTTTCTTATCATGTCTGCAGATAGTCAGCAATCCTGTTTGGGGTAACTCAATCCCTCCTTGGTAAGGAGGGACTGGTAAAACATCCATAGGGCTATGTGTAGGTTATTTAAGGCATCTATTAAAGTTACTTGGTTTCATTTTGGGTTGGACTCAAAGTAACAGTCTCAAAGGTATTTGAGCTGGGAAGTGTCAGGTGGTGCTCCATTCAAAATCCAAGAAAGAAATACTTAGACTCTTTAAGTTAGAGAAAAGTTATCTTTTACTGAAAATGAAGTGGTAGCAACCAAAGAATTCTGAATCTGAGAAATTAGGCGCGTAAATCACATAAACAAAGTGATGGAAATGTTCCCACCCCCAATAGTTCAGATGAAACTTCCAATTAGAAATTGTGAATATGATCATGTGGGCATCTTCAGGTGATGATGAGGCCTCTGTCCGTTGATCTTGGCATACTTTGATAACGGGTTGCAGTTGCGCAGAGAAAAGAAAGCTAAGCGAGAAATAGAAACCTAACTCTGATGTATGCTCCCCCCCCTCATTTACACAGCAGAAAAATGTAACACCTCCAGCTCAGTTCCCAGACTCATCCCCTCCTCCCCCCTTCCGTTTCTTATGACAGCCGAAAAATGCAAGGCAATAGTAGAAGATCTTGAAGGCTGACAGGAAGTTAGTTATATGGATTTGGTTATATGAACTTAAAAGATAGACTAGGTCCTTGGAGTTGTAAGCACAGCCGACTATGTATCATATTCATGTCCCTTCTAGTTTATCAAGATTTTCCAAAAGAAAATACATTATTAGATCCAGGTGGTGATGGATTGTCCTTGAAGGAGGGAATAGTATTGCCAGCACTTAAGGAAGTAGTGCTCCTTTCTGTTCTCAAGAAACCTGTGGTATTAGACAATTTTCATCCTGTCTTTAATCTTCTCTTATGGAAACAGTTGTTGGGGAAAGTTGGGCCACAATGTCAGAGGCACATTTCAGATGGGTATAGGGCTAAGATTGCAGACTTATGCATAATTGCTGATAGAATCAGTAGGGAGATAATATATCCATCCAGGCTTTTCTTCTATTTTAAAACTACATTTAATGCAATGCATTTTTGTAGTGAAATATTTTCAGAAGATATTGCCATTTGTTTATGCAATATTAAAATATAGTGGGTATTTTTTCTATGAAGAAAATATAGTTCATTTGCTGTCATGATGAGAAACATGAGAGTTTCAGAGAATGCAGTAATCAGGAATGTAAAATTGTCTAGGATTGTTCTATTTGTACAAACCAACAGTTGTTTGAAATACCTGAATTTTGGGATAAAGATTCTTTAAGACATTAATAGGATTACAGAATTACAGGATTATCTTAATTTCATATGGTCTTAAGGCCCAGTCCCACTGCATTTACAGATGCAAAGAGGATGTAAAACGTTAAAAAAAGCTTGCCATCCATTGGAAAACGCTATGCATCCGTTGTGTACTCATTGCATACGTGTTTCATACGCTCTATCCATCGAGCATCCGTCCACTGAGATTTCATCCACGCAAGAATTTTGAGCTGCACAAAAATTTGTGAACGGATGAACTTTCCGCCACGTATGATGTGCATCCGTGACATATACGGGCAACAAACGTTCTATGTCCATTATCCGTTAAACGTCCACTGTACCCTCTCGGCATCCTCTGGCCATCCCCTCAACTCACATCCGCTGCAGCCGAAAATGGAAAGAGGGAGGAAACAAAAGGTACACAGAACGTCTTACACAGCGTTAGTAGCACGGAAATAGAAAAGATGTATGCATCTCGTATATAAAGGATTAAAAATGGACAAAACATTTGTATCTGGGATGTATCTTGGATATTTAGGATGTCTGCAGTATGTCGAGAGTATGTAGAAGGACACCTAGTGGACAACTGATATTTTCCATAAAAAGGGGGAGAAAATCATCTGGATCTCAGTATGAGTCCAGCAGCCGTGGTGTACAGACCTCTTCACCCTTGGTCTTGGTCTTCCACATCATCAATTATTCTCCACCATGGATCATGACACAATCCGTATGATAGCTGCGCTCATTCATCACCAAAACCAAACCTGTTCAGACTGTTTCAACTTTTATACAGAAGGGGAAGAAGGAGACGTCCAAGAACTGTGTGGGTCCGAAGATGGATCGTGAGAAGAATGGAGTTTGGACTGTATGATCAGTTGATGGTGGAGCTGAGGAATGAAGACCCTCGTGCATTCCATCACTTCATGAGGATGCCACCAGCCATGTTTGACGAACTTGTAGAGCATCCGAGACCCAGGTTGACCCAGCCTATCACCAACTTCTGTGCCAACCTGGACCCTGGACTGAAGGTGGCACTGACTCTGCGGCACCTGGCCTCTGGAACCACATACAGAAACATGCAGTATACGTGGAGGGTGCCACACAACAGCATCAGCAAAGTGGTCAGAGAAGTGGTGCAGGCCATCATCGAAGAATACGTGGAGGAGCTCCTCAAGTGTCCCACTACTGAGCAAGGCTGGAGAAAACTTGCAGAAGAGTGGTATCAGAGGTGGAACTTTCCCCACACCGTTGGAGCCATAGTTGGGAAGCACGTGGCCTGTAAAGCTCCAGCCAACTCAGGGTCCACTTATTACAACTATAAGGGCTTCTTCAGTATCATCTTCTTTGCCATGGTTAATGCTGACTACAAGTTTATCTACAGTGATGCTTCAGGCAATGGGTCAGCTTCAGATGGCCAGGTATACAACGCAAGTGACCTCAAGGATGGGCTGGAACGCAACCTCATCATGGGTTTTCCATATCCAGACCCCCTACCCAATGACACACAAGATGTGCCCTACTTCATCATTGGTGATGATGCGTTCTCCCTCAGAACCTACCTCATGAAGCTGTACACTTCAAGATACCTCACCCATGAAGAGAGGATCTTCAACTACAGGCTGTCCAGGGCAAGATGGGTGGTGGAGAACGCCTTTGGCATCCTGGCCAACAGGTTCCAGATACTTCTCACCACCATGCAGCATGACCCAGAGATTGTGAGGAGCATCATGGAAGCTTGCTGCATCCTGCACAATCTCATGCGCACCCGTTACCCAGTGTTGCAGAACAGACTTGTCGACCGTCAACAAGGGAATGGGGACATAGAGCCTGGTGAATGGAGGCAAGGATGTAACCTGATAGACACTGTGGATGTACAAGGCCCCAACAGAGCTTCACGTGAAGGGAAGAAGCAGCACAACCTCCTGAGACACTGGTGCAACTCCTCAGCTGGAGCAGTGGAGTGGCAAAACAGGATGATAGATGATTAATGGATGCTTCCTTGAGACTGTTGCATAACACTGATGAGATTGTGCCATGTATGTTGAGTGGTCCTACAATGAATAGGCATTAATAAAGAGCTTTGTTTATTTTAAAATGTGTTGATCAATGAATAAATTGTTCTTGATAATAAAGGGCCATATGTGTGGCAGCTGGGATGGTGGACCATACAGTCCCACTATACTTGCACTGGAGTTTTATCTATCCCACAACTATCCTTATCTATCCCACAAGCATGCAAAGGCTTAACCATTTTTTCAACGTTTTCACCAACACTTTATTAAGTAAAAAAAATGAACCAAGTGTCTTAAGCAAAGATAACCTTTATTAACTTTCTTAACTTTATGACTTTATTAAACAAACCAAATGAACCAAGTAAACTGTATTGTGTTAAGCAAAGATAAATTTTGTTAACTTTCTTAGGTAAACTTTATGACTTTATTAAAAAAGCAAAATGAACCAAGAAAAGTGTCTTAAGCAAAGAAATACAACTCAGTCTCTGACACTATTCTCAGTCACTGTGAGTCATGTCCATGGTCTCAGCTGTTAAGTGGGCAGGAACTGTGGAGGTGGCTGTGGCTTGAGTGCTGGTCTGAGGCACCATTGGGTTGCTTCGCCCCGAGGGCACAACAGGGGCTGGTGTGTTGACTTAGTCCCATGAGGTTGAGAGGCCCCTCATCAAGGACTTGAGATGTCAGGCCCAATACTGACGACAGATTGTCCGTTGACAGGCTTGGTTGTGGGGTGGAGGAAGGAGGAGTTGGGGAGTGTCTGGTCTGCAGCTGGGTGAGGAGTGGCGTCTGTGGTGTTCGATGAACCTGGGCCTGGACTGGGAAGTTCAGCTTTTGCTGTGGGAAGTCCTGGTAGTCGTAGCCTTGGTAGGTGAGGGGCTGTTGAAACCCGTGGAAGGGCTGTGACATCGCCTGGGGTGGAGGAGCAGACCTGGACTGGGTAGGAGCAGCTTCAGCTGGGCTTTGAGGGTTGTGCAGAAGTGCTGTGATCTTCTGCTTCATCACCTGGTACTGGGCCTCGGACAGATCCCTGAGGATCTGGCTCATGTAGGTGATGAAGGGCTTCTGACCCGAGGATGGTATGTTACTGTGGACCAGCTGAGAGAGAAGTTCTGTGCTGGTCTTCATTGTGTCCCTGATCTCCAACAGCACACTGTGGTCCTGGCCCTCCAGTCTGCCTCTCTGCCTGCATCCTCTGGAGCTGGGGCTGGGGCTGGGGGTGGGTTGGCCTCTGGTGGCTGCTGCTATTTCTTCCATTTGTGACAGCAGGGCGTCATCCTCCACGGGATCCTCCAAGTCTGCCGGCATCAGGAGTGCAGCTTTTGGGGGGGGTCTCTGCCGTGGGGCCCTCTGAAGACACCTGCCTGGACACGGTAGCTGGCTCCTGGCTGGAACAGTACTGGCTGTCTGTGGGCTGTCTCAGGGAGAAGGGTGTTAGAGGCGCTGCTCCTCGGTGGCGGATCTCACCTTCCAGGAAACTGCACTTGGCCATGACATACATCTCCCAGTCAGTGAGCTTGACAGCGGCCTGCCTGGATTTCTTGAGGTGTAGCTTGCCATACCAGATGTGCATGTGCTTCCACCATCCTAGGAGTACTTCTGTAGTGTACCCCAGGCTCTCTGCCTTGTCTCTCCAAGCTGCCTGCTTCTTCTTGGTGTCCCAATACAGTCTGTGGCCCTTTCTCCAGAGGTACTCGTTCTCCCTCAGCCATTCCAGCACCTCATCCTCATGGTCCTCGGAAACGGTGTACTGTTTCCTCTCTCCCTTCTGCTTCCCTTGCCTCTTCCTCCCTCTGGCAGGGGCTTCAGCAGGACCTTCAGGGGCTTGAGCAGCAGGACCTTCAGGGGAATGAGCAGCAGGGCCTTCAGCAGCAGGGCTTTGAGGGCCTTGGGGCTGGTCCACCACAGCAGCAGCAGCAGCAGCTTCAGAGTCAGTGCCAGGGGGTGGGATTCTGGTTCTGGCCTTCTTGCCAGGGCTGGAACAAGTAGGCACGGGCTTCCTCTTCTTCCCTGACTGACGAACCATGGTGTTCCTGCTAGATGTATGTGGCAGCACATCTTTCCCCTGTATGCTGACTGCATGCATGCTGCATTCTTTTATATCCGCGGAGCTGATGCAATTCATACTCCCCGCCTGCACAGTGAACGCTTTGCATCTGATATACATCCGCGTGGCATCCCATTTGTTTCCTATAGGCGTCCGTGATGCATCCGCTTCATCCGCTATGCATCCACCCCTTCTGCTATGCGTCCGCTTCGAAATTCTCCCCCGGAACCCCTTCAGATGTGTCATCCACTTCCATTCGCTGTCATCCGCTAGGCTTCCTATGAACATCCATTTAACATCCCCACTACATGCTACCCACGTCCGTTCTTTTCTGTTCTTTTCCATTCTGTTTATGCGAATTTTCGCCAATTTTTGGAGCGGATGACAACGGATGGAGCCACCCCCGAAATTTTGCTCGTCCGCTGTGTCCTTTATGCATACGTTTTGCATCCATCGACCAGTGGGACCGGGCCTTTAAAATTCTGTCAAAATAGATTTGGTTCCTATTAAAAAATTGAATAAATGTTTTTTCTTCTATAAATAATAGCAAACGTATACTTATCATCCAAATAACTATCATGCATTCAATTTCATATGTCTAATGTTTGTGCTACTGGTATTGAGCACTGAGAAATTTATATGCTCTTTTCATATTAATATGTATTAAATATTAATATGTTTGCCAATTGCACAGTAGCAGATAGGACAGCATGCCAGAGTTTTAATGTCATTGCCCAGAATATCATTGGTTGGCTTCTCCCCTCTTTGGAAAAGCTTTATAGCTCCCACTGCCTTAAGAAGGTTCAAAATCCATCTCATCTTGGGCACCCTTTTACTTTTAAACTATTACCATCTGGCAGATGATACAGATAATAAAAACAAAGACAAATAGGCTGAAAAACCACTTCTATCCCAGGGCAGTAACTCTATCGAATTCTACTGTATAGTGCAATATTAATGCAATATCAGGTTTTCAATTCAGTATAGAGAATGTGAAGGATGTTTGTTTGTGTTTATTTTCATAGTCATAATGTAGAGTGAAGATGGTATTTAATTTCGTTATACAAGGTGGAATGACATTGGAGTAAACTAAACTAAATATATAAGAGAATCTGTGATTAAAATGCAGTATTTTTCACTAATTTCAATATGTCCTATATTGTCTCTTTCCTGAGATATCCATTCTCCATATGATATCCAGATAGAACATGATTTTGATAATGCACATGAAAACCTCTGTAACATCCTACTCTTTCTCTCCTGATCTGAATTCAACTTATCACTGATACTAATTTTATCTTTTGACAGGTTATTGGACGATGTTTAAGAATTATGAAGCAACAAAGATACCGGATAATGCCCTTGCAACAATCTTCTTTTCCTATCATGAGAATGTAAGCAAATAAATTGGCTATAAATAACTGAGTTTGAATATCAGATTGGGCTGATGTCAAATAATCTTATATTAAAGTTGTCAATAAAATATCATTATGGCATCACCATATAAAAAGTACCTCGATGTAACAACTATTTATGTTGCCATTTAATCATGTGTTTTTCTTATCTATATATGTTATAGGTAAAAGTGCAGACACTCGTCAGTCTCTGCCCAGTGTGATATATCCAATCTGTGATCTTGGCAACAATATAGAAGAAAAGCTACTGACTTTTTCAAAATGTACTTTTTACTTCCCAATGTAACTCCAGTGTTATAACACTATTATGTAGAATTTATATAATCAAGAAATTATAGTTTTTTAAAAAAGGCTTCAAAGATTTAAAGCAACTTTGAAAAAACTTCAAAAATGCCAAAAACTAGTATTCCACACTTCGATCCTTTTAACAGATTAATCTAGGAGTTTATATATATATAAACCAGAAGTAGAGCAATATAATTTTTAAGATATCTTCTTGTATCTTTTCACCAACTGATATCAAAACCCTTCTAGCTACAAAAATTTTTACTTCCTAGAGTTTATACAGAACATACTGTGAATATTTTCTATGAATATATAAGTGTTGAAATGCTCTACTATCATCCCAGTGCCAAAGAAGTCCTCCGTGAAGGAACTGAATGATTACAGACCAGTTGCTCTAACATCTGTAGTTATGAAAACTTTTGAAAGGCTAGTACTGTCCCACCTGAAAACCATCACGGATCCGCTGTTAGATCCCACGCAGTTTGCATACCGAGCAAATAGATCGACAGATGATACTGTTAATATGGCACTGCACAACATCCTACAACACCCTGAATCTCCAAATACCTTCGCAAGGGTCCTCCTTGTAGACTTTAATTCATCATTCAATACCATCATTCCAGACACACTTCTAAGTAAATTAAACCAACTAGTGGTACTTGAGCACACTTGTAAGTGGATCATAAACTTCCTAACAGACAGGAAGCAGCAGGTGAAGCTAGGCAGAATCACATCTGATACCTGTACAATTAGCACAGCCCCCCCCCCCAAGGCTGTGTGTTTTCTCCACTTCTCAATATATACCAATGACTGCATCTCAAACAACCTGTTAAAATACTGAAGTTTGCAGTTGATACAACAGTGATTGGTCTCATTCGAGTCGACAAATCCACATACACATGGGAGGTTGTACAACTTGCCTCATGGTGTAACCAGAACAGTCTAGAACTGAACACAATCAAAACCGTAGAAATGGTGGTAGATTTTAGAAGAAACCCTCCCATACTACCACCTCTTACAATACTAGACAACACAGTATCAGTAGAGACCTTCACATTTCTAGGTTCTATCATGTCACAAGATGTAAAATAGATACCTAACATCAAAAATGTCATAAAAAAGCACAATAAAGAATGTTTTTCCTGCGCAAACTCAGAAAGCTCAAACTGCCCAAGGAGCTGCTGATACAGTTCTACAGAGGAATTATTGAGTCTGTCATTTGCACCTCTATAACTGTCTGGTTTGGTTCTGCAACCCAACAGGACAGACACAAACTTCAGAGGATTATTAGGACTGCAAAAAAAAAAACCAATTACTACCCTCCTGCCTTTAATTGAGGACCTGTATACTGCATGAGTCAAAAAGAGGGCTGTGAACATATTTATAGACCTGGACATAAAGTGTTTCAACTCCTTCCCTCAAAACGATGCTATGGAGCACTGCACACCAGAACAACTAAACACAAGAACAGTTTTTTCCTGAAAGCCATCACTCTGCTAAACAAATAATTCCATCAACATTGTACAACTGTTTACAAAGTCATTGCTACTATTAATCTCATCAGTCCTTATCACCCATCCCTCCCACTTAATGATTATATGACTATAATTTGTTGCTTGTAACCTTACGATTTATATTGACTGTTTCTTAGTATTTGATTGCTTACTGTATCCTATGACTATCATTAAGTGTTGTAACTTATGATTCTTGACTCTTAACGAATGTATCTTTTATGCACACTGAGAGCATTTGCAACAAGACTAATTCCTTGTGTGTCCAATCACACTTGGCTAATAAGGAATTCTATTGAAATCTAAAGATATAAATACAGGTAGCCCTCGAATTATGACCACAATAGAGCCCAACATATCTGTTGCTAAGTGAAACATTTATTTTGTGAATTTTGCCCTATTTTAAGACTCTTTTTACCACAGTTGTTAAGTGAATCACTGCAGTTAAGTAGTAAGAAGGTTGTAAGTTAATCTGGCTTCCCTATTGACTTCGCTTGTCAGAAGGTCACAGAAGGTGATCACATGACTACAGGACATTGAAATCATAATAAATATGAGTCAGTTGCCAAGCGTCTGAATTTTGATCATGTGACTATGGGGATACTGCAATGGTAAGTGTGAAAAATGTCACTTTTTTCAGTGGTGGTGTAACTTTGAACCATCACGAAATGAACTGTCAAGGACTACCTGTAGTACAGTCAAAGATGAGAATTTATGAATATTTTTAAAAAATGTTCACATTTTACATTATGTTTATTAGACAAATCATTTGTAAAATAAAGATATTTAAGGAATCAGAGATCAAATTCAAAGTATCATTTTCTCTGATAAGTGGCAAAGATGAATGATTTCATTTCAATTTTTAAAAATAATTTATGTTCAAATATTAAAACTATAAGAAATCTACAGTTGTTTCCAAACTAATATTTTGCCAAATATTTATTTCTATTCACTACTTAATCTGCCAGAGTTCACGGTTGTTGTGTTTCACCCATGTTCTATTACCGAACAATTTTTTAACAGTTTTAAATTGTAAATGTTTATCTGAAGTTTACTGAGATTATAATGCTGATGCTGTTCATCAGCATCTACAGTACTAACTTTTAATTATCCTTATTTATGATACAGTCATGAAAGCATTCTTAAAAATGGATACTTTCTTAAGTATTAAAATGTTAAAATTGGGCCTCAGCACAGGAAATGGTTAATGTTAACTAATTTTGCAAGTCACTGGCAGATAATTAGAAGAATGCTTTATGTTGTTCTGCACATTGTATTAAAAAGAAAGATAGTGGTGTATTCAAGACAGACATCATGCTCTTTTGAAGAGTCCATGGAAAGTAACTGGGATATTTATGTCCACTTGTGCTCTGGCAACCTCACTCATATTCTTTGCATTCAGGATCAAAAGGTAGGCAGGCTTTGGTCCACAGCCAGGACTGATGACTATGCTCAGGATAATACCTGTATCAAAATAAATGCAAATTACTTAAGAAGCACAAAACCCTTATAATGGTTAGTAGGTTTGAAAATATAGTAATTCAGAAACATACTAATTTTTGCATTATTCCCCCAGGAAATAGTGGGTATAAATTAAGATATTTATTAAGTCCTTTTCATATGTATAGTGCCAAATTTGGACAAAGCCCTTTTCTAAACTTTAATCAAAAAGTCATAACATTACCATCATCCTCTTCTATAGCTTCTGGTTGAGGAACAAAGATTGGTTCAGAGGGATATGTATCTGGTTCTTGCCATACCCATGTCTCTTTAGTTTTAACATTCATTTTGCAAAGCTGGGAGGAAAAAATCATTTTTAAAAAAAGGCTGGTAAAGCAGTCAATGCATCACTACGAGGATTCACAAAATCTTGTCCATAAACCTTCCAATCTTAAAATGGCAATGCTGAATGTTTTGAACATCAATTCATTATTTTCCACTTTTGTCAATGGAAATAATGTCAAAGAAACAGTGACAGATAATATTTATTGCATGGAGTTACCCCATGTGGATTGTCCTGCAATGAGTTGTCTGGTTGTGAGTTTTCTTGTGGTGAGTTGGCCATGGCAAGTCGGCTATTGCAAGATGGCTGCAGTGAATTGGCCACGAGATGGCAGCAGCGAATTGGCCATCTACAGCAGGATGGCCTTAGTCACTGCAAATTGTCCCATTTAGGTAGCCCTCAACTTACAACCACAATTGAGCCAAAAAAAATTGTTGCTAAGCAAGTTACTAGTTAAGTGAATTTTGCCCTATTTTATGACCTACCTTGCAACAGTTGTTAAATGAATCACTGCAATCATTAAGCTAGTAACATGGTTAAGTGAATCTGGCTTCCCCATTGACTTTCCTTGTCAAAAGGTCACAAAAGCGGATCACATGACCTCAGGACACCGCAACAGTCATATATCAGTTGCCAAGTGTCTGAATCACGTGACCCCAGGGATGCTGCAATGGTCATGTGAAACATAGTCATAAGTCACTTTTTTCAGTGCCATTGTTACTTTAAATGGTCACTCAGTGAATGGATGTAATTTGAGGGCTACTGTACATTGTTGTTTGTCTTGATAATTCTGGTAAGGTTGGTTGCTTAAGCTTTGGTCTGCTCTGCATTTTGTTCTGTCTTATAGCTATAGTTCATTTCGATGAACTGCATTTAAAAAAACGAACACTAAAACAACTCTTTTGATTTAAGAGTTTATTTGGATCACCCAGATCTAGAGATATTCCATCTTTAGTTCCAAATGGGATTGTACTATGCTATCTGAGGCTGGGGCTTCACCTAGGGATCTTTTGGACTTACAGTTCCTGCTTGAGAAGATGGCAGCTGGAGCCATGTTGGTTTATGCACCATTTCAATTGGTGCACCAATTGTACTCACATCTGGACTGAGAGGCTCTTAAGACAGTTGCTTGTACTTTGGTTATCTTAGGTTTGGATTTTTGCAGTGCATTATACTAGGGACTGCTCTTGAAGACCATCTGGAAGCTAGATGATGATGCCTTGGTATGCCTATTTGATACTTCAGGCTCTTGGTATGCCCATTTAATTATTTCAGTTAATATAGGCTCTACACTGCTTACTAGTAGGCTTCCAGGTGCAATTCATGGTGGTGCCATATATAAAGCTCTTCATGGCATAGCACCTGGTTACTTGAAGACTTATGATCCATAATTGCTGCTCACCATATATAGTCTGACAGAATTGGCAAGTTCTGGGTCCCATCAATGAAGTAATGCCACCTTTTCTATTGTAATGTCTGCCCACTACAATAGCTTTCCTCCAATATTCTGATGAACCTCACCCCAACCATATTTAGAGGAGCCCCTCGGACTGACCCTTTCCCCAGGCTTTGGGCTAGACTAGAGAAAACAGCCAGTCCTTTGAGGGTTGTCTGATCTTAAAGGATGGTCAATTTCTTCGGACAATATTTTTGTAGATAAAACAAAGTATTGTTTTATTGTAAATTTTAAAATTTGAATTTTGTATATTGTATGTCACTCTGAGCCACAATGGACTTGGGCAGCTTGTGAATTAAATAGAATACGGCATAGGATGGAACCACAGTATAATCACGTGACAGGGAGACATCACTATGATTTGATAACCCTATATTGAAAATGAAAATTGAGCCTTACAAGAGGCTCATAATATTTTGTAGAATAATTTTAGTGCCTAAAAAGAATACATTTTGTATTTTGTTCAGATTTCAAGTCAGCTTTGTCCCAGAACACAAAACAGCTAAGTTACAATAGCTGTTGTAACTTAGACATTTTAAAAGTCTATTTGATTTTCTACAGGATGCTCAAAGATGAATCTTAATGCAAGTCTCAGAAGGCATAAAATCTCTTTTTACCAAAATATGAAACATTTACTTCTGTTCGTTTGGGCAAATACATTGTATTTTCTTGATAGTTTGAGTGCAAGAGCAGGCTGAGCTAAGATGAGCAATGCAGTGATCTGTTTGAATGGAAATCTATTCAGAGCAAAGCTTTATAAGAAACTCAATCCCTTCCCATTGTGGTAGATGTGACTGCTATCAGTATACTATGACCCAGAAGAACGGTTTGTTGCATAGTTGCTATCTATGGATTTCATATTTGATAAGTTTTTTTCCCTGTAATAAATGTAGGCATCCAGAGTTGATTTTGCAAACTATGTATGACTCCCTTAGTATCCTAGAGAAAATGGAGTATTCCCTCTGTCCAGCAATGATATTTTTTCACTGTTAAATAGACTTAAAAGTAAATACAGTAATAACCTGAATAGCCAAAGAAGCAGTCTAAGATGATACATCCTATTTTGCTATCTTGTATATTCCTATGAGTTACATAAAAGAATTTGGATTTAGACTTTTCTTTGCCTTTTTGCAAAAACAAATCTAGTCTATTAATATGTAATACTTACTCTGTCTGGAACAAAATGATTCAATCCAAGACCATATGCATATGTATAAGGTTTCCCGGAATATTTTGCATAGTTTATTTGTGGAAACTCAAAAGCTATAAAGCAAAATAAACACATTTAATTGGTTTCTTGTATTTGCTAATATTGTCTTTTTCTAGCTTTTTGCTGAGCTTAGCCTTACCTTGTCGTGGTCCTGAAAAAATAACTTCTGGATCCAGCCAGATAGTATCATCACTGTGCAGAATTGCTGTTGCTGTTGTATTAGGTAATGTGATTAGATTTTTTCCTGTATCAGCCTGGAACATCCCCCACAAAAGAAAGTAAGAAAAATATTCAATACTGTACTCCATTTTTCAACATTCCACCTATTCTTCCAACAATATAAGTAAAAGATCTCAGAAACTCTTTTTTTTTAAGTCTTGGTTTTAAGATGGGAAACTGAAACACTAATTCAATAGTACTTTTTCAAAACAGTCTCTTTTTTATTATTCCTGTATGTAAATTTCCTTGGGAAAATACAAAATATTGCGCTTGAAAATAATATTGCAAAGAACATCTGAACATCATCTCACCCCCAACTAGCCAAATGTACATTGCATTCTCTATGAGGTCCTTGCTAGCAAATATGTACACATTACATGTGTAACATACTGATTTTCTTTCCAATATATAACATTTGATTCTTACCTTCTCAATATTTAAGGGAAGAACATACCGTCGAACTTCAGGTTGAGGAGCTTTTTGTGCATTTTTCTTCACTTCTTCCCAGTTTTCTCGTAAATTGGCTAAGTATAAGTAATTGTAAACAAATTCATATCTATAGAGGAATAAAAGACATCAGCTTCTAAGTGAACAAGTCATGGGATGTAACCTTACAGTTACCTATTTGACTATAGCAGAATTATAATTTCTGGGTCATTGAAATGCATGTGCCAAAAAATAATCACTGTATGTAAATTTATATTTTTCTCATTAATGGCATCTAAATGAAGGACAGCTACAGACAAAATACAGAGTCAATTTGGTCTAGTAGTGATTAAGGCACCAGGCTAGAAAGCAGGAGACCATGAGTTCATGTCTCTCCTTAGCTATGAAAGCCAAGTGGGTGACTTTGGGCCAGTCAGTCACTCTCAGTCCAACCAACCTCACCGGGTCATTTTTGTGGGGGAGATAGGATAAAGACAGTGTGTTGGATATGTTTGCCTCATTCAGATATTTATAAAAATAGTCAAGGTGGCATAAATAAATAAATATATACATGCATACAATAACCACAAGAAAATGAATAAAACTGTTGCAGTAGTTCTAGCCAAATCAAGACATTTTCAATATCCTGAAGTATCTCATGAAAAGTCACATATAAAATTCTTTGTTATCACAGCATTAATCTGTGTATACTGACACACAGTCTACTTTGTTTCTTACCCTTAAAAAAACCCTGACCATTAACAAATGTCACTTGTACTGTTAGGAATAAATTTTACCTTCTATTCAATCAAGAGTTCCTTACCACGGTTGCCAAAGGCAAACTGATGCTAGTCCTATTTGTGTGCTTCCTTTGTTTTTTCTTCTATTTTTATATGTGCCACTAAATTAACTACCCCTTGACTTTATTGTATTATTATTGTTTGAACAGTATAATAAACTGATGTGATAATCCCTTTAAGCAATCTGTTTTACTCCAAATACATGAAGAAAGGTTAATTGAAAACAAAAGCCAGTCTTCCGAACTAACATTCTTCAAAGAAAATTATGGCAGATGGAGTCCAGTAACTGGGCTAAGATTGCTTTAAATTATAGTTGTATGGTTTTCTGTACGCATAGGTTTTTCACTACCTACCCTTTCCATGTACATAAATCCACAACAAGAAATCCATTATCCTCATAAGTATTAATATGATGGAAAAGATTAAAAGGTGAAGTTCTGTATTTGATGTTGAGGTACTCCCCATTTTTCTTGTCAGCAACATGCATCCATACCTTTAAAAATTAATATTAAAACTTTGTTAAATAATAAAACTATATTCTTGTGTCATTGTGTGTTTGTGTATATGTATGCACGTGTGTGTAATTGTGTGTATGTGTGTGTGTATAAACACACACATACACACAGCATAACAAAGTGACTAATGAATTAAAAAACACTTACCCCCATCTTTTCATTTGACTCAAAACAGTCCATGTAGTTGGCTCCCCAAAGACTCCAGGAAGAAAGAAACTTGAGCAAATTAATTTTCACTGGAGTTTCCACAAACACAATGTAATTTGGAGTTAGCCCAAAACTGTTAGGAAAGACAGTTGATCGTATATGATGATCATATATGAGATGGCATAGCATTTTGTATGTGCACATGAAATTCAAAATGCATCTATTCATTTTTCAAATGCCAATAATTTCTTTTTTGCTTCTTGTTAGGCTAAATGTATCAGTGTCAAATTTGAACTCAATAAACACTGTTTTATACATATGACAAGAATGTTGGGTGATGTCCTACAGGGCTGGAAGGTTCTTCCCTCAGCTCAAAGTAGCAGCTTCATAGCTTGGGGGGAGGGACAGAACCTACATTCATCATTGTCACTAGAAGTCCAGATAGCTATGGTAATAAAGAGTGTCTTTCATCAGTTTTAGCTGATTTAAAAACCAACTATTTGGAAAGAAACAGCCATGTAACCATTACCCATGTTCTGATAATTTCCAGGTTGGGTTATTACAAAACATACACGAGGCTGACTTTGAAAGTGGTCTGCAATCTTCCATTAGTTCAGATTAGAGCAGCTAGACTGACCAATAGAACTGGCCAATACAATTATTTTAGACCAATACTTTATCATGTACAATGACTGCTGGTCCATTTCTGGGTCAAATTCAAAATGTTGGCTTTGAACTATAAAGCATCATACACCTATCTGGATTTTAAGCTCTATCCCATGAAGTTGTCCTCCATGTTACCCTTTCTATTTTCCCAGGATATTTATATAGTGTTATAACTGCATTTTTAAATTTTAAAATAGTGTTTTAATGCATATTATTTGTTGTTCAATAATTGCCTTGCTCCTGTCCACTTAGAGGAGTATTTTATTTGATTGTACACGGTTTAACTTGGAACTTGGATTGCATTCTTTAGGGTGTTTATTGTCATAGTTTTGGCTATTAGATGGTTTTAAAATTAAATAAGTAAAATGATAAATAACTATTTTATAAAGCTATGCTTAAGGTGTTTAAATACATCTTTTTGAGGAGATGTATGTTTACCTGTGCACATAAGATGGCTTGAATCTCTCACTACAGGGAAACTGAACCACCACTTCGCATTTTGTCATTGGATCTTTCTTATCTGAGAAAGACAAAGAGATGGCAAAACGGGTCAATGCATTTATCCATATTTAATTAATGAAAATTCAAATTCTAGTGAATAAATAAGCATTCAGAATTTAAATACGTCTTGATTTTTTGAACATTAGGAAAAGCCTTTTTTTCAGAAGTAAAAGTATTCTCAAGTTTTAGCTATAAAAATCTATATCAAGTTGGTTTAATCTGCACTGGAAGGGAGAAACATTCTGATTTTAGCAGCTGCTGCTTGAAAGTGAACAGACCTGCTTGAAGAGGAGGTATCCTTATGATATTATAGGCAAAGGACAAATTCTTTCCAAAGCAGTTGCCAATATTATAAACTGTTCCATCATTTTCAATATGAGGATGTGCTGTGACCCCATTGACTGAAACATATTTGCTGATGTCCACCTGAAAGAATATAACAAAAAGATAATTTGGGGGAAATCCATACATTGGTTACTGACAAAATGCATTCATTAGAAGCATATTACATTGTGTTGAATGTATTTTATGATCTTAAATATAATAGACATAGTAATTTGCTTATTCTTAAAAATCAATATTTTGTGATTTTTAATAGAGCATAACTACAACAGATTGATCAATTAGGTGGGAATAGAAAGCATATCCTAGAAGGCAACTTAACAGGAATCTTAACCTTATGTTGTTACAAAACTGAGCCCTTGTGCTCAAAAATACAGTATTTGCAAATGTTCTGTGGAATAACAATGGAAATGAGTTTCTGAACAACTACAGGTGCAACTTTTGTGAATTTAGAGAAGGCCATAATTCTCTCTCTAGCTCAGAAGAACTATTTTCTTTCAGAATGTAAACAAACAAGATTCAAAGAACATACAACATAGAATAATAATAATAGGATTGGAAGGGACCATGGAGCTCTTCTAGTCCAACTCTCTTGCCCATGGCAGGAGATCCTATACCATTCCAAACTTCCTTTGGGTTTCATGGGATGGATACAAGGGACCAAAGAATATTATTACAGGAGTACAATTGCATTCACCTGCATCCAGCACATAGCATTCAGTTGAAAGACATTTACTGGCCACAAAGAGGATGTACAATTCAATTGCTGAGCTATGGTTATGAAGATAATATATAACTCCTCTGGAATTACAACAGCACTTCTGCTTATATTACAAAATCTTATGTGGATCTAGCACTACTTTTAAACAGTCTTATTTTTATTTTTAACAGTGCTTTCTGGTAATTTCTTGTACTAAATGAGAATAGATTGAATGAGATTCTAATCAGCAGATAGAATATATTGTATAAGACTATATTTCAATTAAATGCTCTATAAATACTTCTTCAATTACTGTTTCCATTTTAGATGTTCGGTAAGTGATACATTATGTGTGCCATCAATACTCATTTCCAGTTTTACCGTCTGACTTTAATCTATAAAAAAGACCTTTTTAATTGTTTCCAGATTTTCTGTGTTGATTTTTGTTATGAAGTTTGTCTCAGTACAGGCATAAAAATCTTCTCCCACAGGATACACATTCACCAGGGCATTGTCAGTGATTTCCACACCTTGGAAGTATGAAAAAAATCTGCCGGATACAACCACAAAGAAAGTAGATTATTTCTAGATTGCTGCATAATGCAACAATATGTTTCAGGCAGTCTATAATTATACCTTTATTTTTTTTTCACCTGGAAAATATATTTTTGCATGGATCTGGGTAAGCATATGTTCCAAATTCTGTGATTACTATTCTCTTCTCAGTCATTGCTCTAACATAGGCATCAGTTCGAACAAACCTATAAAGAAATAAGACAAGATTATATATGATGTTCCACTTCACTTACATCTTACCAGTTCATTTCTCACTTCTATTAATATATTCCAGAGCCACCTCTGGGATAAAATCCAATCCTAAATTCATAAATGAGGCTAGTAAATATTCCATCCAACATCTAAAGAAGCAGAACGTGGATGAGAAGAAAAAAATCTTCCTTTTATTTCCTCCCAAGAATCTTGGAGAAAATGTTGCAATGTTCCAGGAAGGACTTTTGGAATTGATGAAGGCAAACAAATAGAGATTTAATCTGGACGAAGACACTGGATTCATTCACAACACAACAACTGTCCTACTTTCTTTGGACTTAATATGGGAATACTTGCAATAGAGAAGTCCAATTGACTTCTTCATGAGCCATGCTTTCCTCTTGCAGATATTCATGTTAAAAGAGCAAATGCTGTAAGCAAACAGCAGAGTTTTCAGGTAGCAAACATGCAGAATTTTTAAAGGAAATACTGGTTTAAATATTGTCTGAACAGAGATACTCTGGAAGAAACATTGATTTGGATAAAGATACACAAACAGAATTGTACAGTAATCCTTATGTTTTGACCGTAATGGAGATTGCTCATCATGGTCATAACTTGTGAAGATCATAAAGCAGGTTGCTCATACTAAGCAACTAGTCATAAGTCAAGGACTACCTTCATTGTTTATATTCATTGTTTATGTGCTTTACAATCTTCATATTTCCTCCATACAGTTTCTGAAACAGATTTTCATTGTACAGAACCTAAGCAGTCAAAAATTTATGTTTTGTTTTTGGAACAGAATCACCTTTTAATGTAAATTAGAGTTTAATGAATTGGTTAGACTGGATGAGTTGCTAGATTGCAGAATGGAGAAAGCAGGCAGGAAGTGTAACTTACCTCCTGTAATAAGTGACATGGCCTTCCTTGAAATCAAACTTGTGAAGAAGTGCTTGGCCATCAAACAAATGATAAAACGGTTCTGATCCAACTTCAAATAAACCAGGCCCACATCTGAGCAAACTGCCTTTCAGCCAAACTGGAATTTTACCTGTTGCAAACAGAGCAAAAAATATTTACCAAAAAAGTTGAGAAATAAATATCCTATTGAAGTTTCATGCTACAGTCTTGAGGCTCCTGAGCTGTCAGCTTTCAGCTAAAGCTATACAATACTGGGTTTCCAGCATCTCTCAGCATTGGTTATGGTAGCTGGAAAGGCACATCACATCTGGGATTGATCACATCTGGGATTGCAAGGCTGGATAAGCCTGGTTACCTGCCTGCCTTACAAGCCTCCATTCTACATCTTTTGGGAACATATTTTAAAAAGTGGAGGGCTGCTTTTAGCAAGAATAGAAGATCCGAGTTTCTTAAAGCACAGGAGTTCTTTTGGATTTGGTATTAAGTGGCTTATGGGAGATTGTTACCTTGCTTTGGTTATCTGTAGATTATTAACATCCAGATAGGATCTCTATACTATGCTCTGCATGGAACTGCTTTTATAGTACCAGAATGAGAAGGGACAATTTAGGTCACAAATCTTACTTCATGCATTAAATTTAATTTAAGTACTGCCAACAAATTGCTGCTCAGCCTCTGGTTGCACACAACCAATGAAAGGAAGATTATACTGAGAAAAAGTTTAGGCCATCTTAAACAGAGTCTCCAGGTAGTCCTTGACTTACAACCATTCATTTAGTGACTGTTTGAAGTTACAACAGTACTGAAAAAAATTAAGTTATGACTGTTTTTCACACATGACTACTGCAGTATCTCCTATAATCATGTGATCATTTAAGCCCTTGGCAAGCAGCATGGATATATAACAGTTGTACTGTCCCAGGGTCATATGATCACCATGTGTAACCTTCCAAGCTGGTTTCCAACAAGCAAAGTTAATGGGAGAAGCCAGATTCACTTAATGACTGCATGATTTGCTTCACAATTGCAGTGACTCGCTAAACAACTCTGGCAAAAAAAGATCGTAAAATGGGGTGCAACTCCCTGAATTGTCTTGCTTGGCAACAGAAGCTTTGGCCTCAGTTATGAGGACTACCTGTATTATTGCCAATCCATTCTTTCACTTTTAAACTTTTCCTTAAGATGTAAATCACTTGGAAATGAGGAGCTCACATTTCAAAATGCTTGTGTGCTCTTTCAACATTAGCAAGATTAACAACTATAGTCTTACATCCACCTGTGAGAAAAGCTGGGATCTCTGAAATAAATAAGACTCTCTTTAGCATACAACTTTATACCACACCTTCACAATGTAAGTGTCTACAGAAGAAAAATCCTAGACCTAAACTTTCATTTATGGGGCATGGATACAAGGATGCATAAATTTTGGTCTTGAGTAACACAGAAAATTTTATTTCACCTGGAATTCATTGTTTTCTTAACATTAATCCTTCTTTGTTTTGGTATCTGTTGCTTACTAGTTTAACTACTGTATAACCCTAGCTGACTGAAACACAAGGATTACAGCCTGAATTGCTGCAGAACGTATAATTAGAACAAAGTATAAATCAAGTTTATTTGTGAAAATAGATTCAGAAATCTAAACTTACATCTACTGTAATTAAATTAATATTGCAAATAAAATGTAGTTTAAGTTTATATCTACTTTCAATCTCTAAAATGATTCCCAGTTTAACAAAGTTGCATGATGGCAAACTATCAAATCTCAGCAAAAGGAGAGAAAAAAGCACAGTATAGTTTAGTGTTGTTTAGTGCTCAACCTGATGTCATTCTGAAATTTTGGACTTCAGATCCCATCAACCCCAGCCAGCATGGCCAGTGACCAGGTACAATTGAAATGGCAATTCTAAACACCTAGCAAATACAAATCTATATAGTCCTTAATTATGTAAACAGGGCTTGGTTTTCTACTATAAATTCTATCTAGTTTAGTTATCTACAACTCAAAATGATTTCATTTTCATGAAGATAAAAGAAAGCTGCAGAAGCTTTCTTCTGTTAAGTTAAAGATGCCACCAAGGTGAGTTCAACTCATGAGTATAGCTTTCTTGACAATTGTACAAAAATGACTTCTCATTTCTTTTTCCCAGGCTAGGCTGTAACACTGGACTCCTATGTGCCAATCAGGACTGGCTGTGCTTCGCTTGCAAGACACAAACCTGTAACATGAGCTGTTATTGGTGAAGATAGTTCTTCTGCAGTCTCAAAAAGCTTTTTGTAACCACCAGCTGGATGCTCAAATCTGCAAAATATTAAGAAAGTCAAAGGTGATTGATTTAGCATTTTCTTTAACAGTTTCCCCAATAATTGGATGAAAGAAGAAATTTGGAAAGACTTATTTTAGCAGAGTTGTTGTGTTTCTAGATACCTGCTCTGAAATGAATATTTTCAGCAGCAAGCATAATAGTTTAACAATATCAAATTCCTTCAGCAGATGAAATTATATTCTTATGTGTGCCAATTATTTTCCTATTCCTGCAAAACTGCATACATCTGAACCCTTCAGTAGCATTATTTTCTGTAGCCTCATCATAAGCCTTTTTTTTTTTTTTTTTTGAAAACCAGTTTTCAGCTATGCTTTCCTAGTGAAGCTCTGGATATATAGTGTATAATTTTGAATAGAACAGTTCTCCATAAGTCAAATCATCAGAAATATTAATAAAAACATGATATGTGGCTCTGCTCTTTAAAGGAAAAAAAACTATTACACCGAAGAACCAAATAATTTATTAACGGAAGTTTAATTCAACAGATCTTTATACAATAGGTTCAATTTCAATAGTGAAAAGTAGAGAAATAACTGCTTCTAAATGTTCAGTTTTTCATCAATAGGATTTTTATTTGTTTTCTTCCATAAAGTCCCTCAGATTCTTAGCACAATGTCCCTCCTGCTTCTAGAAATAAGCTATTTAGCATCAGGACTACACTTATTTAGTCAACATTAAATTTTATTCATAGAAAATCCTAGAGGATACTTACCGGCTAGACATTTTTTCCTCAGGAAAGAATGGAGATTTTCCTTAGCCAAAGATGGAGCACCGAAGTAAGAGATTTGTGCTGGATATTTATATGAACATTGTCTTACTGATGGAAGCAATTACCTAAAGAAACTTACGAGCCAATCAGCTTGCTCCCAAGAAACAGAAGCATCTTTCAGGGCTCAAATTCTGCTCGAGATTTTGTCCTGCTGTGGTTTGAATATTTTCCAGGGACCCAAATCCCCATAGCAGAAATGGATTAGGAAGAAACAACAAGAGGAAACAAAGAAAGCTTATAGTCACACAGTCTGTAACATGCTCTTCTTGGCACCAGCACTTTGCCCTATTTCCAATCTTCCAGCTTAGAGACACTGGCATACTGCTAACTCAATTTTAAGGGGAAAAAATAGTCTCCCAATGCACCACAGATTCATTGGTTACCCTCTTCTATTCAGTAGGAGATCTCAGATAAGCATAATAAACAAAAGATTACAGCAGTTAATACAGGTAACCTATACACACTTTTCAATATATTTTTAAAAAGCAACTATCCACTCATCATATTCCTCATCATCTATTAAGGACACAGCACAAAAATGTGATCTGCCAACATTCCTTTTCTTGTTCCCTGGACTTCTTGTTTGCATATGAAAAGAATGGACAAAGGATAAAGGAAGAATGGGTTAAAGTTAAATAAAATACTTTAACTGTCATTTAGGACCTTCATTATCCAAATGCATCATGGTTCTGGTCATTTGTGGTGTGGAGGTTTTGTCACTTTGTGCAAAGCCTAATAATGCTTTCACACTGATGGAAGCTTCACCCTTCTAATGTAGAGCCACACAGGTAGGTAATCCGAGATTTACAATAATTCAGTTCAAAGTTATGATGCTTATGACTAGTTTTCATACTTATGACCATTGCAGCATCCCCGTGGTCACATGATCAGGATTTGGAGGCTTGGAAAATTGGCATGTATTTATGACAGCACACTGTCCTGGGATCATGTGATTACCTTCCTAGTCAGCTTCCAACAAGCAATGGGGGAAGCCAGATTTGCTTTATGACCAAATCATTCACATAACAACTGTGGCAAGAACATGGGGCAAAACTCACTTTAACTGGCTTGCTTTGAAAATTTGGACTCCGTTGTAAGTCAAGGATTATCTATATTGGTTTTAGTACAATGGTATTTTTTTGTGCCTCTTAAGATTTCTTGGTTTCTTTTCTCAAGTCTAGTATGAACCTTTTGCCTATTTATTTTAGGATACATAAATATCCTAAAGTAGGATTTCTTTGGAAATTAATAAGTTTTTCTTTGGAATTGCACAGGAGCCTTCATTGATCTTCTCAGGAACCTTCTCAAAGATAAATGCAGTTTGTCTATGGATGGATGGACTTTTACATGTTGTATTTTTACATATTTCTCAACCTAATTTATGGGTGGGCAGAGTTGCCAGCAATTAAATAGCATACAAGCCCAACAAAGAAAGTTTTCTCAGGTATTTATATATAAGGTATTCAGCTTTCTTCGGGTATTTTCCCATGTCATTATAGTTGTGCTTTTAAAGTTGTAGCAACGTTTTGGCAGAATCTCATTTGCCATCATCAGGCTTGTGTGTTCGGTTCGTCTGTGTATTGTGCTTGATTGGTGTTTCTAATATCATCTGTCTGTTTTGTAGCATTTTTTTGTCTTGATTGGTTTGGCAACATTGTGTTTTGTGTTTTGGGGGCTTTTAGTGTGGCTTGGCTTTGGGTGAATGGCCGGCTATCGTTTATTAGGAAGCTAGAGTTCATCTGGGTGGCGGGTTGGCGTGTGTTTGGGCTGGAGGTATTGGGGAGGGGTCTGTTTGTGCCCAGGTGTTTGCCTGGCTTGTGGTGTGGAGATCTTTCTATTTGAGAGTGCAGGCTTCCAAATGATTGACAGTCTGGTGGAATCATTTCTTTTATTCATGCTTTCAGGTCTTTTTTCAATCTCTATGGCTTCTCTGATGATTCTGTGGCTGTGGTTTTCTATAGTGGCTAGGGTTTTAGTGCCATTGAAGTTGATGTTGTGACCTGTGGTTTTCATGTGTTGGACTAGTGAGGAGGTGTGTTCCAGCTTTTTTACATATATGTACACATACATATGTATGTATATATATGTATATGTGTGCATACAGAAGCCTGATGATGGCAGATGAGATTCTGCTGAAACGTTGCTACAACTTTAAAAGCACAACTACAATGACGTGGGATAATACCC
>BLBF01000020.1:30995998-31014303 GCA_015471245.1 Laticauda colubrina | reverse complement strand
CAAGCCAGGCAAACACCTGGGCAAAAACAGACTCCCTCTGATAGCTCCAACCCAAACACCCCCCCACCAGGCACCCAGATGAAACCTGGCTTCCTAATAGATAATAGCCGTCATTTCACATGAAGCCAAGCTGTACTGAAAGCCTCCAGTGCAGGAGCAGAGTGTTGCCAGCTAATCAAAGCCACAAAACAGACAGAAGAAACCAGAAACACCAATCAAACAAACTCCAAGTCCAATAAACACAGACCAAGACTCCCAACCAATCAGGATGTAGAAAAAAACATCCTGCCACAATAATAGGGTAGCTTCAAATTTAAAACCAATGGCTGTGAGACCCTGACCCACATACAAACTCAATACAGAAGCCTGATGATGGCAGATGAGATTCTGCTGAAACGTTGCTACAACTTTAAAAGCACAATGACGTGGGATAATACCCGAAGGAAGCTGAACAGCACACATGTAAGTACCCGCGAAAACTTAAAAAAACAAATATATATATATGAATGTATGTGTATATGTTTGTATGTATATATGTATACACACACATATATTGCTTTGACTAGTCAGGTAGTAAATTGTTACAGGCATCAGGTCTTATTTACTCTATAAATAATAGAATTCATATTTAAAGCACTTAAATGTAAATTGATTTATATGCCATTTATAAAATTTAACAACAATTCAGCTACTTAACCCATATCTGCTTAGCTTTTCTGTTTACTTAGCCTGCTCAACTAACATTGGTAATTAGTTAAAACTTTTTAATTTTGCTAATTAAAACACATTGGCTGCATCATGAATTTTATTTTGATATGTTCCCTTTTGTCTTTTTTATTTATATTTGTATTAACTGGTTTTTGTAAGCATTTTTAACTATTGATATTTTTAATACACCATTCAGGTCCATCTTCTGTGTGATGGGCAGCAATAAAAGTTTAATAAAATAAGAGAATAAAATAATTTTTCCACTATACAAGCTCCTTTCTTTATTTTCATAGTTATAAAATAGAATATAATATTTCTGCTCCTTTCAGATGACTCAAGGCTCACTTGAAAAGCTTGTTTACAGTTTAAATGGTTCACATAGTGGAACATAGAAAGGGAATGAAATAATGTCCTTTAAATTCTTCCATTTAAAATTCAAGTCTGTATATGTATAGCAATGCATTTTCTAAAACATTCTTTTATACACAATATGAGTTATCTCCATTTAGATAGGTTTCATTGAACTATCTCTTCAGCAATTCCTAACAATCTGATATTTGCACATATGTATCATAAATAGAAAATACTTAGAACGAAAACACAAACAGGTGTAAGATGAAGAAGATAGCCTGAGCCATCTAATTCTACTAAAGCAGGGCTGTCAAACTTGCGGCCCACAGGTCAGATGCATTACACACTGGCCATGAGCAAAGGGGAAAAAAGTCCCAATACATCACGTAATGCCGTGAGTTTGACACCCCTACACTAAAGCAATATAAAAAATGAACAACTAACTTAACCATAACAAAGATTATGGCATATATGGACAATAGAGGGCCATTAATTACCATTTCAAACTATTAGAAAGAATGAATGAATTATTGCTTCATGGCTGTATAAGCAATATTGTTCACTTTTTCTAATCAACAGTTCAATTTCTGCAATAAAAGTGAGACTGGCAATCATTACCTTTATGACCATGCTTCATGCTCACTGTTCACAGCTGTGTTATTTAACTCAGCATTAATACATACAACATATAAATAGATTATATACTGAAAATCAACATTAACACAGTACTGTGGTATTCAGAATACAGTATGTTTGTTTTAAAAACAGTGCAAAGAGTTAGAACACGTTTGTATTTATAATTGTTACTAGTATATTTGTTTGTGATTGGTATATTTAATATACTCTTCATCTGTATCTTATTAAAAACATGAAAAAATGGAACTATTTACAATTTTGGAATTATTTTGTAAACAATGGCATTTATAAAACATACTTCAGGATTAATGAAAAAAAATTCATAAAATGCATACATGCATGAATGTGCTTACTGAAAGATTTCTAATGTTCACTTTCAAAAAGGTTTTTAAATAAATATATAACTGAGGTACAGATTAACTTTTCATGCTAACGTGTTTGGACTTTCTCAAGCTAAGTATTGGCTGTTTAATTGTAGGCTTGTGATCGAACAAGACAGCTTCACTTTCTGAAGTTGGAAATCTGCTCCGATAAATCTCTGGATATTCCTTCTGGAACTGTAAATCAAAACAGTAAATCATCATGCACATTACAATGTTTTTTAGCCAAATCAACTAACAATTCTTGCAAATATTTATGCCTAAATCACAAGTACCCTTAAATGTACAATGTAAACTTGTACATATAAATGTAAATTCCTACTTCTGGTCATGCATCTAGATAAAAAATCACGTTGCAAGAACTTTCTGATATTCTATGGGCCTACCTCTTTACCTATTTCAAAGGTTAAAGAATAAATTATTTAAAAGCTCATTAATTGTGTCTGTGTGTGTGTATGTATGTGTAAAACAAATATAAGATTTATAAAAGATATGAGCAGTGATTTGCAATGGTTTTCTAGCTGAGACACTAAACACAACTAGAAAATTGGAATCAGAAAACTGTATTGTTGGGTCTTTTCTCAGCAACCAGTGAATTTTTATTCAAGCATCTCTGAATCTAAAAGCAGCCAAAAGCCAGAAAAAGATGGTTTGTGTGTGTATGTGTATGTGTGTGTGTATACGTTGTGTATTCTGACAGAACTTGGAACAGAAACAATAGTTGGTTGTGACCTTTCTACCATACTTAATAAGGAATAGTTCTTTCATTTATGTACCTTTACACTTAAAATGACATAGCAGATGCATTTCATGATTAGGAGTACTAACATATTCATGTGAGAATCAGGATTCATTGCTGTTCCTCTGAAATGGAATGTGTACATATCTAAAGCTGCCCTTTAGATATACTGGAGTGCAATCCCTAGCACACATGTCCAACAGTCTTCCTAATTCAGAATTTTGTGAGTTGTAATCCACATTTAGAATACATGCTGCCGCTATAACAGATGTCAAACTTTAAAGCCTAACTATGTTATAAAACACTGTAACAGACCTTTAAATGAAATAATTTCAAGTTTTTTCAACTCTTTGGATTCTTCACAAAGAATGTAAGAGGGAAAAATAAAGAACAGTAACTTAAATGCAGTGGCTTAAACTCTGCTAATTTAGAGCCAGACTTGAGTCATGAGATTTGTTTAATACATTCTAGGACAAGTATAATCTATGAACCAATTTGTTCAGGAAAAAAAAAATCCCTCCGTATTAAGCTCTGCCATAGATGTTCTACTTTGCCACAAAGCAGATTACATTAAACTGTGTCAGGTGAACTTGAATAAATCAAGTAAATATTTAGAAAACAATTGTCTAGTATTATATGCAAGTTTTCATAATATATTCATCTTAAGAGTATTAATAATGTCAGAGACGATGCTAACCGCAAAACACAATGTAAATCTAACACACACTGGATTAAGAGAATGTGTAATCCCAAAAGTAAAAAACATTTCCCCAAACTCTAATGGTAATCTCTAATTTGCTCTTAACAGGAAACCTGTGGCACTTCAAGTAACTGCTGAACTATAAATTGTTATTGAGGAACGCATTGCCTGTGGTGAGATATCTGGAATGCCATAGATTGTTTGTTCCTAATATAACACAATGTGGCAGAAAATCTAGTTTTCAAAAAACCCCGCCATTTAGTCTGATTCTATGTGTCATTTTTCAGATTGCAGGTCTGGAAAAGAGGATGTTGTGTTTACCCATTATGGGTTTTAACACAACAGTTTGGGCTGGGGTAGGAACTGTCATCCTGCCATAGTAGAAAATTCCTCCATGTTATACTCATCCAAGAAGATTACAAAAAGAGGGGACCAATAATTTTTTCACCACCTTCAAATGAGCTGATGTCACGTCATATCTTTAACAGAGATACAAGCCTGGTCCAGTATAATAGCTTGTTAAAGGTTCTAGCAGGGGACTAGATAGTGGAAATCTGATATGACAAATCTAAAGCAATAATTTAGATCAAAGTTATTCTTGACAAAAGGTAAATATTCTTAAGACACCACTTTTGGAATTGCAGTCTAAGTCCTTTTTGCACCACAGTAGTTAGAGTGGCAATATAAAGTGGGACTGTAGAAAGCTTTCAAAAATAATCTAGCTAAAGGGATGCAGCTCCATGTTTTCTACAGAACACATTTATTACCAGAAAAAAATATTTTTGTTATCCAGATCTATCAAAAATAAACCAATCTCCCAAAATTACTTGAGGCCTTCTTGCCGAGTAATGATGTCTAAACAGTTCACCGATCTCATTACCTGTTTAAGTTTTTTCTTCTTCTCTTTGAGAGATAAATTTCTATCTTTAATAATGTTTTCCAAAAGTTCAGCTACTGCTGCCTGAGATACAGAAATCTTCTGTTCATCAAATTCCTGAGATGTAATCCTCATGCAATAGGAATAACTTGGAAATATGGTGCTCAGTTCTTCTTCAAGACATTCCATCTGCAAGCAAGCAAAAGCAAACAAATGGAACAGGACAGACAAGTGGATGACACCACCAGTTCTGGCTAAGAGCAAGAACTTCAATTCTGAAGCTCCAATCTGAGATCTAAAACAGTGGCTAGTAAGAAGATCTCTCTCTGATAAGCCAGAATTCTCTCACAATTTAATATAAAAATAAGATAAACATGCTTAAAGCAGTTGAAACATATCAGGAGAATACGATAAGTAAGAAAATAATAGGAAATGAATTCTACAACTAAAATAATTTTATTTCGATATTGGAACCTGTAATTGCAATTCTTAGCCTTCAATTCACTAATATACAACAAATGCAACTTTATTAAATTCCCCTGATGGCATAATGAAAAAGCTGGAAAGTCACTATCAACTGAACTATCAAAAAGCACTTCAGATAAGATGAATCATTCCAATATCGAAATATATTTTAGGTTCTAAGGCTTACATTTAATGAAGTCTGATTTACACACTAGATAACATTTCATAAGTAACTTAATTGCTGCATATTTTTAAAGGGAAAAAATTCTAAGATTTAAGATATTATCTGAAGCATATTTTCATATACAGATTTCATGGTAGATTTAGAGAAATTAAATAAAATTTCAAAAACTCTTCTGCTTTTGAGATAGCCTCTGAACAATTCAATGGGCCCAATTATGAGTTACTGAACTGCTGTATGCATCTGAGTGTACAGAATTTCAGAAAATTAAAAACCTTGGTCCTGATTCTTGCTCATAACCAGTTAGACTCAAAATTTATTGAAAACCAAACTGAATGATGAATGTTATTTCCACAAAATCTTCACTAGGAACTAATTTATAACAGAACTCTACCAATCTATAGTATTACTATACATTCAATAATGGTTTATACTCACATAAAACATTTTTTCAATGCCTGTTAAGCATGAATAGTGTCTTGTGGTTTATTTGAATCTTGGTGGTCAGGATGCAAATTACTGCAATTGTTAATTTTTTGTTAAAATTGTTCAAAAGTTCAAGACAGCAATGAACAGAAGTTCACTCTTCATGTATTACATTGCAAACTGACTATGGAAAATAATAGAAATGCCAGATCAGATAAATCATATCTGATGGGCATACAATAATCTATTTCGAACAAAGTCTCAATATGGGGAAATACTGTATATACCGGAAACATTAATGCAAACCATTTTATTTAAATCTGAAAAGTAGCAGTAATGGTCAGACAAGTTTGAAGAAACAATTCCCAGACCATGGCTATTAAAGCAAATTATGTATGTAACTCTGACTCAAAAGATGTTTATAACTGTTTTCCTTACCTGAGTAGTTTTTAATGTTTCAATGTGATCTTGAACTGCAATTTGTAAATATATAGGGACTTCTAAAATTTCCTGTTGGTGATCCATTAGAAAGGAAACTAATCTTATGGCAAGCCACTCATCTAGATCCACTTCTTTCTCACAGCACAGTATACATCGAGAAAATGTCTGTATCATCTGGAAGCATTTAAACATACAGTTATAGAACACCAAGTATTAAAATAACTTTCTGCTATGATAGAGAACACCATATTTGATTTTTAGTATGCAAAAAAAAAAAGTACACAGCAGGACAGCATAGGGCAACACTAGTTAAATTTTCATTAAATAAAAATTACATTACATTTAATAATGTTGACATAATTAATCCCTATATGTTTAATATCTCTATTATACATATACATTAGGAGGCAAATTTTGAACCATCTCTAAGATTTCACTCAAGGATTTGGGGGTGGGCAGGTGGGGGCTGCAATACATCCAACTTAGCATTTTTGGTATTAATTTGGATGTTACAAGCAACAAAGAACTGCATGCAGGAGAAAAGAGTTGCATGTAGGTAATTAAACAGACTGTGGGAGGACAGGTGAAATGTTTCCTGTCACTTCTGTATCTAGTACTGAAAGTATATGTGGCTGAAGAAGATCTCCCTTCTTTGGACCCTTACTTACTAAATAGATTTATTTATTAAATTTATATGCTGCCCATCTTACTCTGCAAAACGTTCATCATTAATAAAATGTTTATCTATGAATCTTTCTAGCACAAGCTATGAAGGCATCAGCTTGGATTGGTTCAATACAGATTCTGAACATGGAAAATGGCATCATGACAACTAATCAAAGCAGCTACCTTCAATCTTCAGAATCAGGGCCAGCTGCTGGAGGATAATAGTAGAAGAAGCCTACTGCTGATGCAACCTCTTTCAGGCCTCACTTTTGAAATGAGAAAGTCAAGCAAGATAGGACAGCTGAACTTATTTTTGCCTTAAATGTAACAATTACCAGTAAATACTTGGGCCCTTCTCTGTCAGTCTATACAAGGCCATTAAGATGTTGGCAGTTGATCTGGCATGCAAGACAAGGCAGGAAGGTTTTTATCTATGAATACATTTGTCAATGAAGTGACACGAATACCCTCTTAAAAATCATTACGAGAAACAATCATACCAAAGATCTAGTGCCTACTGAATCATGAAGTCGTGGCATATCGACATTTTCACTCATCCGAGAGATCATGCGCAATAAAAGTTGAAGTTTTCTGCGATTTGGTGGTGGAAGCAATAGACAGCAAATCTGCAGAGCTGCGATTGCAACTCTTTCTGAATGAGGTTGCAACAAATCTAGAAAATTATTGAATCAGAGAGGCATTATTTTTGCAACTTTCCGAGAAATTAAAATTCATTTGTTTTATATCATTAATGCAAGTAAAATCTGATTGATGTGCAGACCATTTATTTGTTGGTAATCTAAACTTTTATCTAAAAACATAAGATAACTTACATGGGGATTTTCCTTAATTTTATCCCTACACTAATTCTGTGAGGTAAATTAGGTTGAGAAAACTACTAGCCTATAATTATCTTCCATGGCTGCAGCAGGAATTGAAGTTAGGTCTCCGTAGGTCCAACACTTTAACCACTATTGGACACAGCCTCTCCTATTGTCTTCCATCTATTTAGCTGCTATATGATTAGTTATTTGAAATCACAATGCAAAAGATTCAAGTTACTTTATGTCATTTGAGTCATAGAAATACCAGCATTGGCAAGAAAACAAACATACATTTTGCATTAACATGCGTTCTAGAAAATACTGATGCTTGCAGAACAGATAGTATTAGCTTAAAATTTTTTTTACCTTCACAGGCTAATGAGTCACTTAAAATACCAGGATTGGCAAAATTACCCCCCTTAAAAAAAAAAAAAAAAGCAGATAAGCAAAGCTAGTTAGTACAAATGCATACAGATATGCTCCACAAAGCAATCTTACGTGATCTGCCAGTCAGCATAAAGAAGCTGGGAGAAAACATGTGTTCTGAAAGCTGTGTTGCACTTTTGTGGAATCTTTTTTTAATGGCCATATCAGAACCCACATATTTACTTCCTGTTTTAAGAGCCAGTTGGCTAGTGCTTTGAGTTTTGGGACCAAGGTTTACTCGATGTGGTTTTACTGTGATCTCTGCAACTGGAGCATGTATGGCACACCATCTGGAGTTTTTATTTCCAAATAGATTCTGAGACTGGCAAAGTTGCTTTGATTCCACGTTGCCACTAGATTTCTCTCGGTCAGGAACACTTGATGCAGGAACTTCCTTGAAGCCATGAGTCTGTTTTTCACTAACGTTATCCAAACATAGATCCAATGCAGAGACTGGTTTATTCTCACAGTGCAAGAGTTTGTTCTCATTATTTGTCAATGGCACAATATGTATTCCAGATCGAGAAAATTGTTTACTACAATTGCTTGTGGTTGTATCTGCAATTCCCTCCAAAGAGTGACACCTTGCCTTAAGCCTCAGAGGCAGAGCTTGTTCATTTTTCAGTTGTGAAAGATTCTGACAACTGCCACCTTTTTGTACATGAACAGTACCACTTTTACAAGTCATGTTATGGTGCTGAAAATTCATACTGCATCCTATTTCATTTGAATGCCTTTTAGAACCTTTATCAGAAGTCTCAGATTCATCTTCTTTGTCAGTGTCACGCTGAAGCAAACTTAGCAGAAGATATTCGGTTGACTTGAACGAGTTTAAATGACAAGGTTTTGAACGTACCAAATCGTTCTGGATACCAACATTTCCACTGGATCTGTTTGGGATTGTGATGTAGCCACACAAAACTATCAGAAAATGAAATACAAATTCAAATGCAGGCAATTTAGAAGCACAAGCAACATAATCAGAAAAATTAAAATAGAGATTAATGTTTAAAAGTTAGTGGTGGTGAAAGACTGTATGTTCAGTCAAAAGGTATTCAGAAACATACATGCAAAGGATAGCTCACATATGCAAGTGTACATAATGAATCATATTATGATTAGCAGTCTGCACAAAAGCTAAGATTATATTATGTATAGTAATTACACTTTATACTTGATAACTTGTTCTGTGAAACTAGACACACTTCTTTCCAAAATTAATATACGGTTGTAGCATCTTAGGTCTTCTCAATTATATACCGGGATTCTGCACCACCCTGATATGAATGGATACATACCTAAGATCTTCACAAATAATTCATAATACTGAAAAGTAAGCAAAGGTTCAGAGAGACTAAGAAAATAATCAGCAACTGTTTTGAACACATCTCGCTCAAAACCCGTGTATGTTGGCTGACTCAGGTCATTACATCTAGGCCCTGAAATGCAAGAGGAAAGAAATCTCAACAACACTGATCTCCATGATATTTCAAGTCCTATGAATAGCAGGGCACTGCTTTTCTAACATCCTACATAAACAATTCATCAGATGAAATATTTATGAAATTAAATCGGATACTACTGGATACAAGATCTTATCAAGATTTATGTATATATGACATAGCAAAATCATTAAAACCTGTTCCTTATAACGAACCTGTTATAAAGAACAGGTTCACTGAAACATGCATTATTTTTGATGCATGTTTTTCATTATTCTATATATTATATTCTTTTTATTGGCACTTTATCTCACATTCATTTTCTAAATTCAGATACTGTAACATTTAGAGCAAAATAATTTAATGGAATCTACAAGTATAGTCAGGTCAGATGAGGAGACCGCAACTCATTGGTAGACTCACATTACAATGAACAAGGACATGCATTCAATTTTTCAGCTAAGATTGCTGGCCGAGCAGATACAAAAATACCCAAGGAAATGATTGAAGCTGGGAAATGAGTCCTGATTTACCATTAGCTTATCAGGTACTTAGGAGTCAAGGACTTGACAATATAAGAAACAACAGCCAATGACTTAATAACTGGCCCTTAACATCCTAATCAACAACTGAAAATGACACACAACTACACACCACATAAACGCTACACATACAAATAGCCCAAAAGCTCAGAAGACTAAACTCTGGTCCTAGTGACCAACCCAGATTGTATCCTGCTACAAGTATAGTGTTTACATTATTGTTTACTTTTCTTCTTTTTGCATTGTATTTTTCTTATATACTTCTAACTTACAGTTTGCCAAACACTTCATAGCTGACAATACCCAGTGAGGGAAATCTTCTGCAAGAAAAGAGGGAGATAAAAGATTTACCAGCTATTACTTTCATTCCCAAACTACTGAAACTTATTTGTTATATTTGTATTTTATCACTCTTCCAAGGATTACAACAGCACATACAGAAAATGCTTAAAAAGCATATAATTGTAAACTTCATATTTACTATACCACAATTCACTCGTGGCTATTTTTTGTGATTGAATGGGAATCTGAATGTAACTTACCAGGTCCCAACACTGATTTTTAATGATAAACATACTTCAAATAGCAAATTGAGAAGTGAAACACAATAGGTCAACTTTTTAAAATTTTACTCATAATTTTAAACTGCATTTAAAATTAAAATATCTATTAGATCAAAATGCTATAATCTATTTACCTAGAATCTCTATTAATGACATTATAGTTTTTCTGTAAATGAATGCAGATAAAGCTTTTATGTTTAAGACAGGTGCCTACATCCCCAATACAAAAGATACTACATCACACTTTTGCTCATGTTTAAGCTGGACATAGCTTTAAAAATTACATTATAGCACTTGCCTGATTTATCTTGCAGAAAAACAACTCCATGTTTGGTTGTATTAGTCATGTTATATATTATGTAGCGAGGAATTATTTGTGCTGGATGCAAGATGTGTTCTAAAGAAGGTATACCTAAAATTGTTTGCAGACTATGAAGAGGAAAAAATGCAATCAATTCAGAAACCTTTTTTAAGCAATTCTCAAGGAAACAGGTTTGTAAAAATTCAATATATCTTGCTTTAGGCAACTAAAAAATGGTTAAGAATTACATTTTACATAGCTTTGTCAGCCAGCCAAATTATATACCATATATAAAATTTGACTGAATCATGGGGTGACCAAAAGAGATAAACATTTAATATAGCAGAAGAATTATTATTTTATGGTTCCTCTTTAGCTTTTATGAAAAGGACTAGTCTAAATTCTAGAAATGTGCAAAATTTATTATTCTAAATATGGAATATTCTGGGGAATAACAAATAATGCTGATCCATCTGTTTTGGACTAAGTGAATAGTTTTCTCCAAGTAAATGTTTCTGGAGAAGTTGTTTGTAAATCTGAAATACTACAAACTACTTTCTATTCTGGAAAGTGTAAAACTGATAAAGTAGAAGGACTGAATTGGTGAGGTCTGGGGGGAAAAGGATACTCCTGTGTTCTACAAAATGGCCCATTTTTGAAAAGTTTTGGACACAATCATAAAATTCCCTGTATTCCTTAAAGCATCTTACGGAGAGAGCATTAGTAAGATCACAAAAGGAAAAGACTGAAAGCTAACAAACTCATTTTAAGTCGAATAGCAATTTGATGAAGTTCTATACCAATACTACAACTAAATAGATAAAATGATTTCATTTACCTCCTATTTAAGTAATTTAAATAAATAATTTTTTAATGATACAGTAGAAGTGTAGTAACACAAGCTTTTTCATCCGTTTGGTATGTAAGTTTTCATAAATTTGATTTTCAAAATATTACGAGAGCAAGTATATATAACACAAGTTTATATATCAAGAAACTGCCCTGAAGAGATACTAGAATAATCATTTTCCCAGAAATTGTTATTCTTATTTCTAAAATCTATGGGAAAAAGGAAATACATCTGTTACTTACTGTATCATAACAATGTTTTGCCAAATTTCTTCTATATCTGCTTGAGTTATTTGTCTATCACTCGCTACCCATTTTTTATCATCTTCATATTTCACATTTTCTTTGTTGTTCTGCAAATATGGAATTGCAAGCACCTTGTAAAAAGCATGAGACTTTTATTCAAAATTCAGCAGAGAATACTGATAATTTTAGTCCATAATCCATTTTTTTTTGTCCCAACTAAGCTAGCAGGAAACTGCCAGCAGTCACAGTGACACCTGCTTGTGGACCAGATGACCTTTACAATATTTATTTCAAAATGCAGCAGTAAACTTTGGAAAGTGGAAACCATTACTTGCCATCTTTTTTAGCAGAAAGGTACATATAGCCCTCAACTTATGACCTCCAAATTTGAGCTCCCAATTTCCATGGCTAAATAAGACAGTTAAGTGAGTTTTGTCTCAATTTATGACCTGTCTTGCCACAATTCTTAAGTGAATCATTATAGTTGTTAATCATTGTAGTTGTAGTAATATAGTTGTTAACTGAATCTGGCTTCCCCATTGACTTTGCTTGTCAGAAGGTCGCAAAAGGTGATCTCATGACCCCTGGGGCTCAGCAACGGTCATAAAAGCATGCTAAGTTGCCAAGTGTCTGAATTTTGATCATGGGGTTCCTGCAACAGTTGTGTGAAAAATGGTCATAATTCACTTTTTTCAGTGCCATTGTAACTTCAAATGGCCACTAAATGAACTGTTGTTAGTCGAGGGTTATCTGTAATGCATAATTTATACAAAACAAATAGAAACCTGATATGACTCAAACCTCATTATTTGTGCACAACAGTTGGACATAATTGCAAATAAAATTGGCAAATCAAGCTCACTTTTGATGGGCCAAAACAGAAACAAGTGCCTAATCAAGATAAATTATTACATATACCTTTTAAAAATGATCCATACTTGTTAAGTTCAAGAATAATCATTTTTAAAAGATTGCAAAGTCTACCCAGAAGAACTTCTATGTTTTCAGGATCATCTAAACCTGAGGGAAATGATACTCCATATAAAGACTTCACCTTGATAAGGCTCAGTCCCAGTTTAGGTATTAAACTGTAAACACAATTAATCAATAATAGATTACCTGACATTCCTGAAGGTTATGTTTTTTAGGAGTTCTCTTGGAGTACTGAGGTAATTTAAACATGCTTTCTGTTTTTTTGGGTACATTATGCAGGGTTTCTTTCAATGGATATCGACGTGGCAAAATTTTAACAGGAGAAGCTGAAGGAAATCTATAATTTGACACAGGAAATATCAATGTAGCAATTTAACTGATATGAAACAAAACTCTTCACGGAGAATTTTGTCCTTTTGCAAGATAGATTGGAGATAAAAGAATATTTGGAAAAAAACAAAAATTTTCAAATACATCAAATAAATAATTTTCATTAGGAAAATAGGTATATCAGTCACTTTTTGGTGCTACAATATAGATTTTGCCATTTTACAAGATACAGCACTTTTGGTACAAACAAAGCATTTATTATATTGGGTTACTAAATTTGATCTTTTGAAACAGACTTTTTAAAATTCCATATTGAATTTATGGGTAAAATATGTAAATATCTCTGTTCCAGTAAGCCACAAAATAAGGAAACCAGTCAAACCTTTACAGTCAATATATGATCATTTTTACAGATTCTGTCAATAATTCTGTAAATTACCTGTACAAGTTATGATTGTCATCCAGATTTTCTGAACCCCATCTTCCTTTTATGTCCTCAATCACATGATTTTTAAGAAATTTCCTTAACAGCTGAATAGTTTGCTGCCTAGTAACTTCTGGACCAAAATTAATATTATTCCTGAGTAATGCATGAAGCCAGTCGATTGCTTCGGCAGCAGTAAAACAATTTCCATATTTTCTAAAGTGTTGTCTGTGTTTCTTTTGAGGCATTTGTGCCCGAAAGTATTTAGTAACTTCATTCCACTGTAAGTCAAATGAAATTGAAATGATTTCATAGAAATGAAATTGTAAAGGGAGAGGACACAGAGAAATAAAAGACACATAATATATCAAATTGATGCTGAACCCCTTTACGTTTTCAAGTGATATAGTGCAAAAAGTAGATTCAATGGTTTGTTGTTAATTTTTTTTTTTTTTTACAAACAGTAATTTTAATATATTTGACAGTCTTGTGCTGCAACCAAGACTTTACTAACATAGAATAAAACCTTCACTTCAGCTGTCAAACCTGATGAAATCTTGTTACTACTTCAGGGCATGAAAAGACACATGAAGACCATTTAGAAATGGCTCTGAAAGTGGATTCTCAAGGAGAGCAAAAGAAACTCGGCTGAATCCTGATGTTTTGGGTTTTTTTTGCACTAGAGATTTGCCTGATCACCGTCCAGTGACGCTCCTCTGTCACCGATGCCAACGTGAATTAAAACGTGAACAAGCTCCACATCTTCGGAGCACCTCTCCAGATTGGCCCGTGGATTAGGCTTAAGTTTGGAAAACTTTCACGGACTGCGCTCGACGACAAGCAAACACCTTTAACGTTGGGCTCGCACGTCAAGACAGGCGCACATGCGCCCAACACAACAGAGATCAATGAACTCCCATGAGAACTGGCTCTCCAGAAAGCACCCTCCCCGCTTTTTTTTTTTTTTTTTTACCAGCTTGGTGGCGCGATAAGGTCCGGGAGAGACCACCCGATTCTCCATCGCGGCTACAACATCGCGCAGCCAACGAACACAACGGCCAAACGGCAGCTGTCCACACAACCGAACAACCGCTGCCTGGAGGTTTGAACTGCGTTCCGGAGTTTCTGATTGGTGAAGTTGCGGGGCCGCGTGACCCAGAAACCGGAAGCCAGGTGCGCGTGCTCGGAGGCGTCACGTGGCAATGGGGAGCGATTATAAAAACGGAGGAAAAGCGTGTGGTGTTTCCACCTCAGTCTCTTGCGTTAACGGAGCGCGGGGTGGGAAGTCCCGACTATTTGCTGATCAATTCTCGGCCCTTTGGCTAAGATCGAGTGTAGAATCTCAGGCTAGCTGAAGGGGCTGGGCTGAGTAGCACTAGCCAGAGAAGAAAAGTGTTTTAAGGCTGAACTAGTCCTGTTGGATGGCTCTAAACGCGCACCATTTCAGTATTTTGTGCAAATGTTCAAACTCGAATTTTCGGAAGATTTATTACAAGTCTTTTTTTCCCTTGGCCGAAAGAGGTGAATGCCCTCAGAAGTCTTATCAAAAGTGGTTTTTATTTTAAAAATGAAAGTTGTCTACCCCCCCACCCCCAACTAGTCTCAACTGTCAACAACTGCCCTTCAATCTCTCACACCATCCAATACAACTGATGAAACTTCCATCAGTAGGAAGCCAAAGGGCTTCAATCAGCCCAGTTGCCTTTTCAAAAATAGAAACCCCTTTTGATATAACTATGATCTGGGTGACTGAAAATAGATCCTCTTGCACGATTTGCTAATACTGATGTGCCTATATGTCTGTGTGTGGGAACTTAGCTGATTTATTGGATTTATTCAAATTATATACAAATGTAAAGGGGGGCTTAAAATACTGTATACCCCTACATATTGCCTCACTTTGAGTTTCCTGCCACCAGAGTTCCTGTCTGAGAGTAACCACCACTATCATCTCTACTCTTGGGTCACAACTGATGCCACACATGAAACTCACGGCAAGTGTATTTCGAGGAGTAAACTTCCCTCCTTTCTGCTCATCCACTTCTTGCTTACAAACATCAGCCAGCCTTCTCCACTGTAAGATCCTGGATGAGGGAGGCCTTACTGCAGATTAATAGTGATAAAACATTTAATAGTAAAGCTGAGTTTACCATGAGCCAAGGGCCCCCATACCCCACACAAGGCCGCGTGCTCTCTCCACTTCTCCTTATACACCAATGACTGCATCTCAAACAACCCATCTGTTAAACTTCTGAAGTTTGCAGATGATACAGCAGTGATTGGTCTCATTTGAGACAATGATGAATCCGCATAGAGTCAGGAGGTTGAACAACCAGCCTCATGGTGCAACCAGAACAATCTGGAACTGAACATACTCAAAACTAGAAATGGTGGTAGACTTCAGGAGAAACCCTCCCATACTATCACCTCTTACAATACTAGGCAACACAGTATCAATAGTAGAGACTTTCACATTTCCAGATTCTATCAAGACCTAAAATAGACACCTAACATCAAAAATGTCATCAAAACACAACAAAGAATGTTCTTTCTGCACCAACTCAGAAAGCACAACTGCCCAAGGAGTTGCTGATACAGAGCTACAGAGGAATTATTGAGTCTGTCATTTGCACCTCTAGGACTGTCTAGTTTGGTTCTGCAACCCAACAAGACCGACACAGACTTCAGAGGATAATTAGGACAGCAGAAAAAAATAATTACGACCAACCTGCCTTCCATTGAGGACCTCTTTACTGCATGAATCAAAAAGAGAGCTGTGAAAATATTTACAGACCCCTCATATCCTGGACATAAGCTGTTTCAACTCCTACCCTCAAAACAACACTATAGAGCACTGCACACCAGAACAACTAGACACAAGAACAGTTTTTCTCCGAACACCATCACTCTACTAAGCAAATAATTATCTCAACACTGTCCAACTATTTACTAAGTCTGCATTACTATTACTATTAATCTTCTCATCGCTTCTATCACCCATCCCTTCCTACTTATGACTGTATGACTGTAGCTTTGTTTCTTGTATCCTTATGATTTATATTGACTGTTTTCTAGTATGATTTGATTGTTTATTTGTACCCCATGACGATAGTAAGTATTGTACTTTATGATTCTTGACAAATGTATATTTTCTTTTTATGTACACTGAGAGCATATGCACCACGACAAATTCCTTGTGTGTCTAAACACGCTTGGCCAATAAAGAATTCATTCGTTCATTCATTCATTTAAAGTCATAAAGGGTCAGATGACCAACATTAAGGTGAGCCCAGAGGGCTCAAAGAGGAAAATAGTACATGGCATCAAGTACATTTCCCCAAGAACAGCCAGCCCTGTCTCCTACTGAACTTTTCTTGCCTATCAAAGTTGAGATTATAAACAGACTACATCAGTGCTTTTAGCAGGGCACTGGTTGGCTCTCTCTTTGGGACACAAGGCCTAGTTTCCTTCTGTCTCTTGACAACAGATAGATTCCCGCCATATAGGAATGAACTCCCACACTTGGCATGATCTGTTTTTATGGAGTTACTCATTTGTGTCTATATATACTCTAGAGGGGTGTATTTGTATATGTTTTGTTTCCCTGGAAAATTGCTGTGGTGCCTTTATAAAAACACTTAGTTGAGAATTAATTTGGTCATTTGTGTTGAATTAAAAAGGTTTTTAAAAAATACTTTTGAAACTCTGGAATATATTTGGAAGGAAATGTTAATCTATGTCCTGCTTTTGTTGCAGAAACTCATAAGTATCTTTTCCAATTTTATTTTTACAGTAACAATCCTGTGATAGTGTCTGGATAGAGAAAGAGTTCATGTGGTACTTTTTCAAGAGGCAACTGGACTTTCTGTTTTTTTCTTTGAAGATGTTTCACTTCTCATCCAAGAAGCTTCTTCAGCTCTGACTGGATGGTGGGGAATGGAAGTCAGAACTGAAGAAGTTTCTTGGATGAGAAGTGAAACATCTTCAAAGAAAAACCAGAAAGTCCAATTGCCTCTTGAAAAACACCTTTGGGACAACAATGATCTGGATGACTGAGAATCTCCATAAACATTTAGTACATGTGTAGCAGGATCATAGAGGTCAATGCTCCAGTTGATTGTTATATCTTGTATCCATCCATTCAGACAGAATATATATTATATATTTTCAAACTGGATTGGCCAGAAAGATAAGTAACATAACATATAAACACAATTAGAAATCCTGAAAGTAGGTAAGTGTATACTCATTTCTGATAGCAAGAACTTCAGGAAAGATCACGGGATGTGCTGGGGCTTTGGATGACTTATTTAAATTCTACAGTGTGATCAATGTTATTAACTTTATATGTAGTTTCTAAAATATATAGGTATATAAAATAACATGTACATAACTATGTATACTATATGTTATAAATGTTTAAAATGTTGCTATCACAGTTAGCTAAATAAAGTGTTCTTCAAGCTCTGGAATAAAATAAAAGTTTACTATATTTTATTCTGAGTGATCCCTGAACTGGATGTTTCTTTCTTTAAAAAAGAAAAAAAGGAAAAAAAACTTTTTTATTTCCCTTTTCAAGAAAAAGAAAGTAAAAAATATTTTACCTTTCTTGTAGCCAGATGGTGTTGCTTTCACCGTGCAATTACAAAAGAGCAGCTCTCTTAACACATTGCCCCAATTTTAAATAGGAATGACTTTGTGGTTGTGGTATGTGGTTTGAATGTGTGGAAAGGGAACTTCATGAGGACAGTGGTGTCACCCAGGCAGGAAAAGCCCAAAGGGCTTCTCAGTTTTCTTGAGAAAATTCTTGAAAAAATTAGAAAATGACAAGAAAATTCCCAATAACCCACCACAA
>BLBF01000020.1:30974661-30990998 GCA_015471245.1 Laticauda colubrina | reverse complement strand
CAAGCCAGGCAAACACCTGGGCAAAAACAGACTCCCTCTGATAGCTCTAACCTAACCCCCCCACCAGGCACCCAGGTGAAACCCAGCTTGCTAAAGAATAGCAGCTTGCTAATGAAGAGCAGCTTGCTAATGAAGAGCAGCCGTCCCTTCACACAAAGCCAAGCTGCACTAAAAGCCTCCAACACAAGAACAGACTGTTGCCAGCCAATCAAAGCCACAAAACAGACAGAAGAAACCAGGAACACCAATCAATCAAACTCCAAGTCCAATGAACACAGGTCCAGGCTCCCAACCAATCAGAATGGACCAGCCTCAAATTTAAAACCAGGTGCTGTAAGACCCATATCCATACAGAAGCCTGAGGATGGCAGATGAGATTCTGCTGAAACGTTGCTACAACTTTAACAGAACTACAATGACGTGGGATAATACCCGAAGGAAGCTAAACAGCACACATGTAAGTACCCGCGAAAACCTAAGAAAATATATGTTGTAAAATTTCCTTTCTTTTTTAGATGTATGAAGGATCTATATGTAGGCTGAGAAATGAGCCCAAGAAATTCCATGCATGTAGATTTTATGGTTTTATAATATCTCTGTTTATTATGCAGACAGTTGAGCAGAGACATTTTCTACTTTGGTCAGTGAGTCCTGTTTCCAAATAATTGAACTTTTTTTTAAATAAATAAAATCCATTATATCTTTTATTACAGAATCAGTTTCAGGGTGGGCAGATCCTAAAATAATTCACAGCTTGTTTTCAGGCATTAATTTTTTATACTTTATACTCAGCAACAGCTCACAAAGTAATATTTATATTGGAAGAATGAGATCTTGCCTGAGATTTTTGCTAATATACAGTACACTGAATGTGATAATGCTGATTACTTGGATCCATTTCGGTCCAGGATCATGCTTAGCTTTGTGAAAGTAGCAATTTTAATAGCTCTGGTAGATTAGTTTATGGAATATATCCTTGGTTTTGCTGCACCGCTCCGAGGCTTTAAAGAGCATTAACCACATAATCCTTTGGATAGTTCTTCTTGGATGAATATTTTTTCAGAAGTTGATGTTTGAGGACTTGTGCTGCAGCTCATGATAAGTGGTTGTTGAATGTCACAAGGTTTTATCTAGTCCATTAATATTAAAAAAAAATGTTAATAAAATAAATAGACAAAGCCTGAGGTTAATTAATACTGTAATTTTCATTTTCATCTATAGAAGGAAGCTCTATAGATTTCCTGAATTTAAGATGGCAATTTTTGGATAGATGAGGGAAATAAACTTTGTTAGCTCAAGCCAAGATAGGTGTAAAATAACACTGGAAGCTCACCAAATTTAGATAAAAGAATACATATAATTTCAATCTATAATGCTGGGGTTTTTTTAGGTGGTTGGCATTAATTGGAGAATAGCTCGTATGGAAGTACTTTTTTGTCACTTGCACTATTACCTAGAGATACCATGTTATTTCTCAAATATTAATACTCTGAACAGATGCTGAACTGCTATACTGTAATGGGTTATTTGTGTTTCAAGAAAATTCAGCTGGTTCAGAAGATGTCTGTCTGGATACTGCTATGAGCTAGCTAAGCACTCACTAGAGTTCAATATTTCACAATTACATGAATTTCCAAGATTTCCAAATTCAGTGCTAAGTCTGCTTTTAAACTTCAGTATTTACAACCAGAAATGCTTGTAGACATGTTTTTTGTACAAGTTTGCCTTCATTTAAAGTCACTGGGATTGTTTTTCACTTGCCTACCATAAGAAATGGCTGCAAGATTGAGGATACAGGAAGAAAAGGCCTCATACTTCTGAAATGAACATTGATTGTGGGTATTAAATTCTTTCATTGCAGAACTTCTGTGCTATAAAATAGGGACTTGTTTCTGTTGGTTTATAAAAATTTTGAACTGCTGGTTTTATTTGTAGTGATTGATAGTGTTGAGAAACACTGTTTTATGCTTCAAAAATCCTTCAAGGGTATTATTATAAGCTCTTAACAGAGCTTAAAAAACTTGGCAGCAATATAAGGTAAACCAACTAGTCTGATTTAGGGCAGAATTCTTTATTTTTGTCCTAAATTCAATAGACTATGATTTAATTATTTTATCATGGACTGATTTTTCTTTGATAGAAGATACAAGGTTTTGTACAGCAAAACAAGGTTTTGTACTAGCTTTTGTACAGCAGCAAAGTTAATACCAATGTTATAAAATTAGTACAAGTGCAGATGGAGAGATGGAACAGGTACACTTTTTCAAGATTGGACCATGCAAATAACAAATATATAAATATAAATAAATATCAACAAATAAATAAGAAAAATTCAAAGAAGGAAATACCTTTTCCTTTTTTCGTTGACATGTTTTGTGTTTGCCACATGATGGTGCTATTGAATTCCTTTTTTAGGCATGTAAATAAATTATAGAACATGAGCTATTTGAATGTTTATCTGATATTCTAGTATCATGGTAACAGAATTAAAAATGAAAAAATACATCAGAAATTATTATAATCCTGTTTTTATAAGATACAAGTGATAGCACAGCCTTGTTTTCTTTCTAAACATTTCTAAATCCTAGGTAATTGTTGGAAAATCATGTCGAATGTTGAATGTTTGGAACGGTTTACTCCTTTGCTGCTCCAGTCAATTCTGAATTTGTTAATTAGAATATCAAGGCAGAAAAATATGGTGTGGTATTTCATTAGGAACAAATATACACACAGTTTTTGCCTTTCATATACTTTAACAAAACTTGACATAATTGAATGTCTAACGTGTGTGTATAAACATTGTGATACTTAAATATGTCATTTTACCTCCATATGCCTTTTTTCATGTGATAGGTCAAAAAACGTTGTACTTTCTTATATAGCAACTGTCTTAGAGAAGAACCTGGGAATTTAGCTGTAATAATTACAGTTCTTTACACTGCTAGTTAGCTTTTGGCATGCAATCTTAGGGTGAAGTTTTATTTACTTGGTAGTTTTAAAAACGTGTTTTTTTGACTACAAAATAATTGTAAATAAAAAGGTGATTTGAAACTGAGGTGGTTGAACCAGCGTCCTTGAAGACTCTGCTGTGGTTGAGAGCTTGAAGACTTTCCTCATCTCCAGTGCTCAGACAATGGCATAACCTCTATCCTGTGATTTCCTGGCAAAGAACAGCCATCCACAGTACAGATGGGCAGCCTCTCCCATTGTCAACAATCTTAGACCCATTCTGTAAGAATGATGAGAATTAGCATCAGGTACAGTCATCATCCAGTTAGTTTCATTGCTGAGTGGAGACTGAGTTTAACTAATTTCCTCAATTCTAGATCCATGTAATCCTAGATCTGTCTAGTAATTTTGTGATAGAGAGTCCCCCCCCCCCCAAACTCAGGCCTTAGAGTGGCATGTAGGCAGCTGTACTCTGAAAAAAAGTGAACAGATTCAGAGCAGAAATTAAATCTGAATTTATTTAGCTAACATATAGGCTAATTCAAATCTTTCTATAGCACGATGAACATTTATGACACTATAGGTGTGGTTTTAATTAAGTTGATTTTAATGCATTTTCTATTTTGACACTTCCAATTTTAGTACTCAAGTAAGTGTAAAGTATATGAAATGTCAGAGTTGATAAGCATAATGAAATGAGATGAAAATAAAATCAAGGCATATTTGAGTAATGCTACGGAAGCGTGCCAAGCTTCCCACATCCATTTAGTCAGAGGAGTTTCTGCAGGAAGTTTATGATTACCAGCAGATAGGTTTATTCCACCTAAGGATACTGAGAACAGGTCTTTTCATTAAATGAGAATTCATATTGAAGATAAAACTTTGTCCCTGGCAGTTTAAGTAAGGTGACCAACCGTCCTCCTTTAGGGAGGACAGTCCTCCTTTTGTAAGTCCTGTCCTCTCTCGAAAAGTGTCCTCCTACATGTCCTCCTTTTTGAGATTTGAAGACTAATCTGTAAATCTCTGTATTTGATCGATGCCAATCCGATCTGTTCTGTGTGATGTGATGTATTTGTATTTGACATGGCGATTCATCAAGGCTCAGTACAGTGCGGCGAGATGGGATTATGAGATGCATGTGCTCCACACAAGAGAATTGTTTTGAGAGAGTGTGCTAAGCGCAAGAGTGCATTGCGCGCAAGTGCCTTTTTTTTTTCTTCAATTTATTTGTGTCCTCCTTCTCATTGTAAAAAAGTTGGTCACCTTAGTTTAAGGGATGTAAATCTCCCTTGAAATATAATAATAACTAGCCATATGATTATTTCTGGAACATTAATGTTATTGTTCGGGATAGTTAACCATCACAGTCAATAATGCTGTAAAATTTGAGAAGAGTAGAGTAGATTAGCATAGCATAACATTCTTTATTGGCCAAGTGTGATTGGACACAAAAGGAATTTGTTTCCAGTGCATAAGCTTTTAGTATTCATACAAGCAACAAAATGATAAATCGTAACATACAACATAAATCATAAAATACCACCAACAAAGTAATAGTCATGAGATACCAATAGGAATAATATAGGAAGCTTAACATTAGAAGGCTAAACAAAGTCATGCTGTAATAACTTTAAACTTTATATTTTCAGGTAGAATTTGAGCTCCACCATTGCTAAGGGTTTGTGCTTTGGGAGTTTGTTTATAACAATTAGAAATACCATAACTGGCAACTAAGTTTCATAGCACTGCAGTTCTCTTATAGTAGACATGATTAAGCTGGTGCCCTCCAGTTGTATGAAATGAAACCTCTTGAACTCCCCATTAGTGCAATCATGTTTGTCTTAAAGACTGAGACAAGGTACCAGGTTTGGGAAGAAAGACCTCAACATTTTCTATTTGCAGTGGAATGATATTTCTCAGCATTTCCCTCTATCTGGGGATAGATATTAATAATTCTCTTTGTAGAGGAACATTTAAGGCTTTGTCAACAGGATTGACATTTAAAGGATTGTATTAGATTCCATCAGTAATATCCCATTGTTCTTGGAAGATAAATACCTGAAACTATATGTCTTGCTAACATGAACAGAGATTCAAAGCTACTCTCAAGAACTGACAGGCCATTCAGACTGAGTTTACTCTCTGCGAGATGAATGGGAAGAGATACCATTAATCCCCAAGGCAAAAGAAGTCTCTACAAGAAAGAACAGATTATGTTCCAAAGAGAAATAGAACCAGCAGTGCTGTGTGTGATGTAATTAGTCTTCTGTCTGAAGTTGTTTTCCGCCCCATTTGGCTACAAGCTTGTAGACTGAGTTTCGTCATCACAACATCAGGTCTGTGCCTTGTTCAAATGTCCTTTGAAACTCTTTCCAGCTCTCTGTGTTTCCTGCTTCATTCTTACTTTAAGGCATAGTTCGTCAAGAACTTAATTCTACTGTGCCGCAAACATATCTGTCAACCATTCATGCAATTAAGAGAAAATATCTGCTAGCGTTTCCATGGCATCAAAACATTTCAGAAGAACAATCAGCCCACACAGGTTCTAAGAGCTCTAAAATAATACTTCAATGCAAGATTTTGAGTGAGCTCTACATTCATTACAGATTAACACAGTTCATTCCTAACTGGCCAACTAAATACAGTTCTGCCAGATGCTGTTGACATTTATTTCATAGTACTAAAATCTCCTTAATTCAGGCTACTGATTAATCAGTCTTTGGATAAATATAGGCAATATATATATTTGACTTGTAAAAGTGCACATCCTGTCAAACTGGGTATTAAGGCATGTCTTATATATCATCTGGGGGTGTGTAATTTCTGTCTATAGGCTTTGCCAATCTCCACTTCATTCATTATCACCACATGCTGTAATTTTTCCAAATGATGTAGAAAATATGTCTCATAATCCAATGCTTTTTTACCTATAGTATTAAATATTCAATCAGCCTTTATCTAGGAAACTGATCAGCAGAACTGAAGGACTTAAGGCTAGGTCACACTGGCTGACGGATGCAAAATGTATGCAAAAAGGACACAGCGGATGAGCAAAATTTTGGGGGTGGCTCCATCATTGTTATCCACTCTCAAAAGTGCCCCAAATTTGCATAAACAGAATGGACAACATGGAAAGGAACAGATGGGGGTAGTACGTAGTGAGGATGGAAAGCGGATGTTCGTAGGAAGCCTAGCGGATGGAAGCAGATGACACATCCGCAGAGCTTCTGGGGGAGAATAGCGAAGTGGACATGTAGTGGAAGGAGTGGATGCGTAGCGGATGACACGGATGCATCATGGACGCCTATAGGATGCATAGCAGATTCGTAGCGGATGCTTAGCGGATGCAAAGCGTTCACTGCGCATGCGGGGAGGATGAATTGCGTCAGCTCCGTGGATATAAAAAGATGCAGCTCGCAAACAGTCAGCATTCAGAGAAAAGACCTGCTGCCAGAGACATCTTGAAAGAACACCATGGTTCGACAGTCAGGGAAGAAGGGAAAGCCTGTGCCTACTCCTGCCAGCCCTGACAAGAAAGACAGAACCACCATCCCACCCCCGGTGCTGACTCTGAAGCTGCTGGTGCTTCTGCTGCTGCTGCTGATGCTCCTGGTATTGCTGCTGCTAGTGCTTCTCCTGCTGGTGCTGCTGGTGCTTCTCCTGCTGGTGCTGCTGGTGCTTCTCCTGCTGGTGCTTCTCCTGCTGGTGCTGCTGATGCTTCTCCTGCTGCTGCTGCTGCTGGTGCTTCTGCTGCTGCTGGTGCTGCTGGTGCTGCTTCTCCTTCTGCTGCTGCTGCTGCTGCTGTGATGGACCAGCCCCAAGGCCCTCAAAGCCCGGCTGCTGAAGGCCCTGAAGCCCCTGCCAGAGGGAGGAAGAGGCAAGGCCAAGGAGAAGGGAAAGAGGAAACAGTACTCCATTTCCGAAAACCATGAGGAGGAGGTGCTAGAATGGCTGAGGAAGAACGAGTACCTCTGGAGAAAGGGCCACAGGCTCTATCGCGACACCAAGAGGAAGCAGGCAGCTTGGAGAGACAAGGCAGAGAGCCTGGGCTACACTTCAGATGTTCTCCTGGGATTGTGGAAGCACATACACACCTGGTATGGCAAGCTGCACCTGAAGAAATCTGGCCAGGCCACTGTCAAGTTCACTGACCGGGAGATGTACGTCATGGCCAGGTGCAGCTTCCTGGAGGTGGTGGTGAGATCCACCACCGAGGAGCAGCCCCTCTGTCAACCCTCTCCCTCAGACAGCCCACAGAGAGCCACTCCTCTTCCAGCCAGGAGACAGCTACCGTGTCCAGGCAGGTGTCTTTGGAGGGCCCCATGACAGATACCCCCCGACAGCTGCACTCCCCATGCCAGAGGACGTGGAGGATCCCCTGTCTCAAATGGAGCAAGAAGAAGCAGCAGCCAGAGACCAACCCACACCCATCCCCAGCTCCACCTCCACAGAAAGCAGGCAGAAAGGCAGACTTGAGGGCCAGAGCCACACTGTCCTGCTGGAGATGAGGGACACCATCAAGACCAGCACAGATCTTCTCTCTCAGCTGGTCCATAGTGACATGCCATCCTCTAACCACAAGCCCTTCATCATGTACGTGAGCCAGACCCTCATGGACCTGCCCGACGCCCAGTACCAGATGATGAAGGAGAAAATCACAGCACTGCTCCACTACCCTCCAGGTCCAGCTGAAGCTGCTCCGACCCAGTCCAGGTCTGCTCCTCTACCCCAGGTGATGTCCCAGCCCTTCCACGGCTTTTAACAGCCCCTCATGTACCAAGACTACGAGTACCAGGACTTCCCACACCAGAGGCATCCCTTCCCAGTCCAGGCCCAGGTACATCGCACGCCACAGATGCCTCACCTGACCCAGCTGCAGACCAGACAGCCCCACGACACTCCTCCTTCCTCCACCCCACAGCCAAGCCCCTCAACAGAAAATCTGTCATCAGTCTTGTGCCTGACATCCCAGGTCCTTGAGGAAGAGCCTCTCAACCTCACGGGACTGAATCAGCTCTCTGAGAGCTTCCTGAACACACCATCCCCTGTTGTAGTCTCAGGGCCAGGCACCCCAATGTTGCCTCAGAACAGCACTCCAGCAACAGCCACCTCCACAGTCCCTGCCTGTTCGACAGCTGAGACCCGTTCGACACTCTGACATGCCTCAGAGTGACTGAGAATAGTGCCAGGGACTGAGTTGTTACCTGTTCACCTTATCTTTGCTTAAAGACACTTTACTTGGGTCATTTTGCTTTTTTAATAAAGTCATACAGTTTACTTAAGACAGTTGTTAATAAAGGTTATCTTGGTTTCACACACTTGGTTCATTTCATTTACTAAATAAAGTGTTGGTGAAAACTTTGAAAAAAGGGTTAAGCCTTTGCATGCTCGTGGGATAGGTAAGGATAGCTGTGGGATTGGTAAGGATAGCTGTGGGATTGGTAAGGATAGCTGTGGGATGGATAGCTGTGGGATGGGTAAGGATAGCTGTGGGATTGGTAAGGATAGCTGTGGGATGGGTAAGGATAGCTGTGGGATGGGTAAGGATAGCTGTGGGATGGATAGCTGTGGGATGGGTAAGGATAGCTGTGGGATGGGTTAAGGGTAGTTGTCGGATGGGTAAGGATAGTTGTAGGATAGATAAACCTCCAGTGCAACCATAGTGGGACTGTATGGTCTACCATCCCAGCTGCCACACATATGGACTTTTATTATCAATAACAATTTATTCATTGATCAACAGATTTCAAAATAAACAAAACTCTTTATTAAATGCCCTATTCATTGTAAGGCCACTCAACATACATGGCACAATCTCATCAGTGTGATGAGACAGGCTCAAGGAAGGATCCATTAAGCATCTACCATCCTGTCTTGCCACTCCACTGCTCCAGCTGGGGAGTTGCACCAGTGTTTCAGGAGGTTGCACTGCTTCTTTCCTTCACGTGAAGCTCTGTTGGGGACTTGCACATCCACAGTGTCTATCAGGTTTCGTCCTTGCCTCCATTCACCAGGCTCCAGGTCCCCATTCCCTTGTTGACGGTCCACTGCAACACTGGGTAGCAGGTGCATGTGAGATTGTGCAGTATGCAGCAAGCTTCCACGATGCTCCTCACAGTCCCTGGGTGATGCTGCATGGTGGTGAGAAGTACCTGGAACCTGTTGGCCAGGATGCCAAAGGTGTTCTCCACCACCTGTCTTGCCCTGGACAGCCTGCAGACCTTGAGTTGACATCCCTGTTGTAGAGCAACTGAAGTAGAGCAGCTTATTCTATGCATGGAGTTGGACTCAAATCTTCCCAAATCCCAGTCAGCATATTGAATTCTTAAAGCATGGAAGATGGAAATCATAGGTTATCAACATGAACATGATATGTTATAAATCTAATACAACAAATTTCAGAGTGCATGAACTGTAAGTGGTAGAAAAAGAAGCATAAAACCCTAGCCCACTATATGCATGGAAATTGAATCTGGTAGAATGAGTAAAAGAAACACTTTAAATACATATCCTCTTTTTTCATCTTGGGTTGAATATTATGAAGTGCTCTTAAATGCCTGAGTAAGTTACAAGTGACCAATAAAGTAGAATTAATTTTTCTTTATGTGAACTGCAGATACTGTAGATGTTATGCTTTTGAGTGAGCAAAGCGTTAATAAATTCATAAAGACAAAAATAACATTATGAGCACAGAAGCTTATAAAAGGGAATGCAAACTGACTACTGAGTTGATGCTGTTGCATCAGTCCAAAGACATTTATTTATACACACTCTAGTTTCTGTAAAGTAGATCTACTTAAGTGGAAATAGTAAATGTTGGTTGCCAAAGCTAGTGGTTTGAAGACAAGACAATGTATTGGATTGTTTTTAAATACTCAAAAACTAAATCATTTTTATGCCATAGTTGCATAAAACTAAAACCAGGTTGTGACTCAAGAACCAGTTGCCAGAACCAGGCCGATGTGTCCTATCCACGTTACGTCAAGCATCGTAAAGTATTGTCACCATAGTTCATGAGCCTGTCTGCCCAATTGTGTTACCTGCCAGCTTCTGGAAGAGAAATTGCAGCAAGTAGTGTGATAAGTTTTATATAAAAATATATTGTATTCCTCACACTGTTTCCATTTTCCCTTAAAACATTAACAGAATCCACAGTGGACTGAGAATCAGTGTCTCTACTAGATAATTGACAGTCAAGCTGAAAGTAAGTTAATCAAGTAAAAATAGCAATAGGGGCAAAATCTTTTATTCAAACTTCCTCAAGCCCCCTATCAAAGAATAAGGCCTGTAAACACAAACAGAGTTAGTTAAATTAGGTCTCCCAATAGAACTGCACATTCACAAAAATAAACATAGGCATACTTCTTATATACAAGTGTCACCCTGGAATCAGCAGGTAGACATTTCCATACCCAGGACAATATCCCCTATATCAAAACTGTGTTGCTGTACCCCATTTCTCTACAGCTACCCTTAAAGGCAAACTTCGCTTTTAGGAATACATATTTCTTCTTTCCTTACAACTGTCTGGATCTCATTTTTATTTATTCTTGAACAATTCTGGCTCAAGTTGGAACCAAAATATTCCTCTGACATCAGTTTAGAATCTGATCACCCAAGAATGTTGGTAGGTTGGTGTAGCGTGGTAGAAGGATTCGCAGGTAAACAGATACCTGACAGGGGCTGCGACGTGAACGCTCCTTCTATGACCACCTACTATGCTGTAAACCATCTTCGGGCAAATCCAGATAAGATTCAAGTCAGTGCTTTCCATCTCAAGGGTCGCGATGCAAACCGCAAACTGAAGGTCCACTGGTATGGCAAGAGACTAGAATACATAGACAAACCAGTGTATCTAGGAGTCACTCTAGACCTCACTCTCAGTTTCAAGGACCACGTCAGCAAGACAAAGGCAAAGGTGGGAGCCAGGAATAACATCTTGAGAATGCAGGCAAACTCCAAGTGGGGAACAGACCCAGGAACCATCCGCAGCACTCCCCTTGCCCTGTGTTACTCCACAGCCGAATATGCATGCCCTGTCTGGGGACGTTCCTCACATACCAAGAAGCTGGACCCTGTTCTAAATACAGCTTGTAGGGCCATCTCTGGTTGTCTCAAGCCTACCCGAATTGATGACCTCTACCTGCTGTGTGGAATTGCCCCTCCTACAGTCAGAAGAGATGTATCTTCAAGAGTGGAACGCACAAAACAGGAAGATGACAGTCGCCATCCACTTTTCCAGCATGTTCCTCCACCAAAAAGGCTAAAATCCAGGAAGAGTTTTCTACACTCAGTACAACCCCTGGATGGCAATCCCCAGAGCTGCAGGATAGAAGCCTGGTCAAAACATCTACAGGAGAAACCCCATAACCTCTTTTTTGAGCCAAAGGAATCCCTCCCAACAGGTGCCAGTGAGCCATGGCAAAATTGGCGCTGCCTGAATCGCCTTAGAACTGGAGTTGGGAGGTGCAAAGCCCTGATGCAGAAATGGGGATACAACCATGATGGATCCATAGAATGCGACTGCGGGGAGGCTCCCCAGACAATGGAACACCTATTAAACTGCACCCTGCTACCACAACCCTGTACATCACATGATCTCCACGATTACACCCCATGTGCCAGAGCCTGTGTTCTACAGTGGCTGGGAAAAGTGTAGCGACACGAGAGAAGAAGACCCAAGAATGTTCACACTTACTTTGTATTTCTTCTTGTTTACTTGCTTTGAAACTTGACCACCAATGCACCATAGACCCCAATATTTCCCTCATTATCTCATCTTATGGAGCCGTATCAGTTTACTTTGGACTGCATTTTTACTAAATGTCAATTTTGTTTAAAAAATTCTAGATGAAGTTGGGGATCCTTAGGAGTTGGTCAAGTGTTCAACCATGATAATATATCATTCTCATTTGTATTAGGTTGCCACCTAAAAATTCTGCATCTAATATAGTGCAGACAGGGCCAAAGTGGGGTCCAATTGGTTTCTTAGGCAAGTGGCATAGGACTTGAGCTTTACAGGAAGGGTCTTCTCTGTAGCACCCAGACTGGGGATGCAGGAGTTAAGCAATATGGAGTCAATGTGAGAATTGTTGCCTGAGGCAGAAAACAAAGAAAAACATCATATAAGTTGTTGTTGTTGTTGTTGTTGTTGTTATTATTATTATTATTATTATTATTATTATTATTGCAATATCCTACCTGTCAATGGCTTTAGCTTCAACCATAACAACACAAGAGCACACAATAGATACAAACTCAAGGTTAACCACACCAAACTTGATTGCAGGAAATACGACTTCAGTAACAGAGTGGTCAATGTCTGGAATACTCTATCTGACTCTGTGGTTTCTTCCCCAAACCCCAAAAACTTTAACCTTAGACTGTCTACTATTGACCTCACCTCCTTCCTAAGAGGTCTGTAGGGGGTGTGCATAAGCGCACCCACTTGCTTACCGTCCCTGTTCTATTGTTTCTTTTATTTTTCTTATATGTACCCATTTCATGTATTCGTAACTACTTATACCTATTATCTTGTAAGCGATTAACAAATCAAATAAATAAATAAAAATAAATATTATTCACTGATAAAACCCTTATGATTTCTCTTTTTAACTTGTTTAGAGAATGTCATTTATTCAACAGTCCTGTAATATATAGTTCCCTGAGAACTCTCATTTATAGCAAGAGGCGAAAGCAATATGTGATGCTGAAATTAATACAAAGTGGCACATTGAGTCTGGTTTGTAGATAATTTAAGTCAGTGGGTCAGGTGTGAAGGTCTGACATCTTGAGGAGGCACTAAGAGCTTCTTCACAGTTCAATTGATTTCATAAAGGTATATAAATCAGTGAAATAAAAGTGGGGCTCTTGTGGTGGCCCAGCTGTTTGCTGACTAGCTAAATTTATTTTTCAGAAGTGTTCAGCTCAGTGTAGCATATCTAAACTCCTATCTTCACACTGTAAGACTACCAGCTGATCAGAAATAAGACATTTTAAAATGTACAGTGACATCTCAGCAGTTACAATGGACATTCCTGCAGGATCACTGAGATAACCGAGATTGTCAAATATTTTCTCTGGCATAATTAAATAGTCAGATTGATGTGTTATTTTGAGCACTTTGTGGCTGAGGAAAAATGAGGGAGATGGAAAAAGATTCAGAAAGCATGTACATTAAATAAGCTACATTGTATTTGGTTTTACTTTGTGAAATATGATTAAACTCTGGCTAGACATAAAGGAACCTTTTTCAGTGACAATGTGGCACAAAATATTTATTTGCCAGGAACAAAATAATTTGGAATAAATCTTTTTTAGTAATTAGAGTACAATTACTCCAGTACTAAAGAGTAATTGAGTAATTAAAGATTATAATCACGACAATAACAATGAATACAGATAGTCCTCGACTTATGATCATAACTGAGCCCCAGATTTCTGTTGCTAAGTGAGATGTTTGTTAAGTGAATTTTGCCCCATTTTATGACCTTTCTTGCCACTTTTGTTAAGTAAATCACTGCGGTTGGTAACACGGTTGTTAAGTGAATTAGGCTTTCCCGTTCACTTTGCTTGACAAAGATTGCAAAAGGTGATCACATGGCCCTGGGACACTGCAATTGTCATAAATGTGAGTCAGTTGCCAAGCTACTGAATTTTGATCATGTGACCATCGGGATACCACAATAGTCATAAGTGTGAAAAATGGTCATAAGTCACCTTTTTCAGTGCCATTGTAACTTTGAACAGTCACTAAATAAACAATTGCAAGTTGAGGACTCCCTGTGCAATATACAAAAAGAAAAAAAGAAAAGGTGCCAAAAAGAAGAGAATAAGAGAAAAAATAGACACGTAGAAAAGAAGGACAAAATAATATAGTAAAAAAGAAAGAAATATGTAAAGAAGGGACATCTCCCCTTTTTCAGAAGTATAAACAATTTTAGTAACATTACTTTCCTTAAGAATAACAAATGGTTAATATATATATATTATTATTACAGGTAGTCCTTGACTTACAACCATTGGTTGAGTGATCATTCAAAGTTACAATATTACTGGAAAAAAATGATTTAAGAAAACTCATCCTGGTTTTCACACCTATGACTATTGCACTATCTCCATGGTCACTTCATCAAAATTCAAGTGCTTGGCATGCATTTATGATGGCTGCATTATCCCAGGGTCATGTGATCACCAATTGTAGCCTTGCCAGCTAGCTTCTGAGAAACAGAGTAAATGGAGAAAGTTGGGTTTGCTTAATGACTGCATGAGTCACTTGACAACTTCAGTGATTCACTTAATAACTGTGGCAAAAAAGGTAATAAAACAGAGTGCAACTCACTTAGCCTCCTTGCTTAGCAATGGAAATTTTGGACTCAGTTGTGGTCATATTGGGTTATCATGACTGACTGACTATGTGTATGTGGGATATTCTGCAGGGATAGCTGGAACCTGATTTGTTCAACATCAGGAAAGGCAGCTCCATTTCTGTCAGTTAAATAAACTTCGAACGTCATAAGTTGTACAGCTAACATGATTATATTCTGGGATAATGGCTAAGGAAAGGCAAATAAAAGATAACATCATTCTGTGGCACATTGATTATTTTGGTGAATGATTCTTTGATTTTGTTTGAGTAGTGAAATAATTAATGCCAGAAAAGTGCAGGTAAAATATGTGATATCACAAATGACATTGACAGATGCATTGCTTTCCTAATAAAAGAGAAGACATCTTTGATCCTTTTTTTAAAAAATGAAAAAAACAGGAAATTCATACAAATGAAACAGCTCATGCACAACTTTTCATTGATATACAGAATGATGCTTCAGGCATCTACTTCTGACAGCCTGTTTAAAATATGTGAGGGAAGGAGCCTTCCATAATATGGTTATGCTTGTATTGATTTGCCTTTCAAGTATTTATGTATTATTTGTACTATTTTCAGCAATAGGAGGTGTGTGTGTGTGTATATGTGTGCCTGCTTGTGCACACGCACATCCATGCATGAGTGTGTGTGTGTGTGTGCATTAATTCACTACCCAGTTATAAGAACTGAAAGAGAATACAATATTAGGAGCATAAAGGAAACAAGTTGCATGTTGTATTTTATACAAATTGAAATAGGACCATGCTTGTACCAAATATTCAGGAAATGATTGGGTGATTGGCCCTAAAAATAAGAGTCAGACTTACCTGACTTTAAAATATATATTACGGCAATTATATCAGGGCAACTCAAGGGATTTACTGTATGAGTATGTGCCTGTGATTGACTGGAGAAGTCTCTGCAGTTTTCTTAGCAAAATTTTTCAGAAGTAGGTTGGTATTGTCTTCTTCCTAGGGTTGAAAGAAAGTGACTGGCTCAGTCACAGTGATGACCCGAGGTGTGGCACAAAGGCAACACAGTCACATAAGTAAGAAGAGTCCCTTTAATACCTCCAACTTTCCCCCCAATGTCCAGATTACCTTTGGCTGGAGGAAAAAACTCTCCCAAGAACAGTCTTTAAGAGGAAGAAATTCAGATTGAAAACAAAGTACATACAAACTGTAAATAAAAATCCACACAGACCATGCTGCAGTAATTAACTTGACAGGGCAGGATAAGGAATTCCAGACTTGAAAGGTCAGCAAAATGCAAACAGTTGGGAAAACGCCAGGAACCCAGATAAGCCTCGACAATAACAGATAACTCAGAATTTGCTTCAAACAAGTTGCTGTGCGCAATCTTCCTTTTTAAACATTGTGTTCCCAGCTGCAGCTAATGAAGGGAATCAGGGCCCTTTTCTCCCCCATAAGTTATGCAATTCATGTTGCTCCCTTCTCTGTTCCTCCCTGCATGCTCTAGGATGAAAAGGAGGTGGGCCTGGATCTTCCTCTGAATTCCCTCTGCCTTGCTCTACCTCTTCCCTGCTCTGCCCACCCAGTCTTTGTCCTTCCCCAATTTCTTCCACAGCCAATGGAACCACATTCCCACTCTGTGTCAGCTGCTTGGCCTCCTCCTCGGAATCACATTCTGACAGAGACATGACAGTCACCTAGCTGGCTTTGTGCTTAAAGCCAGACTAGGAGCTATGCTTTAAACACTACACAACTGGATCTCATCATATGTATATGTATATGTATATTTTGTATATGTATATTATATGATTATATGAGATTATATATAATACACACACACACACACATATATATATAGTTTTGTTTTTAAGGTTGTAGCAACGTTTCGGCAGAATCTCATCTGCCATCATCTTGATCACCATCAGATTCTGCTGAAACATTGCTACAACTTTAAAAGCACAACTACAATGACGTAGGATAATACCCAAAGGAAGTTGAACAGTATATATATATATATATATATATATATATATATATATATATATATA
>BLBF01000020.1:30939057-30955697 GCA_015471245.1 Laticauda colubrina | reverse complement strand
ACCAGGAGCAGTGCCAGCAGAGTAAGCACCAGCAGAAGCCCTAACACCAGGAGCAGTGCCAGCAGAGTAAGCACCAGCAGAAGCACCAGCACCAGGAGCAGTGCCAGCAGAGTAAGCACCAGCAGAAGCCCTCGCACCAGGAGCAGTGCCAGCAGAGTAAGCCCCAGCAGAAGCCCCAGCACCAGGAGCAGTGCCAGCAGAGTAAGCACCAGCAGAAGCACCAGCATCAGGAGCAGTGCCAGCAGAAGCTCCAGCACCAGAAGAGTGGGCCCAAGCAGCAGAAGCCCCAGCAGAAGCAGAGTCAGGGCCAGGGGGTGGGATGGTGGCCCTGTCCCTCTTGCCAGGGCTGGCAGTAGATAACTGAGGCTTTCTCTTCTTCCCCATGGTTGTTAGGTTGTTGGCTTGCTGGCTGGCTGGCTGGCTGGCTGGAGAGCTGTGTCTGGCAGCAGGTCTTTCCTCTGAATGGTGACCTGCTTGCAAGCTACTTCCCTTTATATCCACGGGGCTGATGCAATGCATCCTCCCCGCATGCGCAGTGAACGCTGTGAATCCGCTCGGCTTCCGTTCGGCTTCCGCTCTGCATCCGCTTCATCCGCTAGGCATCCGCTCTGCATCCGCTCTTTCCGCTGCGCGTCCACTTCGCTGTGCTCCCCCGGAAGCCCTGCAGATGTGCCATCCGCTCCCATCTGCTTCCATCCGCTAGGCTTCCGTGGAGCATCCACTTTCCATCCCCTCTACATCCTCCTCCCATCCGTTCCTTTCTGTTGTTGTCCGCTCTGGTTATGCAAATTCGGGGCACTTTTAAGAGCGGATAACAATGGATGGAATATTTTCTCGTCCGCTGTGTCCTTTTCACAAACGTTTTGCATCCGTCCGCCAATGTGACAGGGCCTTTAGGCTGGCAGAATGCTGAAGCCAACTTAACTCCACATTTCCCAGTGGTATCCTCTTGATTTGTGTGGATTACAGCTCTCCACATTCCCAGACAGCTGTCATTTGCATAACTTGGAAGAGGCTAATGTATGGGAAGAAGTCCTCCATGAATCTATTTTTACAGGTCTTTTCTCTCACAGGCACTTAATCTCTTTTTTTTAGAACTTCATTAAAGAAGAAAGCAATTTGAGGCAGAAGAATGAAGTTGTCGTTTTCTAATCCAACCACTTGAAAGTGCCCTTGAGATTAACTGAGAACAAGATCTTTGGTTTTCTAACTTAGTGTGATAAATTAATAACATATCCTATTGGATGCCCTATCATTATGAATAAATTCTATACAGATAATATCACACTTCTCTCTCTCTCGCTCCTCCCCCCATCTTTATCTATCTATCAAAAGGGCACCTGGAATTAGCGTAGGCAGACAACAAGAGATTTCTTGAGTCCAAAATTATAAACAGTAATTATAAACAATAGATTTGCCTCATCTCCAGAGCTATTGTTATCCCAAATTTAAAATTCTATTTTTTCATATCTGTTTAATGCTTTCAATTGCCTTTTCTTATCCCTATTTCTGACCAGTGTTTTTAAAAACCTGGGAACTTTAATATGTGTTCTTCAACAGCACATATCTTTAAGTTGTTAGGTTTGAAAAACATTGTTTTAGACTATATCTGGTTTTTGTTTCCAGAAAGAGCCACACATCTTCGCATCATTCACTGGATGAATCTCTGGCTTAATGACGTTTTGATTTCTTCCTGATAGATTAACTCTGATCAGCATTGGCTTTAATCTTGTTTCCATCCCACTGGATCTCTGATTATATTATAGCTTTCTGTGTGCCTAGAACTAGACTTTTGCTAATAATGTTGGAACCTCTCCTATTCTGTTCCATTTCTTGTACACCGTTACTGCCAACTTGGTTAAATTACTGCTCCTAAGAAGCACATTTTGAAGAAGATTGTAACCCTCAAAGAATGAATTAGTTCAAGGACAGCCAACATTTTAGAGCGGCAAGAAGACTGCCAATGTCTATACCTTATAGCTACATTTGGCATCAGTAAACTTTGAATTTGTGAAATGCTGCCTTTCCTGATTCTAGTGGCTCAGTGCAAGAACGAGATGGCAGATTTGCCACAGATATACTGTCATAGTGAAGCTTGACAGTGATCAGTTTTCACATGGGCTTTTGGGAAGGCTAGAAACTATCAAGGATAGTTTCTGTGCTCCTAAAACAACCATTGAATAGGTCATACCAGGTATGAGGAGTACTTTGTTTTTTAAACTCTATTAAATGTATTCTAGGGCTTGCATATCCTTGCAGGTGTCTCTGTGTGTTTATTTTTCTATTTCAAAATAGTGGGGATTTATGTTGCTGTATTTCTTACTCTATTTTTTTTTTGACAGAAATAGTCGAAGGAGGCTAACAATGGTATGAGAAAAAAGATTGAGGTCAGATGCAGCCCTGCTGCTGCTGATTGCCCATTGCCTACCCAGAGATTTGGTTAAGGTCACTGTGACTCCCTGTATATTAGGCAGCTCTAATAATTTCCACCCGTATTTTGTTATAGACTAAGCTAAGGTTTCTCAATCTTGGCAATTTTAAGATGCATGAACTTCAACTCCCAGAATTCCCCAGCTAGCTGGCTGGGGAATTCTGGGAATTGAACTACATGTGTCTTAAAGTTGCAGAGGTTGAGAAACTGCACTAAACTATTTTTATATCTGATTACAGTGGTACTTCGGTATGATGAGTACCAAACTAATTTTTCCCAAAAGGAATGAAGGAGTAGGCAGCTGTCACTGACAAATTTTACCAAACAAACAATGAGTACCAGGACAAAATGTGTTTACATCAAAATGCGCTGAGTACCAAATTCGATGAATTTCTAAGCAGTTGAGTAGCAAGGCACCACCGTATTTTTAAGTTCCCACAAGGGGAAATTATTGTAAATAAAAAGAGCAATAATAAGAAAGTTGCTGCTGCTGCTCTATCTTGATCAGAAGTATCTGACAGTGAGTATCTGACATGTTTTCCATAAATTAGTTTGCTTCTCTCAGTCATCTTATCTTTACTTTCCATTCCTGTCTGCTCTGGCACCTTTTGACATTGCCAAATATTTTGCTTTCCAGGCTGATTTCACTGTGAACTCTGCCTAATAGGCTGATCTCTGGACAGAGGTTTGGCACCTGATGTAAAAGGTTTCTCTTGGTAGGGACTATGGCTCAAGACTCCCAGTTCCAGATGGAGTGTGCAGTTCTGGGTATTTGACTGAGATTCAGGGCAAAACAGCACTGTTTCCCCCCCTCTATTTATTTCAGCTACTAATAAAGCAGAGCTTAGAGAACAGCGAAGTGCTTTTATTTTCTCATCTCATACCTAGCTAATTCTGCTACATGTCATTGTGAATGATTTCTCCATCTTCTTTAAGTCTCAGTTGATAAGAATTGTTTGCTTTAAAACACTTCAGGAATGTATAATATTTTTTTAAAGCCAAGTTTCAGCATAAAGTATTTCTAGGTGTCTTTCTTTGTGCATGTTGGTGGGCTATGATATTGGTTAATATTGAGTTTACGTTCTGCTGCTCAGGTGATTTGGTGACTGGCATTTTTGATGGGCTTGGATCTTCTATCTTTCAATCACCATTTCCCCCTGAGACTCTTCAGCATCTCCTGGACTTCTGGGTGCTTCTTTGAATGTGCACTGCTGTATTTGATGAGTTTATGACCAATTGGGAACTAGAAAGCCTTCACAAGTATAAACACTGACCAGTTATTTTTGGGATCATCAGACAAACATTCTCTATATTCAAACTATGAGGCCACCTGCTCCTGATTATATTGTAGGTGCCAGCCATTGTTCAAACCCCTGTTTCAGATCTTCCCCTACTTCTGTTTTTTTTATAACCCCTCCCTTCTCTCTTAATGTCAACTTAGTCCAGCAGTCCTGCTTAATGTCAACTTAGCCCAGCAGCCTCCCATAAAAGAATCTTTCTTGTGGGATTCTAAATTTTGATGTAGTGGTAAAGGCACCAGTTATAAACCAGGAGAACATGAGTTCTAGTCCCACCAAAGGCATGAAGCCAAGGCTGACCTTGAGCTGGTTGTTCTCTTTTAGTCAATTCATTGCAAGATTATATAAAAAAACCAGGAACTTTCAGCTAGCAGAAAACATAGTAGGCCAGGAAATCCAGGATGAAATGGGTGACCTAGATAGCAACCAACAGTTGGAGAAGGGGGCAAATAACAGGCATGGAACTCAGTTGGAATTGGAGTTGCATTTGAATGGAATGAAACACTGGAGACCAACTGCCCTGAAGGATTTAAGAAAGCACAGCTGAGAGAACAACAGTTTTCATCTGAAGCTGTGAAATGCAGCCATTGAGTGAAATCTCAAAGAGTGTACATGTTTATTGGAGAATACAGTACATAATGCCCAGAGAATGTCCAAAACACAACTAAATCTTGAACATTCCACAAGACTTAGAGTAATAGAAACACAAAGCTGCAAGAGATTTTGGAGATCTGCTAGTCCAATAATTGATTGTACAACCTTTAAAAGAAAACCTCCAGCAATGGAGCAGCCACAACTCTGTGAGGTTTGAGTAATCATTCTTATTGTAAAAAAAAAAAAAATCCCTCCTTGTTTCCAGGTTGGATTGCCTTCTGTTGAGCCATAAAGAGAATATTTGTAGGTCAGGGCTGAAGTGAGGAATCATTGGTGCTCTCTGAGCTCGATTATTTTCTTACAGATGTTTTGTTACCCAAACTAGGTAAGATCATCAGTGCTAGCTAACTGATGATGTTATCTAGTTTGGATAATGAAATGTCTGCATGAAAACAAAGCTCAGAGAATACCAAGGACTCCTCTATTGTTATTATACAAAGAAATAATATTTATTATTATATAAAGTCCTGGTTACTGGACGTTGTATCTCTTTACTGGGAAGAATACACAATTCCACACTGAGGCCAAGCCATAAAGCCCAGGTGAATACTGTAAATAATTGTCCCAACCCAAATTCCAAATGTAGGATCCACTTGTTAATGTTTGAAACTCTGTCATGTGAAAGCTGAGAACTATCCTGGACAAGTTGAATGATATGAGCAGATGTTTCAAAAGGCTAAACCACTACAAAGTACCACATAGAACTCCTCTTGCCAGATTTCAGGTGTATGTGCTTAACGTTTTAGCATTCCACTTCGCATGTCAGTTGTTCTCTATCTAATGGTATAGGTGGTTAATCCAAACCCCCCGAGCAAAATGGCAGTGGAAGGCCAATCCAGCCATGTGGGTGTTCTGTATGGAACTTGGTAGGTTCCAAGTCCCTCATTCTGATTGGCCGAAAAGGCCACTTATGGATTAGTTCGCTAGGAACCAATCTGGGAAGCCACCAAACGGCGGGAAGAATTAAACAAGTGTCATTGGCCACAAGCTGGCAGGCAAGCCGCTATATAAAGGGCTGCTGCAGCTTGGGCTATGTTCCATATATTTTGCCTAGTGGTTTGAAATAAAGACTTGTTGTTTGGAACCCGGTCTCACATGCTTCTTTCCTCACGGAACACTGGCGACGAAGGTGGGATCATCGTAGAAGCAGAGACCGAAGCACACGGTGATCTGAACCATGCGAGAGAGATGGCTGGTAACAAGGCGCCACCCGCGCCCTTCAATCCTGATGAGGAGGATTGGGAATCGTATATCGATCGCTTTCTTATGTTTTTAGAAAGCAATGAGATGGAAGAAATCTCAGACCAAAGGAAGAGGACTGTCTTCCTTACACACTGCGGACCGGCCGTATTCAAAATGGCAAAGGCGCTGACAAAACCTAGAGATGTCAAGCAGATGACTTGGTCTGACCTGAACTGATTGCTCCAAACACACGACACACCGGTGGTCTTGAATTTAATCAAAAAGCACGAGTTCTACAAGAGGGACCAGAAGGAAGATGAAACCATAGGAGATTTTGTGGCAGCCTTGAGACACATCGGAGGAGCCTGTGAGTTCCAAAACATGGACGAGGCAATGAGAGACCATGTTGTCCTTGGCCTGAAAGACTCTATCCTTCAGAGCAAACTCCTGAAATAGGCTGAACATAAACGTGGCTGAGGCCATTGCTGAGGCAACCACCGCCGAAGTAGCAAAGAAATCAGCAGCTACCATGTGGAAAATGAACACAGTTCCAGACCTGCCAACCCAAACTAGGGAGAAGAAGGCAGAGGGAGGAAAGAAACAGCCCACAGCGACAACCCACCACTAGAACATCAAAACCCAGAGTGACACTGAAGACGACGACAAAGATGTTCATAGACTCTATTCAGATAGAAAATGGTGCAAAAGGAGGAGGAATCAGCGGGAATTTCAATGTGCGGGCTGTGGAGGCAATCACCTGCAGTCTGAATACAGGTTCCTTGGCGCAATATGCCAGGCTTGTAATAAAAGAGGGCACATCGAAAGGGTCTGCCGCAAAAAAAAGAGCTATAGCCCAAAAAGACACACCTCTCCCAGACACCCCTCCCAGACATCATGACAGACAAGCCAGCAACAGGTGGAACCTCAATAAGAGAACTGGTGACAGGGAAGAAACGCATCAGACAGTCACCATCGACAATGCAGAAAGCAGAAAAAAGGTTCGGATAGAGGTGAGCATCGAGGGGAGACCCTGGGAGATGGAAGTTGACTCAGGGTCGTTCCTATCGATGGTATCCTGGAATACCATCCGGCACCTAATTCCGAACATTAATCAGAGAGATTAAAAAGCACAAAAACTAGTGCTAAAAAACTATCAGGGAAATCGAATCCCAGTAGTTGGCCTTGGACATTTTTTAGTTGAATTTAAACACCACGCCGAAGTCTTGCTTCTGACTATCGTTGACTGCAACCGCCCTAGCCTGTTAGGGATCGAATAGTTCGCGCCTCTGGGAATTGGGATGACCGGGATCAACCGCATCGCCACAACCAACTGGGAGGAGAGCCTACTCTAAGAATTCCAAGACATTTTCAACGGGACTCTAGGCAAGTACAAGAGGACCCCAATTTCATTTAGCCTAGACCCGAAAATAGCCCCCATTCGTTTAAAGGCCAGACGCATCCCATTTGCACTAAAACTGAAAATTGACGAACAGCTGAATAAGTTGATAGCGCAAGGGGTTTTAGAACCAATCGACCACGCCAAATGGGAAACCCCTATCGTCACACCAGTGAAGCCAGATGGGTCAGTGTGCATCTGTGGGGACTATAAGGCAACCCTGAACCACACACTCCAACAATGCGCATACGCAGTGCCAGTAGTGCAACATTGCTAGGGGGAGAAAAATATTAGCAAAACTCGACCTAGTACAGGCTTATCAACAGCTACCCGTTGATCCCATAATAGCAGAGGCACAAACGATAGTAACGCATAGAGGGGCATTCAAATGTAACCGCCTCCAATTCAGTGTTAGCGTTGCCCCAGGCGTGTTCTAAAGCCTCATGGAATGCCTACTAAACGGAATCAAAGGTGTCGTTCCATACTTCGACGATGTACTGGTCTCAGCAAAAAATGCCAACCAGCTTGAGACCAGGGTTAAGAGAAGTTTTAACATGCTTTAGGAAATCAGGCCTAAAAGTAAAGAAGGAAAAATGTGAACTGGCCACTAACCGGGTTGAATTTTGGGGCTATTTAATTGATGAGCAAGGCATTCACCCCACCGAAAAAAAGGTGAAGGCTATCAAAGACGCTCCCAGACCCAAAACCAAAACTGGTCTCCAGGCGTTCCTAGGACTCATAATTTTTTACAACGTGTTCCTGCCCCATAAGGTGACAATAGCAGAACCCCTACATCGACTGCTAGATAAAAAAACCGTTTGGACTTGGGGCCACTGGGAACAAAAAGCCTTCCAAGGTATTAAGGACCTATTAACATCAGACACCATTCTTATCCAGTTTAGAAACACCCTGCCTCTGATGGTCACCTGCGATGCCTCGCCTTTTGGGGTCAGCACCATCCTGAGTCACCAAATTCCAGACGGTAGAGAGGCACCGGTCGCCTTTTACTCAAAGACGCTCTCCAAGGCAGAACGCAATTACAGCCAACTTGATCGGGAAGCCCTAGCAATTGTCACTGGAGTCAAACAATTCCATGAGTATCTTTACGGTAGACCCTTTTCTATCATAACTGACCACAAGCCTCTCCTTGAAATCCTAGCAGGGAACAAGCCAACCCCAAACATTCTGTCTCCTAGAATGATGAGGTGGTCTGAATTCCTTGCTGCCTATTCCTACACACTACTCCACAGACCTGGCAAAGCAATCTTGCACACCGACGCCCTGAGCCGTTCACCGTTGCCCGTCACAGAAGATGACCCTGCCCCAACTACCTCCACATTTTAGCTTGAGACCTGCCCGGAGTTGCCGCTGACTGCAGCCGACGTCGCGAGATCCACAGCCAAAGACCCTTTGACAGCTTGCATACTGAACTAGGTAGGTAAAGGCTGGCCGGAGGAAAATAAAAAAACTGAGACTTTTAAACCTTTCCATGCCAAACAGACCGAACTGTCTATTGAAAAGGGGTGCATTTTATGGGGTGACAGGGTGGTAATCCCAAGCAGCCTCCAAGAAGATGTCCTGGGCATGCTGCACAAGGGTCACCCGGGCATAGTCAAAATGAAAGCCCTGGCCAGGAGTTACGTCTGGTGGACAGGGATGAACAAAGACATTGAACGCTGGGTTGCAACATGCCACGGCTGTCAGAAATCGAGGCCTACCCCCCCCCACAGGCACCAATCACGGACTGGGAAACTCCCTGAGATCCATGGTCTAGAGTGCACATTGACTTCGCTGGGCCAACGAAGGGGAACACCTTTTTGATTGCAGTCGATGCATATTCAAACTGGTTGGAAGTCATCCTCATGGCTTCCACAACTACCGAGGCTGTTATGAAACAGCTCGACAAACTGTTTGCGATGCATGGGCTACCTGATGTACTGGTTTCAGATAATGGGCCTCAGTTTACTGCCTTGCAGTTCGAACAATACCTGGCTGCCCAGGGTGTCCGTCACGCCTTAACCGCGTTGGCCCACCCGGTTGCAAATGGCAGGGCCGAACGCATGGTTCGGTATACTAAAGAGGGCCTAGAGAGAATGGACTAGGGGGACGTGCAGGACAAACTCAACCGACTTCTAACCTTACAACATATTACCCCTAGTAGCACTACAAATAAAAGCCCGGCTGAACTTTTAATGGGTAGGAAACTATGGTCCTACCTGGACAGGTTACACCCCACTTACATATGGGACAAGCCCCCCGACTCCTCTAGCAAGTACCATACCTTCGAAATCGGCGACCTAGTCTATGCCAAGAACTTTACCGGGGACCTTTTATGGCTGCCAGCCACCATCACACAAGTCACAGGCCCCCGGTCCTACTGACTAAAGTGAGACGATGGGAGGGAATGGAAGCGGCATATAGACCAGCTTCGTTCCCACAATCTCAAAACACAAACCACCGCAGAACCAAAAATAATAAATTCCGATGATAAAACAACCAAGGAGGGGGGGGGGGAAAGTACAAATAAATAAAAAAGGGAGAGATGAACCTCCCATAACAAGACAACAAACTCTGCAAAATGACAATCTAACCAAACAAAAAGAGCACTCATGGTTAGATGAACCCCAAGAAAGAAGTCCGGGAGCAGGAGAGTGAAGCGAGGCCTTCCTGGAAGGTGGCAGCCAGGCCAGCTCAACCAACCCGGCCAAACCAGGAGGGAGAGGCGGAGCCATCTCAACTGGCCTGAGAGACTCAGGCGGGAGCGGCATGGCTGACTCACCCTTCCAGGAGGTTCCATGGAGTAGGTCAAGAGAAGCAGCGATCCCGTCCGAACTGCTTGAAGACCAAAACAGGACTGAGCCGCGCAGGTCAACTAGAACTAGGAAAAGCCCCACCTACCTGCGCGACTACGTCACCCAGGTTGGACTGAACTAAAGGGGGAGGGGTGTTCTGTATGGAACTTGGTAGGTTCCAAGTCCCTCATTCTGATTGGCCGAAAAGGCCACTTAGGGATTGGTTTGCTAGGAACCAATCCGGGAAACTGTCAAGCGGCGGAAAGAATTAAACAAGTGTCATTGGCCACAAGCTGGCAGGTAAGCCGCTATATAAAGGGCTGCTGCGGCTTGGGCTATGTTCCGTATCTTTTGCCTAGAGGTTTGAAATAAAGACTTGTTGTTTGGAACCCGGTCTCACGCGCTTCTTTCCGCACAGAACAGTGGGAACATCTGTTACCATGCCAACCATTAAATTTAAAGCTGTAACAGAACAGATATTATGATGTTGGAGGTTTCTCCAGCAGCAATAATAAAGGGAATACCTTCCCTCCATAAATGTCTCTTTAGGACAAAACATCAATAGAATTTCAGAATCCTTTACTGTTCCAAGAGTACAGTGACTGCACATCCTTTATTGTAAAGGACAGTTATTTATTTCTCAAAGCTCTAGATTATATTACAGATAATCTCTGTTGATTAATGATTTATGTTCTTGATTTTGCTCTTGAATTTTCCTCTGTAAATCAAAGGTTTAACATAAAGGCTTATTATTTTTTATCCTTATGAATCTCTTTCAGATTTTACCTTTTTTCAAGTTTGGTCTTTATCTCTTCCCAAGAAAATATGGTCACTGTAAATAGGTCCCATAGTTCTAAATTTTTATTTAGTTTATTAAAAAGGTTACCTTCTGTCAGGAAAGGCTGCCTCACAGGACTGTGAAGATAAATACATGTCTCTGGTACAGTGTATGAAAGATTCATGTTCATCTTTCTCCTTACCTGATATACTTGGCTTGGTTGATGTTCAATGTCCTTCAAAAGGTTACTGTGTGAGAGATAAACACCAATAAAAATATATATTTTGGAACTAGTTTGGTGTAGTGGTTAAGGCATTGGGAAACCATGAAATCTAATCCTGCCTGAAGCACAAAGCCAACTGTGTGACTTTGGCCTAGTCACTTTTCAGTCCTAGGAAGCAGGCAATGGTAAACTATTTCCAAAATCTTGTCAAGACAACTGCAGGAGCTTGTCTAGGGATTCGCCAGAAGTCAACTTAAGGCACAAACATAGCACATACTAAGTAACTATAACACCTAGTTCTTGACCTCTCTCTCCCCTCCCTCTCTCCTTTTTTGGTTTTCATTGAAAGATTTATCAAAATTATAAAATAAGGTTAGATAAGATGCTTATCAGAGACAGGCATGAATTGATAGAAATATTGCATGAATTCTAAGAATATAAAAAATTTGCTCATGAATGTGGCTGGCAAGTATTCAGTTATAGCTTCAACTCTTAGTGTGGGATTGATGTCAGTTCTTCCGGGTGAAATTTCTAAAATTTTCTTTTAAATGAATCATAATGCAAAATCATAAACACAGATGCAAACTTCAGTGGCATATGTGTCTCCAGGGGATTTTTACAAATTTTGTCCAAAAGACTTGCAATATAAAAATATAATTATCTAGCCAGAAAATTTTAGTTACTTATTTATATTACTTATTTATGTACAATGATCTACCTGGAGTTCCAGTAATTTGTCACAATAAAACAATATTGAAACCATACGCAATACTGTACTAATATGGCTTCAGGAGAGAGGTTATTTCTATAGCATAGGATGTAACAGAAAAATATTATCTGTGAGCCCCCTCCCTTCTTATGTTCTTGGTAATAGGGAACAATTGAGGGGTCTACTGTAATAAATCCAACAGGGTCTCCATCGAGATCAGTGAAGGTTATCTTTTATTGTCAGCATTGACATAACCATTTGTCATGCCCCTGTTAGAATCTGACTCCATGGGAGAGGAGGAACAGCTGACAGGGAGTGGGAGTATGGCTCCAGAGGTTGTGGAGGAAACTGGGGAAGGGCATCCCCTCTTCATCCTAGGGCACGCAGGGAGGATTGGATAAGGGAGAAATGTGAATGGCGTGGTCTACTGGGGGAGGAAAGGGCCTTGATCCCCTTCATGGGCTGCAGCTGTGAAGACTGTTTAAAAGGACAAACTGCACATGAGCCTTTGCTGGAAGCAAAGCGTGAAAATATTTCTAGTTTGTCAGTTCTTATCTGAGCTCTGGCGTCTTTCCCAGTGTGTGTATTTCAATATCTGTGGGTGTCTTCAAGTCCTTGCCCTGCCTTGTCTCATGAATTGCTTCAGTGTGGTTTGTGTTGTTTTTTTCTATTTATAATTTATATGTTTTCTGAGTTTGAATGGAAGTTCTTCCTTTTCACACCTGTTTGTGAGGGAGTTTTTTCTCCAGTCAATGATAATTTGACTTTTGAAGCCAAGTTGAAGGAATTAAAGGGACTTCACCTGTTTTTGTGACTTTGTTGCTTTTGTATCCCTCCCTGTGTCATCACACCATCCAATATGCATGGATGTGTTAAGTTGGAATCTAAACTAGTACAGCATCATTTCTATCAAAAAAGGAGGTAGGACCTTCTCCCTCACAGTGTTGATCACCTCCTCACATACGCATTGAAAGTCATCTGAAAGAGTAGGGAGGGACACGGATTCAGCCTACATGTGGCAGAGGTTCTGCTAGGGTGTCTCCTGCACATCTCATGAGACTCCATAGGCTAAAAGCAGTTCTAGATAACACTGAAAAACGTTGCCCAGGCACCATGACAGACATTGCCCATGAAAATTACATTTACAGATATATGAGTGACTCTCGTACAGAGTTGCTCAGGTATCATCCCTAGTTAGGAAAAAATCAAATTTAAAATACTTATAATAGATGTATTCTATTATAATACATGTAGCTATCAACTTACCTGTCATCAACTGTTGTATTCAGTGGGATTTATGTCTGACAAAATGTCTTTCAGGTTGCATGAGAATATAAACTTATGCCTCAAAGAAGGATTATAGCAAGAGCAATACCACCTAGACTTATATACTGCTCCATGGCACTTTATAGCACACTCTGAGCAGTTTACAAATGTTAGCATATTGCCCTCAACAATCTGGGCTCCTCATTTTACCAACCTCAGAAGGATGGAAGGCTGAGTCAACCTTGAGCCAGTCAGGACTGAACTCCTTGCTGTGTGCAGAGTTAGCCTGCAATAATGCATTCTAACCACTATGTCACCATGCATGGATTCCAGAGAGGTCTGACCTTGAAAGATGTTGAAGCTGATGCTAAAGCATAGATCAGTGAAGATCCCCATCCTATACATCATTAAAATCTCTAGAAGTGAGTGGGGTTATTATTTTTGAATCCTAAGACTTTCCAGGAAAGTCTCAAAACAATCTTCAGTGAGTTACAATAATGACGAGTTGCTATGCTGGCCAAGTATTCAAGACTGCTATAATAATTCTCCATTTTAGAAGAAATGTACCTCCCCATAATGGAGTGCTGGGCAACTAAATCAATTGGATGATATTTTCATGGGTCTTCCTGGGTTCTAATGGGTGAATGGAATAGTGACATCCTCTCACTTGGTAGAATACCCCTCCAGAGCCAATGCTGATTGGCTAAATACTTTGCTTCTTATATTTGACCAATATTTTAATATTTAAAATGACAGCTGACTTCCAAAATGTGAATTAGCTGGTTAGTAGAACTATCAGAAGAGAAGATAGAAGTGGAATAGGAGTAGTAGCAATAGTGGTAGTAGCAGACTTTGGCACCATGACATAGAAGCAAAGAAGAAGCTGAAAGTACGGGGACAACCATGGAAAGCCTTCTCAGAGGACTATTGTCCAGGATGCTTTTGTGTAAAAGTTGGTAGAGTCTCCCAAACTATATTTGCAACTAAGCATATTTACTCTGTGATTATGGAGATTCTCAACCATCCAGGTCATGGTTGTCCCAAAGGTACTTTTTCCAAAAGGCAACTGGGCTTTCTTGTTTTTTTTTCTTTGAAATGTTTCGCTTCTTATCCAAGAAGTTAAGCTTAAAGAAGCTTTTTGGATGAGAAGCGAAATGTTTTCAAAGAAAAAAACCTAGAAAGTCCAGTTGCCTTTTGGAAAAAGCACCTTCCTGTTAACCTTCTATTATTTCTTATCTTATTTTGCTGTACTGGGAAATGATGTTAACAGTATGGAACAAACTTAATTCACGTTCTACTTCACTGGCAGTGCTATAGGAGAATAACAGTAGCTTCTGAAGTTATTGCAGGTGTCATGTCAGATACCTACATTTTTACTACTTGGACAATTGTAGTTTCAGTCCATTGCTTGCAATATGGTTCATTTCTAATCTTTCAGTAAAACAAATGGATGTACCATGGGTGAATAAGTTAAATTTTCCAATTGGCACTACCATTCTCTGAAAGTATTCAGGAAATTTGCAGAAAGTATTCTGCAAATCATATGCGCAGCAGGAGAAGCAAATATCTTTCTCTGAAAATTCTCTTTGGTTTTTAATATTCTTATATTCAATATAACATGAGTTGGAGAACAGGCTGAGATGGGTGGTACCGTATATAATACAAGCTAAATGGGGTATTCTACAGATCCTTTTATTAGAACATATCATTTTGTGGTACCTAGGAAATGGAATGATTTTCATGGCTGTGTGTTACATAGTGTTGGAAATTCATTTTGTAAGTTATAGTTATTTTTTTTTATTGTTTTATAGTTATTTCTATAGTTATTTAGTTTTTATAGTTATTTCAATTCTCTGTGTACCCTCTAGTGTCATGGGATGTAAAAGTAACCTTGAAGAACATAAGGAAGAGCCACAACCAAGATGAAAGAAATGTGGGTTTAAGGAAGAAATGTAATTTGAGAAAATGTCTCAGACATGACCTTTCCTCGTTCTCTTGAAGATAAAAGGAGAGAATGGGGAGGCACATTCACACGTGCAAGACTCTGTTATAGTAACATTAGAATAAAAATAGTGCTAATATTCATAGTGTCGTTGAGCGGCGGAATAACCTGAGGCAAACATGGAGTGAACTTCAGCTTTTACTTTATTGTAGCAATAAAGGGTTGCCGCGGCTGCCACACTAACAAGGCAGCCAGCTGGCGGACAACAGCTGATGCTGTTTGACAGCTTCCTTTTCTAGCCGGCTGTCAAACAGCATCAGCCAACAGGAACGTTCCGTGTTCCCGCTGGAAAGGTGGACCGGAGTGAAGACTTCAGCTCAGTCTTTTCCGAACGCCACACTTAGTGCTAGTCTGACCTACTTTGAAGGATTGACATGAGCCTTGTCTCCTGGATCACCAGGGGGAAGGTGTTCCACAAGGTAGGGGAAGAGCAGATAAGGCATGCTTCTGAGATCTCCCAAGATGACAACATTTCTGGGTAGGAACCTGGAGCATACCTAATCTATCCAATCTGGTAGGATGGGCAGAAGATCTCTGGGAGAGGTGGCCCGACTAATAATCTGGTCTTGTGCTATGTAGGTTTTTAAAGTGGATAATCAACACCTTGAATTGTGTCTGGACAGAAACTGGAAGCCGGTGCAACAGGAATCTAATGAGAGTGAAACTAGAACAGGGATATCAAACTCAATTTTATTAAGGGCCACATCAGGACTGTGGTTGACCTCTGGGGGCTGGGTGGGTGTGGCTGATTGGGTGGGCGTGATTGGGTGGGTGGGCATGGCCAGCTTGCCACCACTCCCTAAACTGCTGGCATGTTTCCTCTTTGCATTGGATAGGCTGGGTCAAAGCCACATTGGCCTGATCTTTCCTCTTCATATTGGGTAGACCAGGATGATCCCGCCGGCTGGCTTCAACCACATTGCAGGCCTTGAGCTGACACCCCTGAACTAGAAGAACCCACTTCTAATTGAAGAACCCAGGACTAATTGTAACTTCCAAGTGGTCTTTAAGAATAGCCCGACAAATATGGTTTTTCTTTCATGATGTGAAGATTTCGTTCAATAATGCTGGGTTCCTACTTTGAGCAATTAGTATTCTGTAAGCATGCTAGTTTTCTCCTTGCAGGTTAAATAGCAGAAGTGGATCACGTATGTGAATCACTGGATGGCTTCAATGTCTTGGCAACTCTTCATGCTGATAGTACTGCTATTACAGAACACATATTCTCGTTACCCAAATTGTGATACAATTCCATTATGGATAAAAGAACCCTGTATATATAATGTTCTGTTATACAGTCAGACCATTTCTCTCTAGGATTTCTATACTGAACTGTATTTCTTACAGCCATACAAAACCAAAGTTAAGATCTCACCTATGCTTATGCATAACTGCAGGCATAAAAGTATAGAATTTTTTTTTTGTCTTCTATCCAGGATGTTGTGATTTATAATTGCAGGAAGGAAACTGGAGCTGACAAATTGTGATGTGTGGGATTTTAATTATATGGATTGTAGAACTTTATAAGAATTATGCCTGGTGCATAGAGACTACCAAGAGCACATTAGTTAATAGCAGAAAAAGCCAGCTGAAGTGGCGGCATTTTAGGCTTTTGTGTTGTCATCAACAAAGAAATAGGGGACCTTCAGTGTTTCTTTTGTTCTCTGGATGTTACTTTGCACATGCTATGATTTTAACAGATTTCTCAATTTCATGACTCAGAGGTCCTTCCCACTCACATATTATGCCTAAAACTGAAGCAGAATCTTTGAAAATCCAATGCTGCAAACATATTGGTCCATTTCCTATCATTTTCTGAGCTTCCTTATGAGAAATCAGTTATTTAACTGACAACTAGCCCGCCTTCCTTCCTTCCTTCCTTCCTTCCTTCCTTCCTTCCTTCCTTCCT
>BLBF01000020.1:30920336-30939047 GCA_015471245.1 Laticauda colubrina | reverse complement strand
CCTTCCTTCCTTCCTTCCTTCCTTCCTTCCTTCCTTCCTTCCTTCCTCTCTTTTCCTCCCTCCATCCCTCCCTCCCTTGTAATAAATTCATCAATTTGGAGCAATCAAGATTGACTCCTAATTCACACAAACTTGGGCTAGCTGCAACTAAAACTTTCCAGCTTTTTCATTACAGCTATAATCCAAGGAGGCTGACAAGATCAAAGTCCCACCAATATATATCTAAATTATTCCTCCTACATCTTCCATTTTATTGACTTATTTAGACCTAGTCTGCTCCATAATTCGCTTTCTTAAAAATTCCTTAGGAATGCTATTTTACTGTTGGTGCTATGTTATTGATCTGAATAACATAGATAAAGACTTCACAGGTGTATGCTTACATATGTACAAGAGCAATAGAAAATTCTGCTTTATATAAAAAATGGGACAATTTTGCCTTCTCAGCCACTTGCATCTTCACAATCAACTTATTACTGTATACCAAGCAGTTATGATATTCAGGTTGAATATGTGCAAATCTTGAGGGGTGGGGAAGCTACAGGTATTGGTTCTTCAGGAATGCTATGCAAGACTGATTTCAAAAGTGTGCTTCAAATCCAGCCTAGCCTTGACACATCCCATTTTTGGTTAGATTTTTAGTGTCTACATGCCACAATGTTACTTCTGCAGTCCAGAGGATTGAGGTTTAATAGCTGTACCTTGCTGCAGCTGATTTCAAGCTTTTGCATTGTAAAAGATTGTCAGCCATTCAAGATAGGCCTGGTCAAGAAAAAAGACAGCACAGAGATTCCAGGGATGATCTTTTATTGTTGTAGAGTATACAACAGAAGCTTAAGTTCAACTTTATCTTTATCCCATGTTATTCTAAACAGAATCAAGGCTGGGTTGTTTTGACATTCTTTCTCACATCCTTTTTAACCATTGGACTGTAATCTCTTCTCCAAATGCCTTCTTAATGGCTCTTTCATACCTTTGCCAAGGTCAGCACTGAATTCCTTCACACAATATATTGTTACTCCTTCTGATCAAGTCATGGAAAAATCCATGTTCTGTTCATCAGGAAATAAGCTTTGAACTAAGTAGATTAAGGGGAGGGCGAGAGTAGTCAAGGGAAGACAAGACAAGGGAAAGCTCATCAAAAATATTTTGCTGAAAGCTCCTCCAAACTCTCAAGTGGAGCCAGGCTATATTTGGCTGGGTCCTCAGAAGATATAACTGAGCAGCAAATCCTTAACGAATATGAGACAGGCGGCTACATAAATTAAATGAATAAATAAATCAGCTGCCAGGCTATTTCTTTTCCCCCGAGCCTTCCTCATTATAACTGTGCATAATATGGCCCTTCATCTACAGCCCATTCTTTCAACTGGCCAGGACAAACTAGGCCACAGAGACTGTTATGTTCTAAAGTTCTTAACTTCAAGGAAAGCTAAAACAGCTTTTGGTTAAATTATGCCACAATGGATTGGAAGCATAAGAAGTCTTGTTGCTGGCATTTCAAAAATGCAGACTGAGATATTCCTGCTATACAGACTGCAGCAAATTCTTTGTTGAAACTGTTGGAATAAATCGACAGGGACAGAGCCAGGGTTCAAGAAGAAATGATGAGCTAGTGTGAGAGAAAGCATAAGAGACCTTGAGAAAGCTGGGGAAGCAGCCTGACAGAACAGTCATTGCTGTTCCTAGAGAGAAGCATGAAGGAGAAACTCAGAGCAACCATATCTTAATTAGATGTTGTTGTAGATGTAAACAGTGCAGGATAATTATTTTTGAAAGGTTTTCAAGATTTTTCTATAATGACCAGGAGTAAAGGGTTTTAGTTTTTTTTTTTTTTTTTAAATCTAGGTGGTTTTGTCTTCTGAATCTGCCAGCCTCACTGGGCTTAAATACCTGTCTTGAGTAAACAATGGAGAAATGGAGATATTCTTTTGATTAGCCATCCTGAGTTTTCAAGAGAGAGAGAGAGAAAGGAAGCAAAATGGGTAAAAAGAGTATTTTAATGGAAGCAAATAATGCAGCAGGCATGGAATTGAATGGCATGAATTAGCATATGCTGCTCAAAAAAAAGTCCGCTCCATTAGCACTGTTTCATTTGAAAATGAAAAATGGCATCAAATTATTTTCATTTTATCCTGGTGCTTTGAGCTCGGATGATAGTGCTTGCTATGATGGTAATAATGGCTTGATGGTATTTTGAAGTTAGTTTTATAACTTGTCTCACAGCAATGAGGAAGTGAAGTTCCGTTTCAAGGCTTCGCATTGTGTTAGAAACTAATATTGTGCTTTTGGCTTTTTAACCTTCTTTTTCTCATTCATTTCCCATAATCTACTATTGGAGCAAGAATTTATCTTACACAAAACAAAACAAAACAAAATATCCTATTATTTTTAAAGATGCCACTCCATCTTGTGCTTGTTTTTAAAAAACAACTGTTTGTTAAACTTTGGAATTTAATCTTCCATTTTCACACCCCTAATTCCAACTTTGAAATTTATTGTTTGTCTATGAGGTGAGTGAAAAGTGGATAATTAAAAAAAAGAGTTTCACTAAAAAAAGAAATCTTTCTTAAAAACTGTCTTTCATGATTAATTCATTGTATCTGTACTAAGAATGAGGAATAAATAATGCCACTACTTTATCTTTTTTCTCTTATAGGTTGCTTCTTTTAAAGTCAAGGCAGAAAGAAACAGTCTTTTCTTTTCAGATGGATGTGAATTCATGATTTAGATGAATAAATCAAATGTTACCAGAAATTCCTTCCATATTAACAGTTTGCTATTTATCTATAGTTATTTGAATTTAGAACAAAGTACTTTGTAACGAAGATGCATTTATTTATCACTTTGTGTGTGTGTGTGTATTTGTGTGTGTGTACAAAAATAAAAACCAGCCCATCAGCAAAAAACAATGGTGAAATCTCCCAACACAATTGTATCCCCAACAGAGCCACTCATTTCCTTAATGTAGCCCAAAGCTTAGGGAACAAGCCTTTTTAGGGTAGGGACACCTTAAATCAATTTAATTCCAGGAGACAGGCAATGTGACAGAGAATGCTTACTTTTTTGATCTCATCAATTTTAGGGAATGCTTCACGGATCTATCTCACAACAAACCTATCTTGGCTGCCAGTCAGAAATTACTGCCAGGAGGAAGAGAGTCCCTCAAATAGATATGTCCTATGTCATGTATGGCATTGTAAGTATAGCCAGCAACGTGAATTGCATCTAAAAACTTACCAGTAGCTAGTACAGATCACAGAATAGATTACAGAACAGGTACATTGTTACATGTGCATATTGATGTATGCCTAGTATTGCCTTGCTGAACTTACTGGAGTAGTTGCCATTTCTGAATGGTTTTCAAGGGTAGCTGCATACCAATTGTGTTGAAATAGTTTGCATGTGAACTCACCAAAACATGAAGAATGAATGAAAGGCCCTTTTGATCCAGGAGTTGGCACAACTGGCATATGAGATGAATCTGTGAACAGCCCCCCACCCCATAATATCTTCTACCTGCTCTTCAAGCAAGAGCTGAGAGTCCAGCTGGATAACCAAGAGTGTATATCAGTCCTAAATGGGAAGTGCAGCTCCACCATAACTAAAGGTAGAAGTCTCCCGATTCAGGTAGGCCCAACACCTACTAGTCTTGCTAGGATTAAGTCTGTATCTGTTCTTCCCCAAATGTTCCATGTATTGGGACAAAAGTAATCTAATCATGAAAAAATACTGATAGTAATGTCCTCATCGTGCAGATCATGCTGCATTTGTCCTGAGATAAAAATCTAACCAGAACCAATATCTAATACTTGGTATGAATTGAGTTAGATGATTTGGGTCAGGTCCAAATCATCATGTACCAGACTCCTATCCAGGTACAGAATTGAAGTCCTCAAGGTGATGACTCCATTGCCTACCTCACAAGGGAATCCAGAAGTTCAGGCAGACGTATGGCTGCACAGCAAGGAGGCCAATATATCAGCAAAAAACATAGATGCCATCTAGAGCCAAACTTCAACCTGTGGTGCTCACATTCAGTTATCGGTAGCTGTCAAGACTTTTACGATAGCAACACTAACCCACTATTGCCTTGGAGTGGTGGTAGATGCCAAACTGGAAACTCAGGCAATGTCAGGCTCAAGGAACCACAATAATACTGAGAACTAACGGAAAAGTATGTTTATTGCCGCATGCCTATTTACAAGACTCTCACCAGACTATAACTACATTCACTATAGAATGACTAGATAAGCCAGGGGTGTCAAACTGGTGGCCTGTGGGCCAGATGTGTCATGTGTAGTCATGTCCACCCCAGCTCCACAAATGGGAAAAACGACGTGAAATATCACATGATGGTAGTGTGGCGCAGCAATTTTGACACCCATGTAATAAGCAATCTAAGGTTTAGGCAGGGTCTGCTTTCCAGTGCTTCTTCCCTCCCCATAATTCCAGGCAAACCAGTCTTAACTCCATTGCTTACTTCAGCTCCAGATTAACCATACAAAGGCAGATTCCAAGAACAGACTCTTTCTGGACCACGTAGTCCAGGGTGTCAAATTCACACCGTCATGGTATCACATGACATATTGTGCCTTTCTCCCCTTTTGCTAAACTGGGTGTGGGCCTGGCCAGCATGTGATGCATCTGGCCTGCAGGCCATGAGTTTGATAGCCCTGACCTAGTCTGTCTGGAACACCATGTCTAGTTAGTTGCCTCATCCAAGATAAAGTCATCAATGAGAATGATCTTAATACAAACCTAGCATACTAGCTATAGACCAGCATAATAACTATAAACCAGCATAATAATAGCAACAGTTGGAGACCATGGCCTGTGAGGATCTGGTGACTTAGAACTAGGGAAGAATGCTGGAAGATGGACCAGTCTTTATGAATGACCCCCTCCCCTTGTGGAATTAGAGTCCAACTTGACATTCATTTGCAGTGATTTGAAACCCATGATCATCTAAGATCTGGTGACCAGAATTGAGAGTGAGTACTAAACTGTGGTAGAAATTAGGATCAATCTCAATAATTAACCACACCAGCCTTTAAAGCAACCATTCCCTAAGTGTCCCACAACCACAACTCCTCCAGAAGCTGTATTTTAACCTAAGTGTTCTATATTTTGTACAGTGGTAGATTTGTCTTCTGTACAGATACAGATAGATAAACTCCACAAAACATCCATAACAAAGTAATTTTATTGGTTCATCAGGTATCCTCATAACTCACATTTGTGATGAAGTTCTTCTTTCATGACCAATCCTTTGAATATCTGTGTTGTAGGTAAAAAGATGATTATCTGCTATCTTTTTTCCCTCATATCGTAACAATAGAAGTAGAACAGTTACCACGAGTCTGTGAGTTCAGCCAAGAGTGAGGAAAAATTCCCCAACCCCTCGAGGGTCAATTTAGTGACCAATCAGGATTATAGATGTGGTCATGTGATATAGACTACATTTCCCAGGATACCTTAACTACATTTACAATTGCTATCTAACATCCAAATTCCACACACTGGCTAGACAGCACACTCAGTTATACACAAATACTCAAGACTAACCAAACAATGGCTGTTAATCAGAAGTGCATAGACTATGAGCCATATAAAATTGCCATGCAATCCTTCAACATATTTGTAATTTAATTTGATCATGGCTGTTGAAGGTAGACTATAATGCTGAAAGTTAACTAGCCCCTCTAATTGAAGATGCATATTAAAACCAAAGAATAATCTCTGGTATTCTTTAGGTGCATCACTCCTTTATGGTATCTCCAACTACCATTCAATACATTTCAATTAAACATAATGGTGTGAAAGTGGGATAAAACAAGGAAAGATGGACTGCCTTCTTGACTTTTAAAACTATCCCCTGATGGATGCTTCTCCTGCACCAAGGAAAGTTCTGGAAGTCTTCAAAGGATTGCTCCTAAAGGCTAGGTCACACTGGCTGACAGATGCAAAATGTATGCAAAAAGGACACAGCGGACGAGCAAATTTTGGGGGGTGGCTCCATCCGTTGTCATCCGCTCCAAAAAGTAGCAAAAATTTGCATAAACAGAACGGAAAAGAAAGGAAAAGAACGGACGTGGGTAGTAGGTAGCAGGGATGTTAAAGGGATGTTCATAGGAAGCCTACAGGATGTATGTAGGATGCAAACCGTTCACTGCTCATCCTTTCTATTTCCATGCTACTAACGCTGTGTAGACGTTCCGTGTACCTTTTCTTTCCTTCCTCTTTCCATTTTCAGCTGCAGCGGATGTGAGTTGCGAGGATGCTCAGAGGATGCAGAGAGGATACAGCAGATGTTTAACGGATGATAAACGGACATGGAACGTTTGTTGCTCGGATGTCACGGATTTATATCGTACACAGCGGAAAGTTCATCCATTCACAAAGTTTTGTGCAGCTCAAAACTTCTTGAGTGGATGAAATCTCAGTGGACGGATGCTCAAAGGATAGAGTGTATGAAACACGTATGCAGTGAGTACACAATGGATGCATAGCGTTTTCCAATGGATGGCAAGCTTTTTTTAACGTTTTACATCCTCTTTGAATCCGTTGGTGCAGTGTGACATGGGCTTAAGCCTTCACTGGACTGCAGCTGCTTTTCTTTGAAGTATTGCAGGGCTCTGAAAAACTGTGCCAGCTTTTATATATCAGGTTTACTCAATGCAATGACGTGATAACTGGAATTATGTGAAAGATTAAAATCAAATAGCTTACAGCCAAAAAATATCAGGGAAACAACCAAACCATATAACTTCACTGCTGGTTCAGTTTTCAGATGATCTCAGCTTTCAGATTAGAATGTGTTTCAAAGGCTTTGCATATGATCTTACATGGTCAGTCACAGTAAAAGAAGCGATATATTTTCATGCGATGCAAGATTGCTCTACCGGAGAAAGATCTTAGTTATGGGCAGCAAATGTATTCATATTGATTTGATTTCATAAATTAGCATGAAATGAGACATAAAAGAAAAAAACAACAACTGTACTAGAGCAATAGCAGGTATAGTATAGTAAACAACTGTACTAGAGCAATAGCAGGTTAAGTAATCCATTTTGACTTTTGCAGCATGAGAGAATCAGAATGATATAATGAGTAAGGTGTTGGATTTGGGTTCTACTCCACTTGTAATGATGAATGCTCACCGAATGTCCTTGAATCAGATCTTAGCTCTCCAGACAAAGCCCATACACGTACATGGAGTTGTGGTCTGAAAAGTTTACTTTGACTTATTTATTATACAAATTATATCACACAAATTCTGTCCTTAAGGCCCTGTCACACTGCCCAACGGATGCAAAACGTTTGTAAAAAGGACACAGCGGACAAGAAAAATGTTCCATCTGTTGTTATCCGCTCTCAAAAGGGGCAAAAATTTGCATAACCAGAGCGGACAACACGGAAAGGAACGGACGGGGGGAGGACGCAGAGCGGATGGAAAGCGGATGCGCAACGGAAGCCTAGCGGATGGAAGCGGATGCAGAGCGGATGCAGAGCAGATGCGAAGAGGATGCGTAGAGGATGCAGAGCGGATGCAGAGCGGATGCAGAGCGGATGCGTAGCAGATGATGCAGATGCGATTTGCATCCGCTTTCATCCTTTCTCCATCTGTGCTACTAACGCTGTGCGTCCGTTCCGCTTCCTCCCTGCGTCCATTTACCGCTGGAACAGATTTGAGTTTCTCGGGTGCACAGCGGATGCCTAGCGGATATAGCAGATGCATAATGGATGCAGAACGGATGTCCCCCATATGCCTAGTGGATGCAGAATGGATGCATTGGATACATTTTCCACTCAAATGTTTTGAGCAGCTCAAAACCTTCTGAGCGGATGAAATGTCAATAGATGGATGCTGGACGGATAGAGAGGAAGCAAAACGGAGGCAGTGAGTACAGAACGGAAGCATCGCGTTAACCAACGGATGGCAAGTGTTTTTCTCCGTTTTACATCCTCTTTCCATCCGTTGGTGCAGTGTGACAGGGGCTTTAAACTGATCATTAAATCAAGTGCAAATAATTGTGCTATCTTCTCAGTTTTGGAATAGTAAGGCTTCTATAAAATAGATAATGAACTGATATTCTAGATCTATTCATTAAAATTAGGAAAGCAGGTTTCTTTCTAAATATTTAAAATAACCCTCTTGCTATTCTCCAGGCATGGAGCCAAAGCTTTCCATGAGATGACATATTCCGTGGTTTAGGAACATAGTTCATAATCTTTTTGAGTGACAGTATTTCTGTCCAATATTGTGTTAACATATATTTTAACTTGAAGTCAAAAGAAGGTAATAACTGGACAAGATAAAATAATATCAAGTCTAAAGCCGATGTCACACTGGCCAACGGATGCAAAAAGGACACAGCGGACGAGCAAAATGTTCCTTCCGTTGTTATCCGCTCTCAAAAGGGGCAAAAATTTGCATAACTGGAGCAGATAACACGGACGCGGGGAGGACGCAGGGCGGATGCAAAGTGGATGCGGAATGGAAGCCCAGCAGATGGAAGCGGATGGGAGTGGGTGGCACATCGCAGGGCTTCCGGGGAGCCGCAGCGAAGCGGACGCGGAACGGAAAGAGTGGATGCAGAGTGGATGCCGAACAGATGAAGCAAATGCAGAGAGGAAGCCTAGCGGATGCACAGCGGAAGCCTAATGGATGCCTGGCATTCACTGCGCATGAGGGGAGGATGCATTGCGTCAGCCCCACGGATATAACGGAAGCAGCTCGGAAGCAGGTCGCCATTCAGAGGAAAGACCTGCTGCCGGACACATCGACTGCCTTGCCTGCCCTGCCTGCATGTCTGCCTGCCAGCCTTGCTGCCAGCCTTGATACCAGCCTTGCTGCCAGCCTCCCTGCCAGCCTTGCTGCCAGCCTTGCTGCCAGCCTCCCTGCCAGCCTTGCTCTCAGTCTTGCTGCCTGCCAGCCTTGCTGCCTGCCTTCCTGCCAGCCTTGGTTCATGTCTGCCTGCCAGCCTTTGTGCCTGCCTGCCAGCCTTCCTGCCAGCCTTGGTTCATGTCTGCCTGCCAGCCTTGGTGCCTGCCTGCCTGCCAGCCTTGGTGCATGCCTGCCTGCAAGCCTGCCTGCCAGCCTTCCTGCCAGCCTTGGTGCCTGCCTCCCTGCCAGCCTTCCTGCCAGCGTTGGTGCCTGCCTCCCTGCAAGCCTTCCTGCCTGCCTTGGTGCCAGCCTCCCTGCCAGCCTTCCGGCCAGCCTTGGTTCCTGCCAGCCTCCCTGCCAGCCAGCAACCCCACAACCATGCGGAAGCACAGCAAGCCTCAGCCATCTGCTGCCAGCCCTGGCAAGAGGGACAGGGCTACCATCCCGCCCCCTGGCCCTCACTCTGGTTCTTCTGGGGCTTCTGCAACACGGGCTCGCTCTTCTGGGGCTGGGGCTTCTGCTGCTTCTGCTTCTGCTTCTGGAGGAGCTGATTACAAGCACTCCACCTGCACCCTTCACCCCTGAGACTGAGCGACCAAGAGGAGTGCCAGAGACTCATTTTTGTCTTATAGCTTGTTGTTAATAAAGTCTATTTATGATTCACACACTTGCTTCATTTCTTTTTTTTCATAAAGTCTTACTGGAAACTTTTAGAAATGGTTTAAGCCTTTGCATGCTTGTGGGATGGGTTAATATAGCAGTGGGATGGGTAAGGATAGCAGTGGGATAGATAAGCCTCCAGTGCAAGCATAATGGGACTGTATGGTCCAGCCTCCAAGGTGCCACACCTACGGCCCTTTATTATCAATAATAATGTAATAATTATCCACACATGTCAACATAAACACAAATCTTTATTAAACGCCCTGTTCATTGTAGGCCAACCAAACAATCCCATCCCATGGCCCAATCTCATCAGTGTGATGAGACAGGCTGAAGGAAGCATCCATTAAGCATCTACCATCCTGTCTTGCCACTCCACTGCTCCAGCTGGGGAGTTGCACCATTGTCTCAGAAGGTTGCACTGCTTCTTCCCTTCACGTGAGGCTCTGTTGGGACCTTGCACATCCTGAGTGTCGATCAGGTTTCGCCCTTGCCTCCATTCCCCAGGCTCCATGTCCCCATTGCCTTGCTGGAGGTCCATGAGCCTGTTCTGCAAGACTGGGTAGCGGGTGCGCATGAGATTGTGCAGGATGCAGCAAGCTTTCACGATCCTCCTCACGGTCTCTGGGCTATGCTGCATGGTGGTGAGAAGTACCTGGAACCTGTTGGCCAGGATGCCAAAGGCGTTCTCCACCACCCGTCTTGCCCTGGACAGCCTGTAGTTGAAGATCCTCTCTTCACAGGTGAGAAGTCTGGAGGTGTAGGGCTTCATGAGGTAGGTTGTGAGGGAGAAGTCGTCATCCCCCACGATGAAGTAGGGCACATCTTACGTGTTGTTGGGCAGGGGGTCTGGATCTGGGAAGCCCACGATGAGGTTGCGTTCCAGCTCCTCCTTGAGGTGACTGGCGTTGTATACCTGGGCATCTGAACATGAGCCGTTACCTGAAGCATTGATGTACATGAACTTGTAGTCAGCATCGACCATGGCGAAGAGGATGATGTTGAAGAAGCCCTTGGAGTTGAAATAAGGGGACCCTGAGTTGGCTGGAGCTTTGCAGGCCACGTGCTTGCCATCTATGGCTCCAACGGTGTGTGGGAAGTTCCACTTCTGATACCACTGCTCTGCAACTTTCTTCCATCCTTCTTCAGTGGAGGGGTACTGGAGGAGCTCCTCCTTGTATTCTTCGATGATGGCCTGCACCACTTCTCTGACCACAATGCTGATGGTGTTGGATGGCACCCTCCAGCCGTACTGCATGCTCCTGTAGGAGGTCCCTGAGGCCAGGTGGCGCAGAGTGAGTGCCACCTTGAGCCCAGGTTCCAGGCTGGGCCGGAAGCTGGTATCTGCCTTTGTCAACCTGGGTGTCAGCCGCTGCACAACTTCGTCAAACATGGCTGGAGGCATCCTCATGAAGTTCTGGAACGCCCGATTGTCTTCGCTCCTGAGCTCCACCATCAGCTTGTTATACAGTCCGTCCTCTGCTCGAACCATCCTCGGACCCAGACTCTTTTTGGGTGGCTCCTTTTCTCACAGTAGTGTTCACAGAGCCTGCAGATGGCTTCGCACTGTTGCAGAACGATGGTGGCTGCCAAAAGGACTTTGTTACAATCCATGGTGGACATGACTGGATGCTGTGGAAGAGAAAGAGGCAGATGAAGGCTGCAGAGGTCTGCACCGCTGGGCTACTATTCTGAAAGTGATATGCAGGCGAGTTGCTCCCCCTTTTTATAGGCAGTATAGGTTTTCCACTAGGCATCCTCTAGGCATCCTCTAGACATCCTTAATATCCGAGATAGGTCCCCTCTGCAAACGTTTTTTCTGTTTTAAATGCTTTGTTTCCGTTCTGCATCCGTTCTGCATCTGTTCTGCATCCGTTCCGCTTCCTCCCCACGTCCGGGCGGATGGAGTTGCGTGGATGTGCAGCGGACGCCAAGCGGATATAGCGGATGCGTAATGGATGCATAGCAGATGCGTAGCGGATGCGTAGCGGATGCGTAGCGGATGCAGAACGGATGAACTGGATACATTTTCCGCGAAAAAGTTTTAGGCAGCCCAAAACTTTCGGAGTGGATGAAACGACCATAAACGGATGCTGGACGGATAGAGAGGAAGTCAAACGGAGGCAGTGAGTACATCGCATTTTCGAACGGATGGCAAGGTTTTTTGTCCGTTTTACATCCTCTTTGCATCCGTTGGTTCAGTGTGACATGGGCTTAATGTCCATTCTCTTATAAATATTCTCTGCAGGGTCCAAAAAATGGAAAATAATATTTTCTGATTAATTAAAGGACTGAAAGAAAGGTAATGCCTCCAATGTAATAGGTCACCAGGAGATGGCAGTACTGATATGCTAGAAACTGACATAGTCTTTTGCATCTGTTACAGCATTTTAATTGGAAGATTGTTGTGACAAAAGTTTGATTTAGTATTGTCTATGAAATGAAGCCTGTGGTCTGCCCAATAAAATTCACCATTGTTCATGGAAATGACTGAGTTGATGTGGGCACTGGACATTTCCCAGTCAAAAATGTAAAGACGGTAGACTTTGAAAAATGGATTTGTGTGATCAAAAATTAAATGGATGACTGTGACAACAACAAAAAAAATTAAAAAATGATTTAAAGACAATTTAATTGGCAGATCAAAGAAAAATTGATCTTAAGCTTGGCACTTCACATGAATATGTCATCTGATTATTGATGTTCTTCACATCAGAAGATCAGTTCCCAGCATGTTGACAACTGTCATGTTAAAAATGATGCCTTAATCACTACACAAAATTGGTTCGCAGCTATATTTTCCTTTGGTGCAGAGGTGGTATTCAGCAGGTTCTGACCAGTTCTGGAAAACAGTAGCAGAAATTTTGAGTAGTTTGGAGAACCGGTAAATACCACCTCAGACTGGAGATTTTAAAGTATCCTTCCCCTGCCACACTCACCAAGCCACGCTCACAGAATCGGTAATAAAAAAAAAATGAATCCCACCACTGCTTTTCTGTCATCATAATGTTGACAGCTCCCCTAAAAATCCACACTCCACTTTTGAACACAAACAGACAATTAAAACCATACAATTAAATTGTTATCAAATGAATTTAGAAAATGTGGATATTGTAAAATATTGTAACGACATAACAAAGAGGGTCTTCACACCTCAAGAGACTTACACCTCACAGTTTGTGAAACCCCGATCTAGAATCTATCCATCTATTGTGAGCATCCTGGCAATAAATGTTTGTAGATCTCCACTGGTGTGAAACTGAAGAAACTGAGTAAGGAGAGGATGTTTTCTGTAATCATCATCATATTATGAAAAAGTAGAATAGCCTGGCATTGTTTTTTAATTAGTGAGTGCCATAGGACTGTATGTATTGCTTCAATTAGGTTCTTGGATTTAATTTTTGTATTATGTTGTAATCATTGTATTACGGATATTTTATGTTGATATTTATAATTAGTTTTGTGCACCACCAAGAGTCACACAACTATGGTGGTCAAACAATTTAATAAAATAAATCAAAAAAGAAAATCCATTTCTAAAGCTGCTAAAATGCACAGTGTTTCCCATTGTCAGTCCTTCAAGGTAGATCAAACTAAGAAACCAAAACTATGAAAGCTACTACTACTTTTATGATAAGGTTGCAGTAATAGACTTGCATGTCTGAATGAGACTCCTTCACCTCCCTCTATGTTCAAGAGAAAAAGACAGATCAAGCCTGAGATGTTTTCTCAAACTATAGGTCTGCCTCAGACTTTCTTCTGTCACCCCATTGTTTTGGTTTTAGCTCATCTTCCTGTTTTCAATATTACTTTTATAGTCCATTACACCTGTACAATAGCATCAATAATTATAGGAATGTAGAATTACTGAAAATGTTTGTATTGTTGAAATGCATGCTACAAACCTAACTAAAGATTCTGTTTTGTGTTTGTTTAGCAGAGCCTTGCAAAATTATTTTGTTTCCCTTTGCAGTAGAACAAATGCTTCTTATATGCTGGATAATTATCTGGCTCACTTTTTCTTCCTTAAGAAGAATCTATGAACTAAAATGATCAACCTATGAACTAAAACTTTATTTGCAGTTATACTTTTAAATGTTTAATGTTTTCTATATCTACTTTTCCTTTGATCCCCCTCCCCGAATTTGAAATCTGTATGATTATTGCTGCAAATTAATATACACTCACGAAATAACATCTAATGTTACATTAGGTTTTCTAATAATAGTCTGCATGAACCAGGTCCAAATTACTCAAAACCATTTGAGTTAGAAGGAATTGTTTTCTCATCCCTTCAAAAGGATAATGTGAGTTTTTAGCTCAACAAACCAAAATAATACTTAGGTCTTTCAAACATCTCATTAGATTTCGGAACTGTTGGAAGAAATGTCCATTTGGGTTCAGTTCCAAGTGGGCAGAAAGACACTGGAAACATGGAGGCTATTTGGAAAGACGGTTTAATGGAGGACAGGACCACATGATTTTGAGGTCCTGGGCAAAAAAAAAGCACATGGATAAGAGAGGGAGAGAGATTTATACCCCCTGTTGGGCTTTGAACTTGCTTCATGTTGCTGTGGCAAGAAATGTATCCTGATTGGTTGTCTGACACCCATGGGGCCATGCAGGGGTAACTTTGTAGGTTGTCTTGAGTCTCTGGCTTAGTTGAATCTTGCTGGGGCTTTGGGCAATTTCTATTATGGCTTAATGGCTTTGTCCTTGTTTGGATCTGAGTGAGGGCTAATCCTATCATCTTGGAACTGAAGGTCTTTTGTGTTGTAGATAAGATGCCTTTTGAATTTCTGGGGCTATTAACAAAGGTGGGGCTGCTTTCCAAGAGCATGTTTCTCCTTTTCTCATCCAGGGAGCTTTAATATTCTGCCTTTTTAACATTCCTAAAATATTTTCTGGAATAGGGTGAGTGCTAACTTTCTACAGAACCTTTCCCAAACATTGCCACCAATGACTGATAACTTACTCAAAAGAATACTTCAGAATTTTTGACTTGCTGTCACTGTAAGGAAAGTTGATTTGAAATTCTCAGAATAATGTAAGATCAGTCTGAAATGCTTTGAGATCTTCTTAATATCCCATGTCCTTAAACTAGTTATCTCTTGAAATCTCTTGTCTCTCTCAATTCTTGGCAGATCCTGGAATGTGAAAGACTATAGTGAATAAAACATGTCACAATTGTGGTTTTCATTTTGCTTTCCTTATTACATAACAAGAGATTGAAAAGGAGGCAAAAATATCAGCTGAGATCTCAGAGCCCCGAGATCGCAGCTGTAGCACCGAGACGTAGCTCCGCCTTCTTCTCTGACAAGTCAGTAACTTAAATATAGAATTGTCCTTATCTTGCAGTGATAGGCATGCTTTATAAAATATTTATTTTCATATGATAAGCAATTAATTCTAAAGATGGCTAGAAAGAAAGAACATTTATATAAGAAACATTTATATAAGAAAAATCCGTAATATGAACAGAAAATTGAATAGGAAGGTTTATTATAAGGGTCTCCAGTATAGTTGACTGGGGAATTCTGGGAGCTGAAGATCTTAAATCTTAAGTTGGACATGCTTGGTTTATTTGGTAAATATCCATACTGGTAGAATCAAGAAGTCATTCTAATTGTCCTTAAACCAGGCTGTGGAGCTGATGTATGATCGGTTTGAATAAATCCCTTTATTCAAGGGCAATATTGATAATAGTGCTATTATATAATATTATTATTATATTCAGAAGACTACAAATGCTTGCCTTCTATTAGTACTTTTTTTAAGGGAAAGGATATCATGTTTGCTCATTCTCTTTGCTATTCTTTATAATTTCAAGTTAGAATGCTATTTGAGATCAGGCAATCAAAATCATATTCCAAAGGTGTCTATACAATAAATTTATTTCAAAAGATGCTGTCATATGAAAATACTTTGCTTACTAGGTTGCTCAGGTAAATGCTATACATCCATTTTATTGGATATCACTAAGATTAAATACTGTGTTCCAGGTAAAAAATGTATTCATCATCATGATGACATTTTTTTTACTATTGCCACAATGATATTTTATTGTTATTGTTTTCATAATAGCTTCAGTTTTTTGTATTACTGTTTGCAGCTTTTTCCCCATCATGTGTATTATGTTTTGCTTGTGAATACTATGGCTTACAAACAAGAATGGTCATTTGTGGGATATTCCAGACTATTTTGCCATTGGAATTGTTGATGGCAGCATTCTGAGATGGTTTTGTTTTATTTTTGAAAAGGAATACTCTGGGAAACACTGAAATATTCTGGGAAAGGACCAGGTTGTTCTACAATTGGTCAATATATTCTTGCATCATTCACATCCTTTATAATGTAGATTAAAAAACTTATGTAATTCACCTGTATCTACTATAAGACCTATCCCCAAAATAAGTCCTAGGTAAGCCCCACCCACCGTCTGGTTGTATGAGTTGGGGTGAGATCAGGGGTGGAATTCAAAATTGTTGACAACCGATTCTGTGAGCATAATTGGTTGTAGGCATGGCTTGGGGTCCTGTGACTGGGTGGATGTGGCTTGGTGGTCATGTTATTGGCTGGGTATGGCCAACTCAATATAATTCACATCGAAGCACGCATCTCCTCGCCTGGCGTCTCATGACTGTGGGGATGCTGCAACAGTCGTAAGTGTGAATAATGGTCATGTCACTTTTTTCAGTGCCATTGTAATTTTAAATGGTCACTCCACACAAGCAAAGTACCAGCAAAGGAGGGGAAAAAACTCCAGAGACATTCCTGAGACAGAAAGTCTAGTCCTGCCAAAAATGTAACTAGGGTTTATGGAGAGGCAGTTTCTGTAAGGAACACCAGAATGTTTCTTTCCTGCCTTCCTTACAGGATTAGGTGGATTAGTAATTTCTTCTAAAAACCGGTTCTCCCAAGTGCTTGGAATGTTAACAACCGGTTCTAGAGAATAGGTGTGATCTGGTAGAATCCCACCCCTGGGTGAGGTGCAGATGTAAAAATCAAACTAGGGCAGGGGTGGGTAGGGAGTGGAGCTGCCCCATGCACCCTGCATCCACTTACCTTAGGATCGCTGCAACCAGGCCTGATTTCTTCTGCAGCCGCTTGCTGCGGCTTTCAGCTGGATGCCACGTGTTGCACCGTGCTGATGCCGCCACTCAAAGCAGAATGCCACAATGCTCGTCATACCAGTGCTGCTGCTCATGGCAGAATGCTGCAAGGCTCGTTGTGCTGGTGCCACTATTTGCAGCAGGACATCTTGAGACTTGGTACACCGATGCTGCCATTCGCAAGTGCAATGGCACAGCATGCTACCCAGACTCCTGCCGCTCTCAGAGGCACCAGTGCAACAAGTATCAAGGCATGGGAGGCTTGGCTGTAGTAGTCCTAAGGTAAGCAGATAAGACCTCCCCTGAAAATAAGACCTGGTGCTTATTTTAGGGCTGAAAAGAAAATAAGACTCGGTCTTATTTTCAGGGAAACATGGTAGGTACATCATACTTGATTCCCAAAATCTACTTATATGCCTGCTTTGTATAGTCATGCCATATTTTTGGATTCTAATCCCTCTCCTATAAGTGCTGTTGGCTATCAAAAGCTTGTTGAGATAAAAATTTGTGGCAGTTGTAGAGTAAACCCTGAGCCCTGCTGTTCTATTTGCAGAGTTAAATTTCATCACATGATGTTTTGTGATTGTTTTTCAAATACTTAGGAAAAAATTGAATGGAAAGTTTGATTCCCCCTGCTTCTTATTTCAAAACTCCTGGTTATCATAACAATCCAAGGATAACATCAGTGTGTTGGCATGAAAATGAGATCCATATGCAGGAAACAATGCATCTTCAATCATCATGGCCAATCAATTCCTACTGTTGCTAAATCATAAGTAATCAGAAATCATATACTTCAGCAACCTCTTTGCAAACCTAGAAAAATCAAAGAGTTAGAAATGAAAAGGCTGAAGACTGTTGCTGAAGACAACTGCTGTTAATAAATAAGAATACAAAACAATAACATCAATAACCATCCAGATGAAAGAAATATGATTCAATGGCTTATGCAAAGAGCAAACAGAATTAGAATAAGATCTACAAGCAAAGGATAATAGCTTCCTCAGAAATAATTATAACTCCAGCATAAGAAGGAGAATAAGACTGGAAATTACATAGAACAGAAGGCCTTGCCTTCTTAATGTCTTCCAACATTCTACTACAAAGCAGGGGCTCTGAAAAGATGCAACTCTGAGCTATTTGATTGGTTCATTGTTCCCATCTGATCAACCAGATGGTTTGCACAGGAAAATATAGGCTCTGACAAATACAAAAGTAAGGTGAATCAATTGGACTTCTTTCTTCCTAGTCTTGTGAAGTTACCAGAGTTGGATTGAAAAATATTTTTCAGGACAAGGCCCATTCATAGTCTTTTCTGTGCCAACTCAGAAAGCTTAAACTGCTCAAGGAGCTGCTGATGCAGTTCTACAGAGGAATTATTGAATCTATCATCTGCACCTCTATAACTATCTGGCTTGGTTCTGCAACCCAACAGGATAGACACAGACTTCAGAGGATAATTAGGACTGCAGAAAAAACAATTACTACCAACCTGCCTTCAATCGAGAGACCTGTACACTGTACAAGTCAAAAAGAGGGCTGTGAAAATATTTACAGACCCCTCACATCCCACACATAAACTGTTTCAGCTCCTTCCCTCAAAACGACACTATAGAGTACTGCACACTAGAATAACTAGACACAAGAACATCACTCTGCTAAACAAATAATTCCTTCAACACTGTTCAACTATTACAAAGTCTGCACTATTATTAATATGAACCTTCTCATCACTCCTTATCACCCATCCCCTCCCACTTATGATTGTAGGACTGTAACTTTGTTTCTTGTATCCTTACAATTTATATTGACTATTTCCTAGTATGATTTGATTGCTGATTGTATGCTATGACTATCATTAAGTGTTGTACATTATGATTTTTGATTCTTGATGAATGTATCTTTTCTTTTATGTATACTGAGAATATTTACATCAAGACAAATTCCTTATGTGTCGAATCACACTTGGCCAATAAAAAATTCTATTCTATTCTATTCTATTCTATTCTATTCTATTCTATTCTATTCTATTCTATTCTATTCTAT
>BLBF01000020.1:30891367-30920326 GCA_015471245.1 Laticauda colubrina | reverse complement strand
ATTCTATTCTATTCTATTCTATTCTATTCTATTCTATTCTATTCTATAGAATGACACAGGTTAATTTGAATTAAAGGACATAAAAGAATTATTTTTAACTTATTACCTGTGTTAATATGGTTATTGTATATGTTCTTAATCAGGGGTGCCCAACTCGCAGCCTGCAGGTTGGATGCGTCATGCTCTGGCTATGTCCACCCCCGTTTTAGGGAAGGGGAAAGAAGTTACGATACATCATGTGATGACAACATGATGATGCAAGTTTAACACCCCTGTTCTTAATCATGTTCTCTTTTAATAACATTACAGTTTTATGGCAAAATCGGGAGAGCTCTGGGAAACAACACCAAAGGTCTCTGGGCTACATACAATGCTCTAGCTTCAGACTGTGTATATGGAAGGAAGATCACATACAGCTGCACTCATTAAGGGAAAGAGTTAAAATATGAAAGACAGGATGTGTGATGTCAAAAGCCAATCCCCTCTCCATGTGTGTATGCGTGTGTGTGTGTGTGTGTGTGTGTGTGTGTGTGTGAAAGGAACCACATCATACCTACATTCAAAAGTGTGAACTTTTAATCACAAGGCCACACCTACCAATGGAAATTCATACCGTAATGTAGGAAAGCTATATAATTTTTTTTGAAATAAAAAAGAACATGACTAATAGGATTTGCAAGATAAAGGGATGAAGAATTTATTGCAGAAATAATTATTTATATAGGTTTAGTGAAGAAAGAAGAAACAATAACAGATGGTTTCTATGCAAACCAATTGATTTGAGTGTGGCATAGTAATAGCCATAATTATAGCATAATTGGATTTGATCATGTAAACATGGTAGACAGTTTAAAGGATTAGTGTGTTTTTTATTCTTGAAGAAATAAACTAGCGATCACTGTTGGACACAATTTTGGCGACTGAATTTGACTGCTAAGACTTTAAGTAGTCTGGATTCTCTTTGGTCTTAACATCAATACTTCTTGGTCACCAGTTTTGGATGGAATATGGTGGAAATCATACCAAATTTTATTAATGCATATAACGGAAGCTGTCTAACCACCTACTATATTCTGTATATTTAGCAACATGGGCTGAAGAATAATTTGAATCCAGTTGGTTGTAAAGAACCTTGACAATGGAGTGTCTATGTCATGGTTGTCCCAAAGCAGAGGTGGTATTCAGCAGGTTCTAACCAGTTTTGGAGAACTGTTAGTGGAACTTTTGAGTAGTTCGGAGAACCGGCAAAGACCACCTCTGACTGGCCCCACTCCCATCTATTCTCTGCCTCCTGAGTCCCAGCTGATTGGCTGGGTCTTTTTTTTTTGTTGCCCTGCACAGGAGAACAGAGCTGGAAAGCAGATTAATGGGGTGGGGAGGGAATGGGATTTTGCAGTAATCTTCCCCAGGAATGGGGAGGGAATGGAGATTTTACAGTATCCTTCCCCTGCCATGCCCACCAAGCCATGCCACGCCCACCAAGCTACGTCCATACAACTGGTAGAAAAGTTTTTGAATCCCACCACTGTCCCAAAGGTGCTTTATACAGAAAGCCACTGTACTTTCTTGTTTTTTTTTCTTTGAAAATGTTTTTCTTCTCATCCAAGATAATTTTAAGAATAATTGGCCATTGTACACGGAATGTACATAGGTTATTGCAGTTCCCAAATAAAGCCTTTTAAATGTATTGCAGGCTCTCCAATGCCTTGCAATGGATTGCCATTATCAGATGTATTTCTCAAGCACTTACAGATAAGAAAAATCTTTTCAGTGTCCTGACAACCTCTATATATTTAATTTCCAAGATTGATGGGTCTTTGGTGCTGTGTGAGGTTAGGTTTTTCTTTCTTTGTAGACGTTTCATTATCCACACTAGGTAACATCATCAGAGCTGCCTAGTTTGGGTAATGAACCATCTGCAAGAAAGTAACCAATCTCATAGAGCAGGGATGTGAAACTGGTGGCCCGTGGTTCGAATGTGTCACACGCAGGTCACGCCCACCCCAGTGAATGGGAAAAATGTCGCAAAACCTCACGTGATGGCCATGTGATGCGGCAAGTTTGACACTCATGTTGTAGAGCATCAGGGATCCCTCATTTAAACCTGAGAAACGAATGTTCTTTATTTTTATTTCCAAGATTTCTAGCCTGTAAACCCAGTATTCAGGCCAATTGATAATTCTGAGAATTATAGTTCTAAGATATCTAGACAGAATCCAGTTAAAGAAGACTAGTAAATAATTCCTCATAATCAAATCTTTCTATTTCACAAAATGATGAGTATGTGAAATTGAACTTTCCAAAATCAATTTATCAATCTATGGCTTCCCTTTCTGTTTTCTGCTGTGGAGTTCCTAAAACCCTTATGTTACTTCTGTAAGAAAATTTCCATAGCTTCTATGGGATAATACGACATTTGACACTGGGAAGCTTTAAAATCTTCTTTTCAGGACTAAAATCCAGATAAAGCATTTGAAAGCAATCCAGATAAAATCCAGATGATGCAGTTGTTTCTCTCATAGCAATTTATTTATTCAGTTATGATCAGTAAACTAACTGAGATGCCATTTAAAGACCCCCAGATAGAATGTAGGGAATTAAAGGTAAATGTAAGGCTAATAGGAAATGCCTGTTTCTGAGAATAGGTAGCTGGAAATGCTGTTTAGAAATTCTCCAAGGGATGGAAAGTCTTGTTGGAGAAAAGGTTATACTTTGGGTTTCACCTCTCTTGATGACATATAGTTTCAGAAGAAAGGGTTTGTTAGGGATAACATTGTTTACCCTAACTGGTTTAGGTAAAATAATAACTATGAATCATAGTTTTGTATGTTAAAGTGTCTGCAACTTTAACTGTGGGATAGTAATTAAGGGAGTGGTTGTGAAAGCACTTTAAAAGAAACAAGACTACAGCTTGCTCTCTCTCTGGCTTTGAAGATCCCTGATTACTGCTTGGAATCAAGACTGCATTGCTCCAACGGGAGAGAGAACAAAGGACTAATTTGTAAGTGAACTGACATAGGATATTCTACATGGACTTTGCTAACTGAATATCCCTGAATGGACTGACTAAATGATACATGACTATTGGACTGTTATTTTGACTATGCTATGAACTTATAATGGAATAAACTATATTCTAGATAGCACAAGCATATCTGTTATTTTTACTGTATGTTAATAAACATACAAGCTTAGCTCACTCTTTTATCTGTGTGCCTATCTGACTAATGCTGCACATTCTGTTTAGCTTGTCTCCCTAACCCTGGTTGGGGAACCCAGGCTTAACAGGGTTTGAAATTGTTTTTGTTATATCCACTTTGGTGATGCTAGCAAGTCTACTCTTGTATATGCTGCCATGTCCACATCTGGCATTGTCCTGAAAGGAAAATGGGAAAGAGCAAGGAAACTGTAGAAATTTCTAAGGAGCAGCATTTGAAAATATTGTCCAGGGGAAAAATGCGAAGGAAGGTAACAGAGAAAGCTCAGTTATTTCTAGTTATTTCTTCATTTTCTCAGCTGAAAAGCTTGTGTCCAAATCTGGGATATGATAGAAAGCAGAAAAAAAATATCTTGGGAAGGTCTGAGACTGCTATTTTTCTACTGTAATAAACTGCAGTGAATTTATTTCCTTCTGTTTTGTATCAATGTCCCTTCTGTGTGTACATGCAAATGGAGGTATATTTGTATCCCAGCAATCCATACCTTCTTCAGCCCATTGCTTGTTCAATTCAAACAAAAAAAGTAATAACTCTACTGTTTGCCTCATTCATGAAACCAAGTTGTTTTTTTAAGACCTATACATGTTTAAAAATTTAATACAGTTCATTGAGCATCTTCCAAGATGTTTTCAAGGCATTTATCACTTTTGCAGTGTGCCATTTTCACACTATATATTGTACAGGGATATTAGTGGGAAAGATGAAGACCAATGATGCATGGAAGCCTCTCAGGAATGAAAATAAATATAATCAGTATCTTTTAGCGTGAAAAATAGGATTTAATTTATTTCAAAATAATAATTGATTCAACAACTATGGGGTGGCTACAATCCAGCTTTAATTCATGGGAATAACAGGGCATTTTTTTAAAAAAAATTTAAACAACATTTTAAAAACATTTAAAAAAACATTTTGTAAACAACAAACTAAAAGGTTCAAGGTCCATCCCACCCCTGAAAGGACCTAATGGTAAAAACTGTCACGATGACACTATTAAAGCAAATCTCTTGAACACATTCTTTGGCTCAGTATTTGTAAACAGCAATGGATCATACCCAGTATTTCCTAGTCAAACCACAGACAACTACAATGATCTAATAAATATTGATTTTACAGAAGACATTGTTGAAAAAGCACTACGCAATCTAAAACCATCTCTATCTATTGGACCAGATGGAATATGTGCCTACTTCTTAAAAAAGCTATCCACTGCCACAGCAGAACCTCTAAGCATAATCTTTGAAAAATTTTTCAGGACCAGCTCCTTGCCAAAACTATGGTCACAAGCCACGGTCATCCCCATTTTCAAAAAGGGAGACCCCAGCCTAGTTGAAAATTGCAGACCAATCTCCTTATCCTGCGTCACCTGTAAAGTCATGGAATCAATTATTAACCAATCCATTATCCTCCACTTAGAGACAAACAACCTACTCTCTTATAAACAATTTGGTTTCAGAAAAAAACTATCCTGTAATCTGCAACTCTTACACTGCAAAAACATATGGACTACACAACTTGATCAGGGCAAAACAATGAACGCAATCTACATAGACTTCTGTAAGGCCTTTGATTCAGTGGTACATGACAAACTACTCCTAAAACTAAAATCTTATAGAGTCTCTGGTCACCTGCATAATTGGATAGAAGCATTCCTGTCAAACCGACAACAAATGGTCAAAATTGGAAACGTCCTGTCAAATTCTGTACCTATCAACAGTGGTGTTCCCCCAAGGTAGTGTTCTAGGACCAACTCTCTTCATACGCTACATAAATGATGTCTGTGATCATATTAAGAGCAATTGCGTTCTCTTTGCTGATGATGTAAAGCTATTCAACACCACAGATAATTCTGCTACTCTTCAAAAAGACCTTGCTATGTCTCAGAATGATCAAACAAATGGCAATTTCAAATCTCAACAAATAAATGCTCTATCTTACATATTGGCAAAAAAAATATGTCAGAAAATAAAATACAAGCTGCATAGTCAAGATCCTTTTTTTTTTTTTTGAAATTTTTATATTGATTTTTAGAAACATAGACAAACAAATACAGAACATGAAAACATAAAACCTCTTTTCTGAAAGCAGCCTGATCCCGGGTTACATCTCTTTGTACAGACACCAGTTCAAATTCATGCTCATTTTTATATACCATTCCATATCTTATTGCCATTCTACATTTTCTATATGGCTTCTCCCCTCTTTTAACATTCTTAATTTTATTTTTATTTGTTTCATCTCAAATCAGATCATTATATTTATATTCTTTGTCTGTCCTATTTCAGCTATCTATTATCTTTTCTCCTTAAACAAAATTCCTCCTGTAGTCACTAATTGGAATATGACGCCTTTATATCTTTCCCCTAAAATTATAACACTTAATATAGAACATAACTTCCATTCAGATTCTGCGTAGTACATTAAAGCTAGACACTACATTTTAAAAAGAAAAAGAAAAGAAAAGTATAAATATATAATATAATTAAAAAAACGATCCATACCAATTCAATTCTATCATTAATGTTAACATTCATTTAAATTTTAAACATTTAACACATTACTTTTCAAATAGGTATCATGCTTCTATGGGAACGCTTGTAAACTTTCCATGATTACTTCCCCCTCACTTCACTTGCATTTTAAAACATTATGTCATTAAAATATTCCCATTCCTTTCTAAATTAATTTTCTCATTTAATTCATTCCATTTATTTTATTCAGAAATGTTTCACTAAATCATACGTTGTTTCCAATTTTCTAATATTATTTCTAAATACAAATATAACAATACAATCGTATGTACCTTTGCAGAATCCCTTTTTCAATTAAAGTTTTACCCATTATCTTTAAATAATTCCTGTTTCTTTACATCTTGCTTCATACCCTTGTATTCTCTTCCCTCCTTCTTTGCTTCTTCTCTCTGATGGCTTCTTCTTTGTCCCAATCTTCTTGTTGCGTAGTCTTTTCTTGTAGTTTCTCGTAGGTAAAGATCGCCATTTCTAAGAATTGGAGTACTCATCTCAAATGGTCTAAGTGCAAGAGCCCACTGTAAGTACATAGCCAAAAAGGCATTAAGAGTTGTTAACCTAATCTTACATAGCTTTTTCTCTGGAATATCACACTACTAAATGGAGCATACAAAACATTTGCTAGACCAATACTTGAATATAGCTCATCAGTCTGGAACCCACATTATGTATCTGATATTAACACAGTGGAGAAAATCCAGAAATATTTCACAACAAGAGTTCTCCATTCCTCTACTTGTTGCAGAATATCTTATGCCACCAGATTTGAAATTCTAGACCGAGAAAACCTAGAACTATGCTGCCTTCAGTCCGATCTAAGTATAGTATGTGAAATTATACATTGCAATGTCCTACCTGTCAATGAATACTTCAGCTTCAACCATGACAATACAAGAGCACACAATAGATACAAACTCAAGGTTAATCACACCAAACTTGATTGCAAGAAATACGACTTCAGCAGCAGAGTGGTCAATGTCTGGAATACTCTACCTGATTCTGTGATTTCTTCCCCAAACCTCAAAAATTTTAACCTTAGACTGTCTACTATCGACCTCACCCCATTCCTAAGAGATCTGTAGGGGGCGTGCATTAGCGCACCAATGTGCCCAGCATCCCTGTCCTCTTGTTTCTTTTATTTTTCTTATATGTATCCATGTATTCATAACTATGTTTTTACTTATACCTATTATCTTGTAAGCAATTGACAAATCAAAATAAAATAAAAATAAAATTTGAGCAGCGTCTGTGTCGCAGTGGTTAGAGTGCAGTACTGCAAGCTACGTCTGCAGCCAACTGCCTTCAGTTTGGCAATTCAGATCCCACCAGGCTCAAAGTTGACTCAGCCTTCCATCCTTCTGAGGTGGGTAAACTGAGGACCCAGATGGTTGGGGACAATATGCTGACTCTGTAAACTGCTTAGAAAGGGCTGTAAAGCACTATAAAGCGGTATATAAGACTAAGTGCTATTGCTATTTATGGTGACTTCACCAGATAGAAATTACCCAGAGCAATTCCGACTGATTTGTTTCTCCAGGAGGAGGAGGAGAAGGAGAAGGAGGAGGAAAAACTGGAAGCCATGCTAAGCAGTGCTACATAAAGAATCACATTTCATTAAAAACTGTCCTTCAACATGTTAAAACAACAATTATACTGGTAAGTAATGTCTACTAAATCATAGTATAGTATGATTCATACCATAGTATCAGTGGTGGGATTCACATTTTTTAATTACCAATTCTTGGTGGGCATGGCTTGGTTTGGGGCATGGCAGGGGAAAGATACTGCAAATTCTCCATTCCCATCCCACTCCAGGGGAAGGATACTGTAACATCTCCCTTCCTTCCCTACTCCTGGGGGAAGTTCCTGCAAAATCCCATTCTCTGCCCACCCTACTAACCTACTTTCCATCTCCATTCTCCTTTCTGCTTTTTCCGTTCTCCGTTCTGCTTTCCAGCTCTGTTCTCCTGTGCAGGGCAACAAAAGAAAACACAACAAATCAGATGGAACTCAATAGGCAGAGAATAGATGTGGGTGGGGCCAGTCAGAGGTGGTATTTACTGCTTCACTAAACGACTCAAAATTTCCACTACCGGTTCTCTAGAACTAGTCAGAACCTGCTGAATACTACCTCTGCACAGTATAGATATGAGATTAAGCTCTACCTACAAATTACATAAGTCCATATGGTTGTGATAGCCAAGTCTGGCCTTGGTCCTGTCTCGGTTTACTTTCCCAATAAGCAACCGGGTTGGAAGATCATTTTAAAGCAATTTATGAGAGTACTCTGATAAAGTGGGTTCTCTCTATGAAACAGGAGGACCCTGAGACCCATTTTACATTCATGCAAGAATAAAGTTGATTGGACAAGATAAAAGTAATGATGTTCATTAACAAGTTATAAAATCCATGTCTTGTGCTCCTCAGTCATCATAGATTAGCAATGGCTATCCAGACTTTAGGCAAGACATGGTTGGAACTGAATTGTGGACTTTCCGCATCCAAATGAGATGCTCTAAAGTTATGCATGACAGTGAAAAGCACAGATGACATGGAGGAAGTAGACTGGACAGGCTGAATTATCCCCCTCTCTCCAAGGATTAGAACCAGGTGTCATTGATTGGAAGGAGATTTAGGACAGTCCAAAAAAAAAAAGTGCTGATCTTCAAGGACAGAGAATTCATTAGCACACAACTTGGTGAGGATTACTGAACTGGATAGCTTTAAATGGGATTGGATGACTCTGTGGTTCATGTGTTTTCAAAATCGAGTCCTATCACTTCTGAATTGGGGAAGCATGTCTTCAAATACCAGTTACAAGGAGACAAGAGTGGGAAAAAGGATATATTTCCATTTCCTGCACCTGGATGAACACAGAGAAACAATGCTAGTTTAAGCTGGACCTCAATCTGCTAAGCAGAACTGTTTTTTGTTTTTATGCATCACCAAAACATCCATGCATTGTAACAGAACAGAATAACAAAGTTGGAAGGGACTTTGGGAGGTCTTCTCATCCCTGCTCAGGCAGGAAATCTTATACCATTTCAGACAAATGGTTCACCAATCTCTTCTTAAAAATTTCCAGTGTTGGGACATTCATAACTTTGGGAGGCAAGTTATGGACAACTTCTAGAGGCAAGTTATCACTAACCTATTTTCACCTTTGTTTCTTTGTAAGCTAAAGAATTATGGGCAAACTGTATAAACTTAGTATTTTGAACTACTGTTATTCCATACCCCACACCCCTATATTTGATACCACTTTTACAATTCACTCATTCTAGCTGAATGGGTAAGAGATGTGGAAGGGCAAGCATATGAAGGACATGATCTTTAAGGCCCTGTCACAATGGCCAATGGATGCAAAACGTTTGTAAAAAGGACACAGCGGACGAGAAAAATATTCCATCCATTGTTATCTGCTCTCAAAAGGGGCAAAAATTTGCATAACCAGAGCGGACAACACAGAAAGGAACGGACGGGGGGAGGACGCAGGGCGGATGGAAAGCGGATGCTCCACAGAAGCCTAGTGGATGGAAGCGGATGGCACATCCGCAAGGCTTCCGGGGGAGTGCAGTAAAGCGGACGCGGAACGGAAGGAACAGATGCAGAGCGGATGCCGAGCGGATGAAGCGGATGCCGAGCGGATGAAGCGGATGCACAGCGGAAGCCTAACGGATGAAGCGGATGCCTAGCGGAAGCCTAGCAGAAGCCTAGTGGAAGCCTAGCGTTCACTGCAGATGCGGGGAAGATGCATTGCGTCAGCCCCGCGGATATAAAGGGAAGCAGCTCCCAAGCAGGTCACCATTCAGAGGAAAGACCTGCTTCCAGACACATCTCCAGCCTGCCTGCCAGCCTGCCTGAAAGCCTGTCTGCCAGCCTGCCTGCCTGCCTGCCTGCCAGCCAGCAACCCCATGGGGAAGAAGAGAAAGCCTCAGCCATCTGCTGCCAGACCTGGCAAGAGGTACAGGGCCACCCTCCCACCCCCTGGCCCTCACTCTGCTTCTGCTGGGGCTTCTGCAGCCCAGGCTTGATCTTCTGGGGCTGGGGCTTCTGCTGATGCTGCTTCTGGAGGAGCTGCTGCTGCTGCTTCTGGCGGTGGTGCTTCTGCTGGTGCTTACTCTGCTGATGCTGCTTCTGGCAGTGGTGCTTCTGCTGGTGCTTACTCTGCTGAATCTGCTTCTGGCAGTGGTGCTTCTGCTGATGCTTACTCTGCTGGCGCAACTCCTGGTGCTGGTGCTTCTGCTGGTGCGTACTCTGCTGGCGCTGCTCCTCGTCCTGCTGGTCCTGCTGGTGCTCCTGGTCCTGCTGGTCCTGCTGGTCCTGCTGGTGCTTCTGGTCCTGCTTTTGCTGCTATTGTTGCTGCTGCTGCTGCTGCTGGTGGTGGTGTGGAGGAGCAGCCCCTACAACCTGGAAGCCCCTCTGATGAGGGCCCATCTGGTCCTGCCAAAGGGAGGAAGAGGCAGACGCAAGAACGGGAGAGGAGGCAATACAACATCGAAGAGGAACATTAGGATGAGGTGCTGGAGTGGCTGAAAGAGAACGAGTATCTATGGCGGAAGGGACACAGGCTCTATCAAGACACCAAAAGGAAGCAGGCTGCTTGGAGAGAGAAGGCGGAGAGCCTGGGCTACACTTCAGAGGTGCTCCTCGGCTGGTGGAAGCACATGCACACCTGGTACGGGAAGCTGCACCTCAAGAAATCTGGCCAGGCCGCGGTCAAGCTGACGGACAGAGAGACCTACGTCATGGCCAAGTGCAGCTTCCTGGAGGGTGAGATCCACCACCGAGGAGCAGCCCCTCTCACAACCCTCTCTCTCAGGCAGCCTGCTGAGAGCCAGTCCTCTTCCGGCAGAGAGCCAGCTCCTGTCTCCAGGCAGGTATCTGTGGAGCGTGCCACGATGGAAAAACCCCCGACAGCTGTAGTACCCGTGGCGGAGCACGTGGAGGACCCCCTCACGCAGTGGGAGAAAGGAGATGGCACTTCCACCACAGCCCAACCTGCATCCACCCCCAGCTCCACCTCCACAGAAAGGCAGAGAGGCAAACCGGAGGGACAGAGCCACACTGTCCTGCTGGAGATAAGAGACACCATCAGGAGCAGCGTAGATCTCCTCTCTCCGATGGTACACACCGACTCCTCATCCTCCAACCACAAGCCCTTCCTCACCTATGTGAACCAGACCCTCATGGACATGGACAGAACCCCAGTACCAGGTGGTGAAGGACCGGATTACCGATCTGCTTCACAACCCTCCAGACCCAGATGAACTTGCTCCCACCCAGTCCAGGTCTGCTCCTCCACCCCAGGTGATGTCACTCCCATTCCAAGGCTTTCCACAGGCCCTCACCTACCAAGGCTATGGCTACCAGAAGGTCCAGCAGCACAGGCAGCAACCCTTCCCAGTCCAGGCACATGTTCATCGGACGCCACCAGTGCCACCCACACCACCGATGCCACCCATGCCACAGATGCCACCAACGCCAGTCCTCACCCAGCTGCAGTCCAGACAGCCCCACTACACTGCTCCTTCCTCCACCCCACAGCCAAGCCCGGCCTCAGAACATCTGTCATCAGTACTGGGGCTGACACCCCATGGCATGGAGGAAGGGGCTCTCAACATCACGGGGCTGAGCTAGCTCTCTGAGAGCTTCCTCAACACACCGTCCCCTGGTGTTCTCTCGGGGCCAGGCACCCCAGTGGTGCTTCAGACCAGCACTCCAGCAGCAGCCACCTTCACAGCACCTGGACCCTTCACCCCTGAGACTGGGCACACCTCCGAGTGACCAAGAAGAGTGCCAGAGACTGGGTGGCTACCTGTTGACTTTATTTTTGCTTTGGACACTTGACTTGGGTCATTTTTCTTTCACAGCTTGTTATTAATAAAGATTATCTTTGCTTCACACACTTGCTTCATTTATTTTAGTAAATAAAGTCTTGGTGGAAACTTTTAGAAATGGTTTAAGCCTTTGCATGCTTGTGGGATGGGTTAAGATAGCAGTGGGATGGGCAGGGATACCTGTGGGATGGGTAAAAATAGCAGTGGGATGGGCATGGATACCTTTGGGATGGGTAATAGCTGTGGGATAGATAAACCCTCACAGGTGCCACACCTTTGGCCCTTCATTATCAATAACAATGTAAGCATTGATCCACACATTTCAACATAAACAGAACTCTTTATTAAATGCTCTGTTCATTGTAGGCCCACCCAACATACATGGCCCAATCTCATCAGTGTGATGAGACAGGCTGAAGGAAGCATCCATTAATCATCTATCATCCTGTCTTGCCACTCCACTGCTCTAGCTGGGGAGTTGCACCAGTGTCTCAGGAGGTTGCGCTGCTTCTTCCCTTCACGTGAGGCTCTGTTGGGGCCTTGCACATCCTCAGTGTCTATCAGGTTTCGTCCTTGCCTCCATTCCCCAGGCTCCATGTCCCCATTGCCTTGTTGGAGGTCCACGAGCCTGTTCTGCAAGACTGGGTAGCGGGTGCGCATGAGATTGTGCAGGATGCAGCAAGCTTCCACGATCCTCCTCACGGTCTGTGGGCGATGCTGCATGGTGGTGAGAAATACCTGGAACCTGTTGGCCAGGATGCCAAAGGCGTTCTCCACCACCCGCCCTGCCCTGGACAGCCTGTAGTTGAAGATCCTCTCTTCACGGGTGAGGTGTCTGGAAGTGTAGGGCTTCATGAGGTAGGTTCTGAGGGAGAAGGCGTCATCCCCCACAATGAAGTAGGGCACATCTTGCATGTCGTTGGGCTGGGGGTCTGGATCTGGGAAGCCCATGATGAGGTTGCGTTCCAGCCCCTCCTTGAGGTCACTGGTGTTGTATACCTGGGCATCTGAAGCTGACCCGTTGCCTGAAGCATCGATGTCCATGAACTTGTAGTCAGCATCGACCATGGTGAAGAGGATGATGCTGAAGAAGCCCTTGTAGTTGAAATAAGTGGACCCCGAGTTGGCTGGAGCTTTGCAGGCCACGTGCTTGCCATCTATGGCTCCAACGGTGTGTGGTAAGTTCCACTTCTGATACCACTGCTCTGCAACTTTCTTCCAGCCTTCTTCAGTGGAGGGGCACTAGAGGAGCTCCTCCAGGTATTCTTCGATGATGGCCTGCACCACTTCTCTGACCACAATGCTGATGGTGTTGTGTGGCACCCTCCAGCCATATTGCATGCTCCTGTACATGGTCCCGGAGGCCAGGTGGCGCAGAGTGAGTGCCACCTTGAGCCCAGGGTCCAGACTGGGCCAGAAGTTGGTGATCTGCTTGGTCAACCTGGGTGTCCGTCGCTGCACAACTTCGTCAAACATGGCTGGAGGCATCCTCATGAAGTTCTGGAATGCACGAGGGTCTTCGTTTCTCAGCTCCACCATCAGCTTGTTGTACAGTCCGTACTCTGCTCTTCTCCCAATCCATCTTCAGACCCAGACACTTCTTGGCCGCCTCCTTTTCTTCCTGTAGAACAGTTGAAAGAGCCTGTAGATGGCTTTGCACTGTTGCAGAATGATGGTGGCTACGAAAAGGAGTGTGTTACGATCCATGGTGGACATCAATGGATGCTGTGGAACAAAAAGATCCAGATGAAGGCTGCAGAGGTCTGCACAGCAGGGCTGCTGGACTGAAAGTGAGATCCAGATGAGTTGCTCCCCCTTTTTATAGGCAATATAGGTTTTCCACTATGTGTCCTTTTGCATCCTCTAGGCATCCTCTAGACATCCTTAATATCCGAGATAGGTACCCTCTGCGAATGTTTTTTCCATTTTAAATACTTTATATGAGAGCTGCATCCGCTTTCATCCTTTCTCCGTCTGTGCTACTAACGCTGTGCGTCCATTCCGCATCCGTTTCGCTTCCTCCCTGTGTCCGCTTTCCGCTGGAGCAGATTTGAGTTGTGCGGATGCGCAGCGGATGCCTAGCGGATGTAGCGAACGCGTAACGGATGACGACGGATGCAGAACAGATGTTCCCCGTAGGCGTAGCGGATGTAGAACAGACGCGTTGGATACATTTTCCGCTCAAAAAGTTTTGAGCAGCTCAAAACTTTTTGAGCGGATGGAACCTCAGTCGATGGATGCTGGACGGATAGAGAGGAAGAAAAATGGACGCAGTGAGTACAGAACGGATGCATCGCGTTAACCAATCGATGGCAAGTGTTTCTCTCCGTTTTACATCCTCTTTCCATCCGTCGGTGCAATTTGACATGGGCTTTAGGGATTGGCTGTGAATTAGTCCATGTATTAAATATTGTTGGTTATGAATCAAATAGATGGTAATACTGGACATGACCTTTCCAAATCATTTTTCCTAGGAGATGCAAAGCTGTTGTATATCTTATGTCTCATAGAAGGCTAAAAAAGTAACTGAGCTGGGTTTTAAAAATCCTTGGTTCAAGGAAAACATTCCTTCTCAGTTTTTTGCCTGATGCAGTCTGATGATAATATCTCACATCCTGAACATAAACTGTTTCAACTCCTACCCTCAATCAAAATGATGCTTTTGAGCACTGCACACCAGAACAACAAAATACAAGAATAGTTTTTCTTGAACTCCATCACTTTGCTAAATAAATAATTCCCTCAACACTGTCAATCTATTTAGTAAGTCTGCATTACTATTACTATTCATCTTTTCATCCTTCCTTTCACCTATCTCTTCCCACTTATGACTGCATGAATGTAATTTGTTGCTTGTATCCTTATGATTGTTTAAATTGACTATTTATTTGTATAATTTAATTTGATTTGATCGTTTATTTTTATGTTTCATAGTATGATTTGATTGCTTATTTGTACCCTTTGGCTACTGTTAAGTATTATACCTATGATTCTTGATGAATGTATTTTTTTTTCTTTTTCTTTTTATGAACACTGAGAGCATTTGCACTATAACAAATTCCTTGTGTGTCCAATCACACTTGGCCAATAAAGAATTCTATTCTATTCTATTCTATTCTATTCTATTCTATTCTATTCTATTCTATTCTATTCTATTCTATTCTATTCTATTCTATTCTAATAATGTCGGTCTTATTTATTTATTTATTTATTTATTTATTTATTTATGTATGTATGCCATCCATTTCATTACTTTTGAAGCATCATTTTTCTGGATTCAGTCATCAATTGTGCACAACCAAGGATTTTGAAACATCTATTGGGATATATAATAAATATAAGTACCGACCTGTTGTTCCTATACATGTAGTCCTCAACTTACAATGGCAATTGAGCCCCAAATTTTTCTTGCTAAGTGAGACCTTTCTTGCCAGAGTTGCTAAGTGAATCACTGTAGTAGTTAAGTTAGTAACATTGTTGTTAAGTGAATCTGGCTTCCCCATTGCCTTTGCTTGTCAGAAGATGGCAAAAGGTAATCATAAGACCATAGGAGAGTACATGCCAGTTGTCAAGCATCTGAATTTGATCACGTGACCATCAGGATGCTGCAACAGTCAAAAAGTATGAAAAATGAGTATGCCACTTTTTAAAGTGCTGTTGTAATTTTGAATGGTCACTAAATGAATTGTTGTGAGTCAAGGACTACCTGTATAAGCTGATACCTAAAAGAACAGGATATTTACAAGTTTCCAATGCAGTGAGTGTGAAACAGGTGGAATCAGTGGTGGGATTCAAATTTTTTTACTACTGGTTCTGTGGGCATGGCTTGGTGGGTGTGGTGTGGCTTTGTGGGCATGTCTTGGTGGGCATGGGAGGGGAAGGATACTGCAAAATCCCCATTCCCTCCCCACCCCACTAACCTGCCTTTCCAGCTCCGTTCTTTTGGGCAGGGCAATCAAAGAAGACCCATCCGATTAGCTGGGACTCGAGAGGCAGATAATAGATGCGGGTGGGGCCAGTCAAAGGCAGTATTTGCCAGTTCTCTGAACTGTTCAAAATTTCTGTATCAGTTCTCCAGAACTGGTCAGAACCTGCTGAATACCACCTCTGGGTGGAATGTTACCTTAACTTATTAAAATACAGTGTTTTAATAAATAGAAAGAAGTAGTGGGCAGAAGGATGACATTTAAAAGGTGAGGCATGATATCTGGAAAGATTCTGCTCAATACATTTTTTTATTTTTTTATTTATTTGTCAAACATGTACAAAGTAACAGGTATAAGTATGAACATAAACAATAACAAAGGGAGTAAATACAGATAAGTGTATCTGTATTTATCTACCATAAATTTATCTACCATACCTCAGAAAGAGGAGCAGGTAGCTAATAATGGTACACAGCACACAATGACCAAAGCACACTAATTAAGTGACCATAGATGTTGTGCTGAGTAGACACATCTCAAATCTGAGATCTTGGTTTCTGTGCTCTGTTGTCTCTTACTTCTTCGAGTCCTTTGAATCTGCATTGGGATTATACCACTGTCGTGAATGCATACCACTAACATTGCCGAGGCATATCATTCTCGCCAATGTCTTTAAAAATTCAATTCAAGAATATTTTTACGATTGCCCCCTTTTGAAAAGTTGCTATAGTTGTGATGAGGTTACCCTCCTATATAAGGAGGAATGTATCGACCACCCCCTAATTTATGTTTTTACAGTTTTATTGCATGAGGTAGGTTGTGCTGCTGTGCTTAGATCAATGGGATACTGCAGTGCTAATCAATGTTTCAAAGCTAATACCTTTTTTAAAGCAGAAAAATTCCACACTAGCCTTGCTGACTACTCCCAAGAAAGTTAATCATTCCAGAGGAATTTGAGTCATCTATTCTTCTGAAGTAAACTAATCCATGTAGAAAACAGCAGAGCACTTGTGAAAATAAATTACCACAATCCCTGAGCCAGATTGGACTCTTCTCTCTTATCCAGGGTCCTTATGGAAAAGTGTGATATTGATTTCAAGGCATTTCACTCCAAGGAAAAGGGTGAAGGATTATATCTTTAGTCCATGTTTTCAAAAGTACAAAATGGTTATCTCCATTAGACAAGAACTTGACCTTTATGTGGTGCTTAACATCATTTTTAATTCAATAAACCAACCACCCAGAGACAGATTATTTCTTTACAAGCTTTATACTTTGAAATAATTTATTTCTTGGTGTCTTCATCATAACTTGATATGAGGGAATACATGGATTGTCTTTCACCTACTGTGGAAAAAACACAACAGAGAGCTGGGAGTGATAAAAGGTTGATGTTTGAGATTTTTCTCTCCTCTTACAAAATGTGAATTCCAGTAGAATAAAATTGATGGAATGGTATCTTTGAGTTATTTATCTTTCAAAAACAGAAGATACCATCTTCTGTTATCTGTGTTATAGTTTACGGAGACTGCCCAGAGTAGGAATCTAATCATTCTGTAAAGTTGCTTTTACATGAACAGCACAGTTTGTAATAAATATATTATAGAATATCTCTAGGGTATTTCGGTGACACAGATTTTTCTGGTCCCCATTCTGCAGTTGAACTGCATGAGAAATGTGAAGATTAATCTCATTTGAGGAGCACTTTTTGAATTTCTGAGTTACCTTCAGAAGTCAACTTTGAAATGGCCTGAATGGGAGTCACTAATTAGAATGGGAATTAAGTCCCATGATCTGGCAGAGGAGGCATGCTGTGGGTCCCATCTGTTAGGGAATTACCCTTGGCAGGTCCCAGGAAGTGGGACTTTTCTTCTGTGGCACCTGCTTTATGGAACCTTCTTCTACTGGAAGTGAGGCCAGCTCCACCACTTTTAGCATTCTGCAAGTCTCTCAATATCTTTCCATCAGCCCTGGGATCCCAAATAACTGGAGAAATTTTGCAATGGCATCCTTAATTATGGCTAACACCATCTTCTCCATTTATGCGTTTTTTACATACAGGTGGGTCTTTGATTTATGGCCACAACTGAGTCCAAAAATTCCATTGCTAAACAAGACAGTTGTGAAGTGAATTTTGCACCATTTTATGATCTTTCTTGCAGCAATTGTTAAGTGAATCACTACAGTTATTAAGTTAGTAACACAGTTGTAAAGTGAATCTGGCTTCCCAATTGACTTTGCTTTTCAGAAGGTTGCAAAAGGTGATTACATGACTCTAGGATACTGCAACCGTCACAAGTACATGCCAGTTGCCAAGTCTCTTAAATTTTAATCCCATGACCAAGGAGATGCTGCAATGGTCATAAGTGTGAAAAATGGTTATGTCACCTTTTTTCAGTGCCATTGTAATTTTAAATGGTCCCTAAAGAAATGGTCGAGGCAACCAGTAGTTTTTAATGATTACCTTTTTAATATTTATATATTTATATTTATTAGTTTTTCTTTTTAATTAAATGTTGTAGACTGCTCAGAGTCATGCTCTTGTGAGATGGGCAGCCATATAAATATGATAAATAAATAAAATTGTATAACATCTAGTTCTGCTACTGGCTCAGGATTGGATGTATGGCACTACTGAAAAGTCTGGAGTTATTCAGCTTCCAATCCTGATAGTTACAACAACATGAACTATGGTTGCTATTTTGTTACACAAAATGAACCAAACATGGTGGAGTTTGGGTATGTATCTTTTCAGGGCACCCAATTACATTACATCTCCTGAAAATTACACATCAAATGGCGATAGTGTTTGAAATTATGTTATTGTAGCACTTCATGCATCAAGAATGGATGAAGGCCATCACTGGGTGAATTTGTGGGATGATTTTTGAAGGGATTGTTGGAGAACTTGGTCTACTATTCTAAGTTAGCAGTTCTAATATTTCCTTTCTAGCCAGGCCTGAATGCAGTCTTTGGAAGAAGTTTGTGATGAAAAGAATCCTGATTTAAAATATGTTGGAAAAAAAACAACATACTGGAGAAGAAGGCATACAATTTTAATATATTTTAGTATGGTTTAAATATGATAGGGAAACCACAGAGGAGGACTTCTAGAATTCTTTACAACCCCTTCATCAGCAATGGCCATGTGAGATGTTGAATGACAATTATTTTTGGAAGGTGACAATGTAACATTTTATTTGTGTACTTCCTCTCCAGGAACTGATCAAGCAAGGTGCATACCTGTTGAACCTTTTAATGTAGGTCTCTCTCTGTATGTCTAATTGGAACTGGCACATACATGTTGCCTCTTTGTGTGTGTGTCTAATGGGTCTGTGTAAAGCTATGTTGCATCTTTCTATGTATTTCTACCCTGATTTAACATTGCATTTGTGTGTGTTTCTATAAATGTGTGCTTTGGGAAGCACAGAGCAAGTTGCATATCCTCTGATCTGGGTCAGATGTTCAGGAGGGAGAATGAATCAGCTGGAAGCATTGCAAACTGTGGCCCAACTGCCTCCTTCATTGGGATGTATGGGGAAAATGTTTTGGATTGATTCTTCTGCAGCGTCCAATCTGTTTCAATCCATGTTCAAATCCTACTTTTCCTTGTTGGCTTTTCTTGCCAGGCCAGATTTGACCTTGTTCTGTCCTAATTTTTTTGTGTGTGGGGGTATCCCTCTGACAGGTCGTCAAAGTCTCAAGTGTGAGGAAATTGATATTTACCAGAAGTTGAGCCTACCCATATTGTGTAAAATAACAGGATGTTCTTTGAATATGCAAAATTCCTTTTTGTTCCTGGTCAAAATAGAAACCACACTCATTTTAATAAACAAAGTCAGTTCGTCTCCTGTGTCACAGCTTTCTAATAGATGAACAATATACCCTGAGTCCCTTTGCACAATTTCTTTCTAATGTTCCATTGGGCTGGAAAGAATTACAAATAAGAAATGCATTTGCTAAACAGATGTAGACTGAAAATTGATTGATCTTCCAGCTTTAGTTTCAACATGAATTCCTTACAAGGCACCTGAGCCTCAGCGGAGGTTTGGCTATAAATAGTTTGGATATGTCAATTTTCTTAAAGTTTACCACTATGTTCCACTATAGTTCTAAACCTTGGTGGCATTACAAGTTGTGCACAGATGCATTAAAAACACTTCCTATTCCAGATAAAACCTCTGGATGAATAAAAAGAGCCAGTTTGGTCTTGTTCTTAAGGCACTTGGTTAGAAAATAGGAGACCATGAGTTCATGTTCCACCTTTTCCATGAAATCCAGCCGGGTGACTGTAGGTCCATCATTCTCTCTCAGTTCAACCAGGGGTGGGTTGCTGCTGGTATAACAACTGGTTCGGTGATAGTGCGCGGGCACATGAATAGCAATGCAAAAATCCTTACCTGCTAGTGAGAGTAACACAACTGAAGATTGGCAATTCGGTCTTCTGTGCTGATCAGCTGCAATGATAAAGGTCAGTATAGTGCAGGAGTGAATGGTGGGCCCAAATGATTGTCAGAACGAACCAGTTCACTCCCAGCTGATTTTCAGAGCTAGGGGTTCGCCTGAACCAGTCTGAATCCCACCCTGAGTTCAACTCATCTCAAGGATGAGTTTTGGGGAAAATAGGAGGAGGAAGGTATATTGCATATGTTCACTATCTTGAATTATTTCTAAAAAAAAAATTAAATAATTAAAAATAAAAAAATAATTAATTAGAAACCACATTGAGAAGACATTGACGAAGCTGGGAACTTATTTTAAAATTGCATTTTGATAAAGGAAATGCCAGATCACATGCAGTGGTTAAATTAGACAGGCCTAGGGAGATCCTGTTTTCATGTCAACCCTTGTTCCTAGGTGATTTGTACCAATTTGTCTCTCCACAACATATCTATGGGATTTCATTAATTGTTTTGATGACATAATTTTCTCATGTCAGCTACCTTGCACCAGAAAGGAAATAGGAAATAATCTTGAGAAAAGTATGCTATAAATCTAGCAAACAAACAAATAGTGATCATGCATTTCATCTAACAATCATCCATGTCCATTTCCCCTGTAAGTAAGAATTGAAAAATACTCTGGTTTTCCTTTTCTGCTGCTTTGAGGTTCAGTTTAAGTAGGCAGGATATCCTCAAGCTTAAAGGGTCTGTCAGATAGGCTGACGGATGCAAAACGTATGTAAAATGGACACAGCGGATGAGAAAATTTTCCATCCATTGTTATCTGCTCTCAAAAGTGCCCCGAATTTGCATAAGCAGAGCAGACAACAACAGAAAGGAACGGATGGGGGGAGGACGTAGCCAGGATGTAAAGCGGATGCTCCATGGAAGCCTAGCAGATAGAAGCGGATGGCACATCCGCAGGGCTTCCGGGGGAGCACAGCAAAGTGGACGCGCAACGGAAGGAACGGATGCCGAGCAGATGAAGCAGATGCAGATCGGAAGCCTAGCGGATGCCTAGCAGATGCAAAGTGTTCACTGCGCATGCGGGGAGGATGCATTGCGTCAGCCCCGCGGATATAAAGGGAAGCAGCTCTCAAGCAGGTAACCATTCAGAGGAAAGACCTGCTGCCAGACACAGCTCCAGCCAGCAAGCCAACAACCATGGGGAAGACGAGAAAGCCTCTGCTATCTGCTGCCAGCCCTGGCAAGAGGGACAGGGCCACCATCCCACCCCCTGGCCCTGACTCTGCTTCTGCTGGGGCTTCTGCTGCTGGGGCTGACTCTTCTGGTGCTGGAGCTTCTGCTGGCACTGACTCTGCTGGCACTGCTCCTGGTGCAGGTGCTTCTGCTGGTGCTTACTCTGCTGGCGCTGCTCCTGGTGCTGGGGCTTCTGCTGGTGCTTACTCTGCTGGTGCTGCTCCTGGTGCTGGGGTTTCTGCTGGGGCTTACTCTGCTGGTGTTGCTCCTGGTCCTACTGGTCCTGCTGGTACTCCTGGTGCTCCTGGTCCTGCTGGTGCTCCTGGTCCTGCTGGTCCTGCTGGTGCTCCTGGTCCTGCTGGTGCTGCTGGTGCTGCTGGTGCTTACTCTGCTGCTGATGATCCTGGTCCTGCTGGTCCTGCTGGTGCTGCTGGTGCTTACTCTGCTGCTGCTGATCCTGGTGCTGCTGTTGCTGGTGTTGCTGCTGGTGTTGCTGGTGCTGCTGGTCCTGCTTTTGCTGCTACTGTTGTTGTTGCTGCTGCTGCTGGTGGTGGTGTGGTGGAGCAGTCCCTACAACCTCGAAGCCCCTCTGATGAGGGCCCAGATGGCCCTAGCAGAGGGAGGAAGAGGCATACGTGAGAACGAGAACGGGAGAGGAGACAATACTCCATCGAAGAGGAACATGAGGATGAGGTGCTGGAATGGCTGAGGGAGAACGTGTATCTATGGTGGAAGGGACACAGGCTCTATCAAGACACCAAAAGGAAGCAGGCTGCTTGGAGAGAGAAGGCAGAGAGCCTGGGCTACACTTCGGAGGTGCTCCTCGGCTGGTGGAAGCACATGCACACCTGGTACGGGAAGCTGCACCTCAAGCAATCTGGTCAGGCCATGGTCAAGCTGACGGACCGAGAGACCTACGTCATGGCCAAGTTCAACTTCTTGGAGGGTGAGATCCGCCACCGAGGAGCAGCCCCTCTGACAACCTTCTCAGGCAGCCCGCAGAGAGCCAGTCCTCTTCTGGCCAAGAGTCAGCTCCTGTGTCCAGGCAGGTATCTGTGGAGCGTGCCACAATGGAGACCCCCCCCAACAGCTGCACTTCCCATGGTGAAGCGTTTGGATGACCCCCTGACACTGTGGGAGCAAGGAGAGGGCACTTAAACCAGAGACCAACCCACAACCACCCCCAGCTCCACCTCCACAGAAAGCAGGCAGAGAGGCAGACTGGAGGGGCAGAGCCATACTGTGATCAGGGAGATCAGGGACACCATCAGAAGCAGCGTAGATCTCCTCTCTTAGCTGGTATGCATGGACATACCATCCTCAAACGCAAGCCCTTCCTCACCTACGTCAACCAGACCCTCATGGACATGTCCGAATCACAGTACCAGGTGATCAAGGACAGGATCACCGGTCTTCTTCACAACCCTCCAGACCCAGCTGAACCTGCTCCCACCCAGTCCAGGTCTGCTCCTCCACCCCAGGTGATGTCACTGCCCTTCCAAGGCTTTCCACAGGCCCTCACCTACCAAGGGTACGGCTACCAGGAGCTCCAGCAGCACTGGCAGCCCTTCCCAGTCCAGGCACAGGTTCATCGTACGCCACCGGTGCCACCGATGCCACCGATGCCACCAATGCCACCCACGCCACCAATGCCACCGACGCCACAGATGCCACCCACAACACAGATGCCACCCATGCCACAGATGCCACCCATGTCTCACCTCACTCACCTGCAGACCAGACATCCCCACTATACTCCTCCTTCCTCCACCCCACAGCCAAGCCCGGTCTCAAAACATCTGTCATTGGTGTTGGGACTGACTCCCCATGTCCTGGAGGAAGGCGCTCTCAACATCACAGGACTGAGCCAGCTGTCTGAGAGCTTCCTCCACACACCATCCCCTGTTGTCCTCTTGGGGCCAGACACCCCAATGGTGCCTCAGACCAGCACTCCAGCAGCAGCCACCTCCACAGCACCTGGACCCTTCACCCCTGAGACCATGGGCACACCTCAGAGTGACTGAGAAGAGTGCCAGAGACTGGGTTGCTACCTGTTGACTTTATCTAACTTGGGACACTTGGCTCATTTTATTTTACAGTTTGTAATTAATAAAGATTATCTTTGCTTCACACACTTGCTTCATTTATTTTATTAAATAAAGTCTTGGTGGAAACTTTTAGAAATGGTTTAAGCCTTTGCATGCTTGTGGGATGGGTTAAGATAGCAGTGGGATGGGCAGGGATACCTGTGGGATGGGTAATAGCTGTGGGATGGGCAGGGATACCTTTGGGATGGGTAATAGCTGTGCGATGGGCAGGGATACCTGTGGGATGGGTAATAGCTGTGGGATAGATAAACCTCCAGTGCAAGCATAGTGGGACTGTATGGTCCACCCTCCCAGGTGCCAAACCTTTGGCCCTTTATTATCAATAACAATTTAATCATTGATCCACACATTTCAACATAAACACAACTCTTTATTAAATGCTCTGTTCATTGTGGGGCCACACAACATACATGGCCCAATCTCATCAGTGTGATGAGACAGGCTGAAGGAAGCATCCATCAAGGATCTATCATCCTGTCTTGCCACTCCACTGCTCCAGCTGGGGAGTTGCACCAGTGTCTCAGGAGGCTGCGCTGCTTCTTCCCTTCACGTGAGGCTCTGTTGGGGCCTTGCACATCCACAGTATCTATCAGGTTTCGCCTTTGCCTCCATTCACCAGGCTCCATGTCCCCATTGCCTTGTTGGAGGTCCACGAGCCTGTTCTGCAACACTGGGTAGCAGGTGCGCATGAGATTGTGCAGGATGCAGCAAGCTTCTACGATCCTCCTCACGGTCTGTGGGTGATGCTGCATGGTGGTGAGAAGTACCTGGAACCTGTTGGCCAGGATGCCAAAGGCATTCTCCACCACCCGCCCTACCCTGGACAGCCTGTAGTTGAAGATCCTCTCTTCACGGGTGAGGTGTCTGGAAGCGTAGGGCTTCATGAAGTAGGTTCTGAGGGAGAAGACGTCATCTCCCACGATGAAGTAAGGCACATCTTGTGTGTTGTTGGGCAGGGGGTCTGGATCTGGGAAGCCCATGATGAGGTTGTGTTCCAGCCCATCCTTGAGGTCACTGGCATTGTACACCTGGGCATCTGAAACTGACCTGTTGCCAGAAGCATCGATGTACATGAACTTGTAGTCAGCATCAACCATGGCGAAGAGGATGATGCTGAAAAAGCCCTTGTAGTTGAAATAAGTGGACCCCGACTTGGCTGGCGATTTGCAGGCCACGTGCTTGCCATCTATGGCTCCAATGATGTGGGGGAAGTTCCACTTCTGATACCACTGCTCTGCAACTTTCTTTCAGCCTTCTTCAGTGGAGGGGCACTAGAGGAGCTCCTCCAGATATTCTTCGATGATGGCCTGCACCACTTCTCTGACCACAATGCTGATGGTGTTGTGTGGCACCCTCCAGCCATACTGCATGCTCCTGTAGGTGATCCCGGAGGCCAGGTGGCGCAGAGTGAGTGCCACCTTGAGCCCAGGGTCCAGGCTGGGCCAGAAGTTGGTGCTCTGCTTGGTCAACCTGGGTCTCAGCCGCTCCACAACTTCATCAAACATGGCTGGCGGCATGCTCATGAAGTTCTGGAATGCACGAGTGTCTTCGTTCCTCAGCTCCACCATCCACTTGTTATACAGTCTGTACTCTGCTCTTCTCCCGATCCATCTTCGGACCCAGACGCTTCTTGGCCGCCTCCTTTTCTTCCCGTAGAACTGGTGAAAGAGCCTGTAGATGGCTTCGCATTGTTGCAGAACGATGGCGGCTACCAAAAGGAGTGTGTGACGATCCATGGTGGAGATGACTGGATGCTGTGGAAGAGCAAGAGCAAGATGAAGGCTGAAGAGGTCTGCACAGCAGGGCTGCTGGACTGAAAGTGAGAACCAGGTGAGTTCCTCCCCCTTTTTATAGGAAATATAGGTTTTCCACTCGGTGTCCTTTTGCATCCTCTTGGCATTCTGCAGACATCCTAAATATCTGAGATACGTCCCCTATGTGAATGTTTTTTCCGTTTTAATGCTTTGTATGTGAGCTGCATCCAGTTTCATCCTTTCTCTGTCCATGCTACTAACGCTGCGTGTCCGTTCCGCATCCGTTTCGCTTCCTCCCTGTGTCCATTTTCCACTGGAGCAGATGCGAGTTGTGTGGATGCGCAGCAGATGCCTAGCGGATATAGCGGATGCAGAACGAATGACAATGGATGTAGAACGGATGTTCCCTGTATGCGTTGAGGATGCAGAACGGACGCATTGGATACATTTTCCGCTCAAAAAGTTTTGTGTAGCTCAAAACTTTTTGAGCGGATGAAATGTCAGTAGACGGATGCTGGACGGATAGAGAGGATGAAAAACGGAGGCAGTGAGTACAGAACGGAAGCATCGCGTTAACCAATGGATGGCAAGTGTTTCTCTCCATTTTACATACTCTTTCCATCCGTTGGTGCTGTATGACAGGGCTTAAAGAACTAGATTTGATTCTAATTTGTCTGGCTAGCAGCATGAAATAGTAAATTTGGGTGGCTGCAACCTAGCTGATAGGTTTCTGTGTTTACACATGACACTACACTCCAATGTTCTCTGCTCCGTAAGCAAATAGCGAGTTTCTCCAATATGGCAAAAAAGGAGAATTGGCCAAATAGCTGAGGTTCTGAGCAAGTTGATGCTATTTGAATATCTGGTTTGTTCATCCACTTGGCTGAATTCTCATTACTTTCCTTAGCATAGCTTGTTCAAGATGGCTAGCACAGCGAGCAGCTTCCCTTTAGATACAGCCCTGTTCTTTTTAAAGTTTAGATGTATAGGCCAAACCCTGCTTGGACTCTTCATTCTGGAGAAGAATCACTCATGGATTCTGAATCTGTGAGTTAAAGTTATTTTGGAAATAGCACAGCATTTAGACCTATACTGCTTCACAGTACTTTAAAGCTAGGTCACACTGGCAAAACATATGCAAAAAGGACACAGCAGACGAGCAAAATTTCAGGGGTGGCTCCATCCACTCCAAAAAGTGGCAAAAATTTGCATAAACAGAACGGAAAAGAAAGGAAAAGAACGGAGGTGGGTAATATGTAGCAGGGATGTTAAAGGGATGTTCATAGGAAGCCTAGAGGATGTATGTAGGATGCAAACCGTTCACTGCTCATCCTTTCTATTTCTGTGCTACTAACGCTGTGTAGACATTCCGTGTACCTTTTCTTTCCTCCCTCTTTCCGTTTTCAGCTGCAGCGGATGTGAGTTGCAAGGATGCCCAGAGGATGCAGAGAGGATACAGCGTACATTTAACGGATGATAAACGGACATAAAACGTTTGTTGCTCGTATGTCATGGATTTACATCGTACACAGCGGAAAGTTCATCCGTTCACAAAGTTTTGTGCAGCTCAAAACTTCTTGAGCGGATGAAATCTCAGTGGACGGATGCTCAAAGGATAGAGCGTATGAAACACGTATGCAGTGAGTACACAACGAATGCATAGCGTTTTCCAATGGATGGCAAGCTTTTTTTAACGTTTTACATCCTCTTTGCATCCGTTGGTGCAGTGTGACATGGGCTTTACAGCCCTCTCTAAGCGGTTTACAGAATCAGCATATTGTCCCCAACAATCTGGGGGGTCCTCATTAAAATGCATTGAATTAGGGTATCAGTTATATTGTCTAATTATCACAGCTGCTAGAGTCTAAAAAGTGTTCCCCCCCCAATAAATTGAAGTATTCTCTATTCATAACCTTAGGAACTTTAAAAGCCATGGCATTTAACCAGGAGGCAGATTTTCTACCAAAGCAGAACTAAAGCTTCCTGTAGGAATCTGGCCGCTTCCTTGGGCTCCTACTGGCAGATCAGAGTCTAAAAAGAGAACGGCTGCATGAAAATTATAAAAAAACAGGTCAGATGGAGGGAAGACCCTCCTCAGAAAGCATCTAGAATAGGGCTGATAAACTCCTGGCCTGCAGGCTGGACATGTCATGCACTGGTCACACCCATACCTGGTTTAGCAAAGTGGAGAAAAGTCCCAATACGTCACATTATGCTGCCATGACAATATGAGTTTTACACCCCTGATCTAGAAAATATTAGCTGGAACATTTTCACCTTTGTGAAGGAACAATAGTTCAATGCACATTATAAACTTTAGAAAGATGGCTGGTTTGATTTAGCTGTCTTCCCACATAGAAACTCTCTGTATTCTTATAGGGAGGCCATCCGATGCTTCAACCATTGCTATTATGGATAGAAGGAATGTATATAGGTAGTCCTCAATTTACAACCATTCATTTAGTGACCATTCAAAGTTACAATGTTACAAATAATCCCAGCAGAGATAATACTACCTGAGACTTCTCAGAAAACAACAACTGAATGAAAAACTGCTGGTGACCTTCTACTGCTGTACCATACCATTTTAACTTATTGCACCTCTGTATGGTTTGCCAATTGCACAGGGGCAGATAGCACAGCACTCCAGAGTTGAAGACATTATATATGGGAGTCTCTGTGGTTAAACTGGGAGAAGACTAAAAAGCAATGTTATTTGAAAATTCCAGTCTGGCTATCGACTATTGAAGCATTTTCTTATCCTATAATAAATAAAAAGGAACAAACAGATATGGTGAAATATTGAATGAAAAGGGTGAACTTAAATCTATGCAAAAATTAGAAGAACAAGGTATAAAGATGAATTGATTTTCATATGCACAAATACTTTCAAGGTATGACAAAGATTCTAAAACAGAAGGTTTTTATGATAAACTGACTGACTAAGATTTTGACAGGTTCTGATGAAAAGGTGATTAAAAAATTATATGGATATTTAGTAGAAATTAAACTAGAAGAAGAGCAAGTTAAAGAAACTATGATTGCTTGGGGGAAGAATTTTGGAGATGGGATTGATCTAGAGAAATGGCAAAAATTGTGGCCTCAAAATTATAAGATGACAATGTCAACAGTATATAAAGAAAATTTGTATAAGATGTTTTACAGGTGGCAATTTCCCTTGACAAGAATAGCAAGAATGTTAAAGAACAAATCTGAAAAATGTTGGAAATGTCATCAGCTACCAGTCTCATATTACCATATGTGGTGGACTTGTGCGGATGCCAACAAATATTGGACTAAAATCCATACGTGGTTGGAAAAAATGACAAAAAAGCACATAGACTTGAAACCAGAGATATTTTTATTGGGAGTTTTGCCTGAAATATATAGTATAGACTTGAAATACCTGATTGTAAATGTATCAACAGCGGCTAGGATTGTATTTGCTAAAAGCTGGAAAAATGAGAAAATATCACAGGAAGAAATCATTCAGAAAATATTGGAAGGTGCTGAAATGAATAGGTTGACATTTGAAATCAGAGAACAAGATGATAAACAATTTTATACAATTTGGGATCTATTCTATCAATGGTTATATAATTAAACATGGTAATGAAATATGTAGATTCTTAGAAAATAATAAATATATAAAGATGTATTCTTTTCTTATTATATCTACAGAATGATTGTAGGATAGATTTGAGATGATAATATGAACTGTCATAAAACTAATTAAGTAAAATATGGATTATTTCATAAAACATTAATGAATAATAGTATAGTGAAATGATTAACAATGATATTAATGTACTTAATATTTGATTGAAAATATGAGAATATATACAATGTAATTGTAATTGAAGACTACGAAATGGAAGCAATTTGTAAACCAATCGACTAGATATATATATATATATATATATATATATATATATATATATAT
>BLBF01000020.1:30835555-30890967 GCA_015471245.1 Laticauda colubrina | reverse complement strand
TCGGGACTTGAGTGAATAGTGAAACCATGTTGAAACTTACAAGCAGACCTTCTTGTTTCACATGTAGATCTTTGATCATTTCTAAGAAGTGGTATGAGTTTTGTACATATGAAGCTACAGTTTCAGCATGGGGCTGTAGTTGTTTTGCTAAGTGTTTAGATAGGTTTTGTAGTGGTGTTCCTTTGGAGCTGACTATGGGTCTGAGAAGTATGCCTTCTTTGTGTATTTTTGGGAGGCCGTATAGTTTGGGTCATCTGGAAGATTTTTCTCTTGAGATGATCGTCTGTTGGATTTCTTTCCTTATGTGGCTGGTTATAATTTTCTTCTTGGTTAATTTTTCCAGATATGTGGTTGGGTCTGTGTTTATAGGTTTGTATGTGGAGTCTTGGAGTAGGTCTGTCAATTTTGTTTTGTAGTCTTTTCTGTCCATTACTACTGTGGCATTCCCTTTATCTGCTGGGAGTATTATTATGCTGTTATCATTTTTTAGGGCTTGTAGCGCTTTGAGTTCTTGTTTGTGCAAGTTGCTTTTGGGTGGTTTGCTTGTGCATAAGATGTTTGTAACCTGGTGTCTTATTCTGTCAGCTTCATCTGTATTTAATTTGGTTAGGCTGGATTCTACTGCACATATGATGGATTCTGTGGGGATTTTTTTGGGTGCTATGGCATAATTGAATTCTTTGGTTTGGACATCTCTTTCTGTTTTGGTGAGTTCTCTGTTGGAAACGTTATATACTAATTGTTTCAGGTGTTGTTGTGAGTTGTTGGGGGGTTTATTGTCATGTTCTAATTTCATTAGTTTCTTCAAGAGTTTTTCATTTTTGTAAGTGGTTTCAGTTTCAGCTCTCCAAGTTGTAAGTTGTTTGATCTTATCCCAAAGTAGAGGGTGGATTTTGCTGCTCAATTCCAGGTGTAGTGCTAGCAAATCTTTGTTTAACTGATCCAATTGGAATCTCTTACTGTGGACCTTGTTCCTGAGTAGAGCCATTTCAGTTCTTTTCAGGATACGTTGAATCGCTGCTGTGCTGCATTGAAATGTTTAATTGAAGCAGGTTGGTGTTGCATTGTTGTCTATATATATGGAAGATGGCTTGATGTTTTTATGTTTTGTCTGTCTATGTCTTAAAAACCAATAAAAATGTATATATATTAAAAAAGAAAGAACTCCAGAGAGTTAATGTCATTGCCCAGAAGATCATTGGTTGCCCTCTCCCCTCTTTGGAAGAGCTTTATAGCTCCCGCTGCCTTAAGAAAGTTCAAAACATTCTCAAAGATCAATCTTATCCTGGGCACCCTTTTTTTGAACTATTGCCATCTGGCAGACAGTGCAGAATAATAAAAACAAGCACAAAAGGCTGAAAAACAGCTTCTATCCCGGAGCAGTAGCTCTGTTGAATTGTACTGTATAGTGCAATGTTGGTGCGGGGTCGGTGGTTTTTGGTTCAATGTGTGTGGGGTGAAGAATGTACGTTTGTGTTTATCTTCATGGTCATGGTCATGATATGCACTGAAGATGGTGTTTGATTTTGTTGTATGAGATGCAATGACAATAAAATAAACTAAACAATGGCATTGAAAAAAGTTATGCTTGTTTTCCACACTTACAACCATTGCAATATCTCTGTGGTCACATGATCAGAATTCAGACATTTGACAATTGGTGTGTATTTATGATAGTTGTACTGTTCTGGGCTCAGGTGATTGCCTTTTGGGACCTTCCCAGTCAGCTTCTAAAAAGCAAAGTCACTGAGGAAAACTAGATTTGCTTAACAACTGTATGATTTGTTTAACAACTGCTGTGATTCACCAAACAACTGTAGGAAAAGAGGCCATCAGATAGAACAAAACTCACTTAAAAATTGTTTTGCTTAGTCACTGAAATTTTGGGCTCAGTTTTGGTTGTAAGTTGAGGACTACTGATTACTGACAGTGAGGAATGACAATATTCATAGGAAGAGATGGTCCAGGCCAGAGATACAACAATAGAAAATTGTTTCCTTTTATGATAGATTCTTTGGAAGAATTCTGTTGAAAAGCTAGATCCAAAATAGAAAAAAGTCCTGCATGAATACAGTTCATTTAGTGAATATTCAAAGTTTAAAATGGCACTGAAAAAAGTGACTTATGACTATTTTTCACACTTACAACCATTGTGGCATCCCCATGGTCACGTAATAAAGTTTCGGATGTTTGGCAACTGACTCAAATTTATGACAGTTGCAATGTCTGGACTCATGCAACCTTCTGATCAGCAAAGTCAATGGAGAAGCCAGATTCACTTAACAACTGTATGACTATCTTAACAACTGCAATGATTCACTAAACAATTGTGGCAAGGAAGGTGGTAAAATGAGGCAAAACTCACTTAAAAACAGAAATTTTGGGTTCACTTATGGTCATAAGTTGAGGATGACCTATTCAGCCGGTTCACACTGGATCGAGTGAACCAGTAGCAAGGATTTGGCATGGGTTGCCGAACCGGTAGTAAGTTCTGGCTGGCCACCCCTCCACCCAGTCGCCTGGTCGCTGCTGGCTTGCTTGGCCTTCCCGCCCGATGCTTGCTCATCCTGCCCGCCTGATGCTGGTCCCCTTAAGATATTTCTTTCTTTTTTTCCACTCTCAACAATCAGCTGTTCATATGATCAGCTGTGCCAGGATTCTCCTTGCTGAGGCCCAGGAAGGCAAAAAATGGAGGGAGGGACTCAGTCCCCCCCCCTCCATTTTTTGGCTTCCTGAGCTCCAGAGGAGACTTCTGGGACCAGAAATGCCCCCCAGAGGTTCTTCTGAGGCCAGGAAGATCCCAAAATGGAGCATGGAGGGATGCTGTATGCCCCTCCCATGCTCGGTTTTTTCTTCCTGCGCCCCAGAGGAGCCTTCTGGAGCAAAAATGCCCCTTTAGAGGCTCCTCTAAGGCACAGAAAGCCCCAAATACAAGTGCGGGGGTGGCTGCAAAAAAGAAAAAAAAAGCCACACCCACCCAGTCACATGGCCATGCCCACCTAACTACACCTACCAAGCCATGCCCAGAGAACCAGTAGTAAAAAATTTTAAATCCTACCACTGGTCCTGTGGTTTTGGTAAGTCTTAATTCAGGATCAAATAGAGCGCTCTTGGCCAAGGGCTATCAAAGGTAGTCTGGCATCAGTACAATCCAGCTACTATCCAGCTGTGCTAATCCAATATAATTGTGAAAATGAGCATTTTGTATTGCAGTCTTAAATTGGAAGAGTCACATACAACATAAACATAACTAACACATGAGAAACAATAATATTTTCCAGCATATACCTTAAAAGGTGGAGGCATTTTCCTTTCCTCCTTCCCCTTTTTATATTGTAAAAATAATTTTATTTTTAAAGCCATCATACAAGTCTTAAGAATAGCTTTCGCTCTCTCTGCTGTGAATGCTTCAAATGGTTACTGCACACCAAGGCATTCTTTGGGGAACAATGTTATGAAAACTTCAATCTTTTGATGTTGGCAAAGTGCAGGAATAAAACATAGTCCTCTTTCAACTTCACACTTCTTTTCAAGATAAAAGATTAGATACAAGATGCAAGATTTATTTGGACATTTATTTGACAGTGCTCATTACCCAACTCTGCTCTAACCTTTGGTAGGTAATAAGGGGAAAAGATGATAAAAATGCATGGTTTGCTGACAGAAGAGATCCTTTGGACAACTGGAGAGTTTAATTGTCAGTGGCGGGATTCAATTTTTTTTTTTTTTATTACCGGTTCTGTGAGCGTGGCTTGATGGGCGTGGCAGGGGAAGGATACTGCAAAATCTCCAGTCAGAGGTGGGATTTGCCGGTTCTCCGAACTACTCAAAATTTCCTTTACCTGTTCTCCAGAACTGGTCAGAACCTGCTGAATACCACTTCTGATCTTTGTATATAGGATTGCTGTCATGTGTTGAGAATATACAGGATGATTTTGATGGAGACAGGAAACATCTGTAACACTTTCCTGGCCTTCTGGAAAGGTATGAAAACACAAATCTGTTTGCACCCTGAAAGCCCTTCCTCCATCTTTTAATTTTTAACATTGCTTGTCCTTTAAATTTTATATTCTGTTCAATGTTTTTTTTTATGTTTTTATTTGTACACCACAAAGATAAATCATGAGAGCTAGCTAATTAGAAAGATAGATAAAATAGATCATAGGTGGGAAACTATGACCACTTAATGACTTGTGAACTTCAACTCCGAGCATGGCTGGCTCAGAAATTCTGGGAGTTGAAGTTCAAAAGTCATAAAAGGGATTAGTTCCCCACCTCTGAAATATATAAACATAGCTTAAGCCCATAAGGAGAGAGAAACTAAGCCAACAACAAGACAATTTCTAGAAGCATCATTCCATGCAGAAAAATGTTCAGTAACCTAAAGTCTCTCCTAGCCTGATCAAGTTGTGACATTATGTCAGGAGATATACTAGTGAGTTTGTGTGTGTGTGTGTGTGTGTGTGTGTGTGTGTGAATCCATTTCACTCAGTTAGTAATAAGCCTGAACATAAAGAAAGCTATTTTAAACAGGCACTTTGTGAGTTCTCATATTGTCAGCCCTACAAGGTAGACCCAGCAAAAAACAGATGCTGTGCTGGCCTAAAACTATCTTCATTAGAATGGCTATGATATAATAACAGAATTGTGCAAGGCTGAGGGTGCTCTCCCTACTCCCTGTTTTATCTTCTTGAAAATTCCTGTCTGAGACATTTTTCGTACACTTCTCTCTTCATATGGGCTTAAGCTATATTTATCTGTCTGTTTGCCTTTGTAACAGATCTTCCCTCTTTCCATCAAGGTCATCCTCTACACTCTATGCATGTGACAGCAATCCTATACACAAAGGTATACAATCTTAGGACTTGTGTTTATGTGACAGAAGGGGAAAGTTTTAAAATATGTCAGAAGTAATCAGATTAAGTGCAACTCATTTCAATGAAATCAAATCAAATCTAGAGGTTTTTTTTTTTCTTTCAGCCATTTTTCAAGGTGAAGTGCTTCCCTATCTCAAATTTCCACTTTCTTGTGAACCAGACAGCGAGAAAAACATAGTAAAATAAAGCATTCAAAATTATTCCACTGTCAAGTATTACTGGGGAGGAGTGGGAAAGAAGAAAATTACATTCCTATTAAATATAAATTAACCTGAAAAAGACCCTTCTAAATGCATGAGATTGAATTGCATGTAAAGTCCAAATCAGAGGTGGTATTCAGCAGGTTCTGACAAGTTCTGGAGAACCGATAGTGGACATTTTGAGTAGTTCGGAGAACCAGCAAATCCCACCTCTGACTGAAAATTTACAGTATCCTTCCCCTGCCACGCCCACCAAGCCACACCCACAGAACCAGTAGCAAAAAAAATTGAATCCCACCACTGCCAAAGATAGCTATGAATTTTTAATGTTTGTTATATGGTTTTTTTTTTGTTTTTTTTAAATTAATGCTAGCAGGGATGATCAACTTTCCATTTGATGTTCCATCATCCAGCTTGTCTTTTCCAAAATATTAAGTGTTGCCATTGCTTAATCACATCAGATTAATGAAGTCACCAGGATTCATTTAGAAAGTAATTGAGAATGTCTAATTTTAATTAAGAGTTTTGATTGCGGATGCTAATGGAATAATAAAAATGCTTTCAGAGATGTATTTTTTACTATCATAAAATGTACTATCTAGATTTATTTCACTTTATTCATGGGAAACAAAATAAAGACAAACATTGTGACTCTTTAATATTCAAGGATCCATTTTGCTTTTTAGTGTGCAATGTGTTTTCACTTAACAAAAAGTGGTTTAAGGTTAAAATTTGATAAGAATAAATGCTATCCAGTTCCAAAGGATGTTTTAGCAACATACAGAGGATTTATCACAACGATTGATTTGTCATTTAAGGCCCTGTCACACTGCCCAACGGATGCAAAACGGACACAATGGACGAGCAAAATGTTCCATCCGTTGTTATCCGCTCTCAAAAGGGGCAAAAATTTGCATAACCGGAGCGGATAACACGGACGCGGGGAGGACGCAGAGCGGATGGAAAGCGGATGCGGAACGGAAGCCCAGCGGATGGAAGCGGATGGGAACGGATGGCATATCCGCTAGGCTTCTGGGGGGCCTCAGCAAAGCAGACACGGAACAGAAAGAGCGGATGCACAGCGGATGAAGCGGATGCAGAGCAGAAGCCAAGCGGATGCACAGTGGAAGCCGAGCAGATGCCTGGCGTTAATTGCGCATGTGGGGGGGATGCATTGCATAAGCCACGTGGATATAAAGGGAAGCAGCTCGCACGTGGCCAGCATTCGGAGGAAAGACCTGCTTCAGGATACATCGAGTCCTTGCCTGCCCTGCCTGCATGCCTGCCTGCAAGCCTTGCTGCCAGCTTTCCTGCCAGCCTGCCTTCCAGCCTCCCTGCCAGCCAGTCTGCCTGCCAGTCTTGGTGCCTGCCTGCCTGCCTGCCTTCCTGCCAGGCTTCCTGCCAGGCTTCCTGCCAGCCTTGCTGCCAGCCTTCCTGCCAGCCTTGCTGCCTGCAAGCCTCTCTGCCAGTCTCCCTGCCAGCCAGGAACCCCACAACCATGGGGAAGAAGCAAAAGTCTCAGCAACCTGCCGCCATCCCTGGCAAGAGGGACAGGGCCACCCTCCCGCCCCCTGTCCCTGACTCTGCTTCTGCTGGGGCTTCTGCTGCTGGGGCTCGCTCTTCTGGTGCTGGAGCTTCTGCTGAAGCTGCTCCTGGGGGTGGTGCTTCTGCTGCTGTGTACTCAACTGAAGCTGCTCCTGGTCCTGCTGGTCCTGCTGGTCCTGCTGGCCCTGCTGGCCCTGCTGGTCCTGCTCATTCTGCTCGTGCTCTTGGACTTGCTCGTACTGCTTGTGCTCCTGGTCTTGCTCGTCCTGCTCGTCCTGCTCATGCTCCTGGTGCTGCTGGTGCTGCTGGTGCTGCTGGTGCTGCTGGTGCTGGTGCTGCTGGGGCTCCTGGTGCTTACTCTGCTGCTGCTGCTGCTGCTGCTGATGATGATGATGATCCTGCTGCTGCTGCCGCTGCTGCTGATGATTATAATCCTGCTGGTGATGATGATGATGATCCTGCTGCTGCTGCTGCTGCTGGTGGAATGGAGGAGCAGCCCCTACCACCTGGGAGCCCCTCTAATGAGGGCCCATCTGGTCCTGCCAAAGGGAGGAAGAGGCGTATGCGGGGACGGGAGAGGAGGCAATACTTCATCGAGGAGGAACATGAGGATGAGGTGCTGGAGTGGCTGAGAGAGAACGACTATCTGTGGCGGAAGGGACACCGGCTGTACAGGGACACCAAAAGGAAGCAGGCTGCTTGGAGAGAGAGGGCGGAGAGTATGGGTTACACTTCGGAGGTGCTCCTCGGCTGGTGGAAGCACATGCACACCTGGTATGGGAAGCTGCACCTGAAGAAATCTGGCCAGGCCACGGTTAAGCTGACGGACAGAGAGACCTACGTCATGGCCAGGTGCAGCTTCCTGGAGGGTGAGATCCGCCACCGAGGAGCACCAGAAGCCCCTCTCACTACCCTCTCTCTCCGGCCGCCTGCTGAGACCCAGTCCTCTTCCGGCCGAGAGTCAGTCCCTGTCTCCAGGCAGGTTTCTGTGGAGCGTGCCATGGCGGAGAACCCGCGGACAGGTGTGGTAAGCGTGGTGGAGTGCGTAGAGGACTCCCTGGTGCGGTGGGAGAAAGGAGACATCGAGTCCACCACAGTCGTAGCCGCATCCACCACCCCCAGCTCCGCCTCCACAGAAAGGCAGAGAGCCAGACAGCAGGAGGGGCAGAGCCACACTGTCCTCCTGGAGATCAGGGACACCATCTGCACCAGAAAAGATCTCCTCTCTCAGCTGGTCAGCACCGACTCCTCATCCTCCAACCGCAAGCCCTTCCTCACCTATGTCAACCAGACCCTCAAGAACATGGAGGAACCCCAGTACCAGGTGGTGAAGGACCGGATCACTGAGCTGCTTCACAACCCTCCAGATCCAGAGGAACCTGCTCCCACCCAGTCCAGGTCTGCTCCTCCACCCCAGGTGATGTCCCTCCCATTCCAAGGCTTCCCACAGCCCCTCACCTACCAGGGCTACGGCTACCAGGAGGTCCAGCAGCATAGGCAGCAGCCCTTCCCAGTCCAGGCACAAAGTCATCGGATGACACCGTTGCCACCGGTTCCACTGATGCCACTGATGCCACCCACAACAATGATGCCACCGATGACAGCGATGCCACCCACGCCAGTCCTCACCCAGCCGCAGACCAGACAGCCCCACTACACTATTCCTTCCTCCACCCCACAGCCAAGCCCGGCCTCAGTACATCTCTGATCAGTACTGGGGCTGACACCCCATGGCATGGAGGAAGGACCTCTCAGCATCACGGGTCTGAGCCAGCTGTCTGAGAGCTTCCTCAACACACCGTCCCCTGTTGTCCTCTTGGGGCCAGGCACCCCAATGATGATACAGACCAGCACTCCAGCACCACCCACCTCCACTGCACCTGGACCCTTCACCCCTGAGACTGGGCACACCTCCGAGTGACCAATAAGAGTGCCAGAGACTGGGTAGCTGGCTACCTGTGGACTTTATTTGGACACTTGACTTGGGTAATTTTTTTTTCACAGCTTGTTGTTCAATAAAGTTTATCTTTGATTCACACACTTGCTTCATTTCGTTTTTTGTAATAAAGTCTTGGTGGAAACTTTTAGAATTGGTTTAAGCCTTTGCATGCTTGTGGGATGGGTTAAGATAGCAGTGGGGTGGGCAGGGATACCTTTGGGATGGGTTAAGATAGTTGTGGGATAGATAAACCTCCAGTGCAAGCATAGTGGGACTGTATGGTCCACCCTCCTAGGTGCCACACCTTTGGCCCTTCATTAGTAAGCATTGATCCACACATTTGAACATAAACACAACTCTTTATTAAATGCCCTGTTCATTGTAGGCCCATCCAACATACATGGCCCAATCTCATCCGTGTGATGAGACAGGCTGAAGGAAGCACCCATTAATCATCTATCATCCTGTCTTGCCACTCCACTGCTCCAACTGGGGAGTTGCACCAGTGTCTCAGGAGGTTGCGCTGCTTCTTCCCTTCACGTGAGGCTCTGTTGGGGCCTTGCACATCTTCAGTGTCTATCAGGTTTCACCCTTGCCTCCATTCCCCAGGCTCCATGTCCCCATTGCCTTGCTGGAGGTCCACGAGCCTGTTCTGCAAGACTGGGTAGTGGGTGCGCATGAGATTGTGCAGGATGCAGCAAGCTTCCACGATCCTCCTCATGGTCTCTGGGTGATGCTGCATGGTGGTGAGAAGTACCTGGAACCTGTTGGCCAGGATGCCAAAGGCGTTCTCCACCACCTGCCTTGCCCTGGACAGCCTGTAGTTGAAGATCCTCTTTTCACGGGTGAGGAGTCTGGAAGTGTAGGGCTTCATGAGGTAGGTTGTGAGGGAGAAGGCGTCATCCCCCACAATGAAGTAGGGCACATCTTGCGTGTCATTGGGCAGCGGGTCTGGATCTGGGAAGCCCATGATGTGGTTGTGTTCCAGCCCCTCCTTGAGGTCACTGGCGTTGTATACCTGGGCATCTGAACATGAGCCGCTGCCTGAAGCATCGATGTACATGAACATGTAGTCAGCATCGACCATGGCAAAGAGGATGATGCTGAAGAAGCCCTTGTAGTTGAAATAAGTGGAGCCCGACTTGGGTGGTATTTTGCAGGCCACGTGCTTGCCATCTATGGCTCCAACGGTGTGTGGGAAGTTCCACCTCTGATACCACTGCTCTGCAACTTTCTTCCATCCTTCATCAGTGGAGGGGCACTGGAGGAACTCCTGCAGGTATTCTTCGATGATGGCCTGCACCACTTCTCTGACCACAATGCTGATAGTGTTGTGTGGCACCCTCCAGCCGTACTGCATGCTCCTGTACGAGTTCCCTGAGGCCAGGTGGCACAGAGTGAGTGCCATCTTGAGCCCAGGTTCCAGGCTGGGCCAGAAGTTGGTGTTTGCCTTTGTCAACCTGGGTGTCAGCCGCTACACAACTTCATCAAACATGGCTGGAGGCATCCTCATGAAGTTCTGGAATGCACGAGTGTCTTAGTTCCTGAGCTCCACCATCAGCTTGTTGTACAGTCCCTACTCTGCTCTTCTCCCGATCCATTTTCGGACCCAGACGCTTCTTGGCCGCCTCCTTTTCTTCCCGTAGTAGAGTTCACAGAGCCTGTAGATGGCTTCGCACTGCCGAAAGGACTGTGTTACGATCCACGGTGGACATGACTGGATGCTGTGGAAGAGCAAGAGTCAGATGAAGGCTGCAGAGGTCTGCACAGCTGGGCTGCTGGGCTGAAAGTGAGATGCAGATGAGTTGCTCCCCCTTTTTATAGGCAGTATAGGTGTCCCTTTGCATCCTCTAGGCATCCTCTAGGCATCCTCTAGGCATCCTCTAGACATCCTTAATATCTGAGATAGGTCCCCTCTGCGAACGTTTTTTCCGTTTTAAACGCTTTGTTTCCATGCTGCATCTGTACTGCATCTGTTCTGCATCTGTTCTGCGTCCGTTCCGCTTCCTCCCTGCGTCCGAGTGGATGCGAGTTGCGCGGATGTGGAACGGATGCCTAGCGGATATAGCGGATGCTTAACGGATGCAGAACGGATGTGTAGCAGACGCGTAGCGGATGCAGAACGGATGAATTGGATACATTTTTTGCGCAAAAGTTTTGAGCAGCTCAAAACTTTCTGAGCGGATGAAACGTCAATAAACGGATGCTGGACGGATAGAGAGGAAGCAAAACAGAGGCAGTGAGTACATCGCGTTTTCCAATGGATGGCAAGCTTTTTTGTCCGTTTTACATCCTCTTTGAATCCGTTGGTGCAGTGTGGCAGGGGCTTTAGAGCTCATAAATTTTTTTTCATCCTCTAATTTATATTTCATGGAATACACAGTAACTAAATTCTATTCTGGTTACTAATGGGAAGTGCCAGGCAACAAAAATAATAAACAAATTATATTTAGAAGAATAAAATTGTTTAAATTGTTTAAGCTCACAATTTTCTTCTTCGCATTTCAGAAGCCTATCATTAATTTCAAAGTGTTTTCCTCTTTTTTATATTGAAGCACCTCATGGGAGTAAGCTTCAGATTACAAGAGAAATATTGTCCTTTTGCCTTTAATAACTTAATTCATACTTACCGTTAATAGATAAGAATTAGGGCAGCATCTAAATTTATCTGTTCTAAATCCCTCTGACAAAGAGCAACCTCTGAAATGCTCACTTCTCCATCATTATTAAACATAATGTTCACTAGCCGTTGGTAGATGCTACTCACTCTTCTGGCATGCCAGAATGGCCGATGTCGAACTCCATCTACTGTTAGCCCATTGCAAATATATCCCTTATCTGTAGTTGGTTTTTTTTTCTTTTTTTTGGATTTAAGCCATCTGAAGCCATTCAGAGCAGAAATGACCTCCTGTACTTTCTTCAGTTCTAGTGGCTGCTCCAATTTAGGTTCTATTGCAGCTTCTTGGATGAGAAGCGAAACACCTTCAAAGAAAAACCAGAAAGTCCACTTGCCTCTTGAAAAAGTACCTTTGGGACAATTAAAATACTATATCCAATCTAAAGAATATAGCAGGAACACATTTTCATACAAATACCAGCACACCAGTAACAAAGAGCTCAGAAACATATAAAAACTCACTACCTCACAACCCCAATTTGCCAGCTGTCCCCAGAAACACGTGCAGTTTTTACTATTGTTACTGGGCCAATAAACAAAAGCCTCCTTTCCAATTGCAGCCTGCCTCAAACTTATTTTTCCTTTGCCTGTCACTTTCTCTCTCTCTCTCTCTCTCCCACTTTCAGCTTCGAATAAGACATGGACCAGATTTAACTTTCAATACTTCCAATAATTCCTTTGTTTAACATCAGGGATGTCCAACCTCGGTAACTTTAAGATCTGTAGATTTCAACTCCCATAATTCCCCAGCCAGCCATGCTGGAAATTGAAGTTGACAAGTCTTAAAGTTGCCAAGGTTGGACACCTCTGCTTTACATTTTTAAAGCATCTTCAAGCTGCAGTGTAGAAACATTGTCCTTTTCTTCCTGTGAAGCTGAACTATTGGCTCTCTCTTAAGCCCCTGTCCCACTGCACTTACGGATGCAAAGAGGAGGTAAAATGTTAAAAAAAAGCTTGCCATCCATTGGAAAACGCTATGCATCCGTTGTGTACTCACTGCATACGTGTTTCATACGCTCTATCCCTTGAGCATCCATCCACTGAGATTTCATCTGCACAAGAAGTTTTGAGCTGCACAAAACTTTGTGAGCGGATAAACTTTCCGCCGCGTACGATGTACATCCACGACATATATGGGCAACAAACATTCTATATCCATTATCATCCATTAAACGTCTGCTGTATCCTCTCTGCATCCTCTAGCCATCCCCTCAACTCACATCTGCTGCAGCTGAAAATGGAAAGAGGGAGGAAACGAAAGGTGCACGAAACGTCTACACAGCGTTAGTAGCACGGAAATAGAAAGGATGTAAGCGTATGCATCTCGTATATAAAGGATTAAAATGGGCAAAACGTTTCTATCTGAGACGTATCTCGGATATTTAGGATGTCTGGATTATGTCTAGAGTATGTAGAAAGACACCTAGCGGACTACTGATATTTTCTATAAAAAGGGGGAGAAAATCATCTGGATCTCAGTATGAGTCCAGCAGCCGTGGTGTACAGACCTCTTCAGCCTTGCTCTTGCTCTTCCACATCATCCATTGTTCTCCACCATGGATCATGATACCAGTTCTCACTACCATGCAGCATGAGCCACAGACTGTGAGGAGCATCGTGGAAGCTTGCTGCATCCTGCACAATCTCATGCGCACCCGCTACCCAGTGTTGCAGAACAGACTTGTCGACCGTCAACAAGAGAATGGGGACATGGAACCTGGTGAATGGAGGCAAGGACAAAATCTGATAGACATTGTGGATGTACAAGGCCCCAACAGAGCTTCACGTGAAGGGAAGAAGAGACACTGGTGCAACTCCCCAGCTGGAGCAGTGGAGTGGCAAGACAGGATGATAGATGATTAATGGATGCTTCCTTGAGCCTGTCGCATAACACTGATGAGATTGTGCCATGTATGTTGAGTGGTCCTACAATGAATAGGGCATCAATAAAGAGCCTTGTTTATTTTAAAATGTGTTGATCAATGAATAAATTGTAATTGATGATAAAGGTCCATATGTGTGGCAGCTGGGATGGTGGACCATACAGTCCCACTATGGTTGCACTGGAGGTTTATATCCCACAACTATCCTTACCTATCCCACAAGCCTGCAAAGGCTTAACCATTTGTTAAAAGTTTTCACCAACACTTTACTAAGGTAAAAAAATGAACCAACTGTCTTTAAGCAAAGATAACTTTTATTAACTGTCTTAGATAAACTTTATGACTTTATTAAAAAAGCAAAATGAACCAAGTAAACTGTATTAACTGTGTTAAGCAAAGATAAACTTTATTAACTTTCTTAGGTAAACTTTATGACTTTATTAAAAAAACAAAATGAACCAAGTAAAGTGTCTTAAGCAAAGAAGTACAACTCAGTCTCTGACACTATTCTCAATCACTGTGAGTCATGTCCATGGTCTCAGCTGTTAAGTGGGCAGGAACTGTGGAGGTGGCTGTGGCTTGAGTGCTGGTCTGAGGCACCATTGGGGTGCTTGACCCCAAGAGTACAACAGGGGCTGGTGTGTTCAGGAAGCAGTCCCGTGAGGTTGAGAGGCCCCTCATCAAGGACCTGAGATGAGAGGCCCCTCATCAAGGACCTGAGATGTGAGGCCCAAGACTGATGACAGATTGTCCGTTGATGGGCTTGGCTGTGGGGTGGAGGAAGAAGGAGTGAAGTGGGGCTGTCTGGTCTGCAGCTGGGTGAGGACTGGAGTCTGTGACATGCGATGAACCTGGGCCTGGACTCGGAAGGTCTGTTTTTGCTGTGGGAAGTCCTGGTAATTGTAGCCTTGGTAGGTGAGGGGCTGTTGAAAGCCGTGGAAGGGCTGTGACATCGCCTGGGGTGGAGGAGCAGACCTGGACTGGGTAGGAGCAGCTTCAGCTGGGCCTTGAGGGTTGTGCAGAAGTGCTGTTATCTTCTCCTTCATCACCTGGTACTGGGCCTCGGGCAGGTCCCTGAGGGTGTGGTTCACGTAGGTGATGAAGGTGTGGTGGCCCGAGGATCCTCTGTCCAAGTGGACCAGCTGAGAGAGAAGTTCTGTGCTGGTCTTCATTGTGTCCCTGATCTCCAACAGGACACTGTGGTTCTGGCCCTCCAGTCTGCCTCTCTGCCTGCATCCTGTGGAGCTGGGGGTGGGGGTGGGGGTGGGTTGGCCTCTGGTGGCTGCTGCTTCTTCCTCCATTTGTGACAGGGGATCCTCCAAGTCCACCGGCATGGGGAGTGCAGCTGTTGGGGGGGTCTCTGCCGTGGGGCCCTCTGAAGACACCTGCCTGGACAGGCTCGCTGGCTCCTGGCTGGAAGAGGACTGTCTGTCTGTGGGCTGTCTCAGGGAGAGGGGTGTCAGAGGGGCTGCTCCTCGGTGGCGGATCTCACCCTCCAGGAAACTGCACTTGGCCATAACGTACATCTCCCGGTCAGGGAGCTTGACAGCGACCTGCCCGGATTTCTTGAGGTGTAGCTTGCCATACCAGGTGTGCATGTGCTTCCACCATCCCAGGAGTACATCTGCAGTGTAGCACAGGCTCTCTGCCTTGTCTCTCCAAGCTGCCTGTTTCTTCTTGGTGTCGCAATAGAGTCTGTAGCCCTTTTTCCAGAGGTACTTGTTCTCCCTCAGCCATTCCATCACCTCATCCTCATGGTCCTTGGAAAGGGTGTACTGTTTCCTCTCTCCCTTCTTCTTCCCTTGCCTCTTCCTCCCTCTGGCAGGGGCTTCAGCAGGGCCTTCATGGGCTTGAGCAGCAGGGCCTTCAGGGGCTGGAGCAGCAGGGCCTTCAGCAGCAGGGCTTTGAGGGCCTTGGGGCTGGTCCACCACAGCAGCAGCAGGAGCAGCAGCAGGAGGTTCAGAGTCAGTGCCAGGGGGTGGGATGCTGGTTCTGTCCTTTTTGCCAGGGCTGGAATGAGTAGGCACAGGCTTCCTCTTTTTCCCTGACTGATGAACCATGGTGTTCCTCCTAGATGTATGTGGCAGCATGTCTTTCCCCTGAATGCTGACTATATGCGTGCTCCATCCTTTTATATCCGCGGAGCTGATGCAATTCATACTCCCCGCATGCGCATTGAATGCTTTGCATCCGATATACATCCGCACGGCATCCACTTTGCTTACTATAGGCGTCAGTGATGCATCCGTGTCATCTGCTATGCATCCGCCCCTTCTGCTATGTGTCCGCTTCGCAATTGTCCCCTGAAACCCCTTCGGAGGTGTCATCCACTTCCATCCGCTGTCATCCGCTAGGCTTCCTATGAACATCTGCTTAACATCCCCGCTACATACTACCCACATCCGTTCTTTTCCGTTCTTTTCCGTTCTGTTTATGCAAATTTTCACCACTTTTTGGAGTGGATGACAATGGATGGAGCCACCCCCGAAATTTTGCTTGTCCACTGTGTCCTTTATGTATACGTTTTGCATCCGTCGGCCAGTGGGACCTAGCCTTTAGTTGCAAGTTTCCATGGACTTTCAGAGGAGCATAGAAAGGAAGAACAACTTGTATCCTATTGCTTTGATTACTGTAACATCAAACCATGATGGTACTACTAGGGGAGGGAAGGAAAGAAAGGGAAAGGTTTACTACCTTCACTGCAGAGGTGGTATTCAGCAGGTTCTGACCAGTTCTGGGGAAACAGTAGCAAAAAAATTAAGTAGTTTGGAGAACCGGAAAATACCACCTCTGACTGGCCCTGCCCCCATCTATTCTCTGTCTTCTGAGTCCCAGCTGATTGGTTGAGTTTCCTTTTGTTGCACTGGAGAACGGAACTGGAAAGTGTGTGGAGGGAATGGGATTTTGCAGTAACCTTCTGTTCTGTATATAAATAGTAGACTCCTAAATGCAAGGTTCTAATTGGTCAAATATTTTGAATGGGGATTGGTTTAAAAAAGAACCAATCCACATAGCTGCTCAAAGGCGGCAAATATCAGATGCCTGTCATTGGTTACAAGCTGGCAGAGAAAATACTATAAAAGGCTGCTGCAGCTTGAGCCAATGTTCCGTTTTGCAACTGTACTTTAAATAAAGACTTTGTTGTTGGAACCCGGTCTACCTCGCGTTTTTCCGGACGGAACACTGGCGACGAAGGTGGGATTGTCCTAAACGCGAGACTGAGCACGCGGTGACAGACAAGCCAGACAAAGAGCAATGGCTGGAAACAATGCGCCGCCCGCACCCTTCAACCCCAATGAAGAAGATTGGGAATCTTACGTAGACCGTTTCCAGATGTACCTGGAGAGCAATGAGATGGAGGAAATCTCAGATCAGTGAAAAAGAGCTATTTTCTTGACACACTGTGGGCCCGCGATTTTTAAAATGGCCAAGGCTTTGGCAAAGCCCCGAGATGTCAAACAATTGACGTGGACTGAGCTACAAAGAACATTAAAGGCCCATTATGCACCGGTGGTGTCAAACCTAATAAAGTGGCACGAGTTTTATTGGAGAGACCAGAAAAAAGGCGAAACCATCGCTGATTTTGTAGCCGTCCTACGCCAAATAGGGGGAGCATGCAAGTTTCTTAACTTAGATGAAGCGATGCGGGATCGAGTGATATTGGGGTTAAGAGACTCAACTATACAGAGCAAGTTACTGAACAAACCCACATATCAGTAGCCGAAGCTATTGCAGAAGCCTCGGCTGCTGAAGCCGCCAAAAAATCGGCAGATAAGATGAAACAAATGAATGCAAGCAACGATGAAAAAAGCCCGGCCAGAGGAAAAAAACAATCTCCCACAACCACTCATTACAAAGAACTCGAGGAGACGTCAGAATCCGGGGAGGAAGATGACGAAATCCACCGCCTATACGCTAACAAGAAAGGGCGCGAAAATAGAAATCGGCGGGAATGTGCTGGCTGCGGGGGAAACCATCCCCGAGCCGATTGCAGATTCCTCGATGCCATTTGCAGAGCATGCAAGAAAAGGGGGCATATTGAGAAAGTCTGCAGAAACAAAAAGAATTACAGCCCAAAGAGACGAAACGACTCCCCAGCAAAGCCTGAGCCAAGACTCTCCGAGAGAAAGTGGCAGCAAAACAGGTAAGCCACTAACCGGGAGAAAGCATACCAAACTTTCACTATCAGAAGCGCTCAGACGGAAAGTGGGAAGAAAGTAAAAATAGTTGTAAAAATCGAAGACAGCCCCTGCGAAATGGAAGTTGACTCTGGATCGTTCCTATCCATGGTGTCATGGGACACCCTCAAAAAACTAATTCCAGACATCAAAATTAAGGAACTCCAGAGACAAAAACTAACCCTCAAAGATTATCAGGGAAACCGAATTCCTGTAATCGGCCTGGGACATTTTCGAGTCACTTACAGGCAACATGTCGCAGTACTACCATTAACGATAGTCGACCGAGATCGACCAAGTCTCCTGGGTATCGAATGGTTCGCACCATTGGGCATCGGGATGACTGGAGTAGACTGGGTGGCCGCAACTGACTGGGAAGAAGACCTGAACCAAGAATTCCAGGACATCTTCGACGGCTCCCTAGGCAGGTATCGGGGGACCCCCATTTCTTTTAGTCTAGACCCACAGATAACCCCTAAAAGACTAAAGGCCAGACGGGTTCCTTTTGCTTTAAAAGCAAAAATAGAGGAACAACTAAATAAATTAATAGATCAAGGGGTTTTAGAACCGGTTGACCACGCTAGATGGGAAACACCAATTGTGACACCAATTAAGCCAGACAGGTCGGTTTGAATCTGTGGTGACTACAAGGCTACCCTGAACCATGCGCTGCAACAAAGCGCATACCCGGTGCCAGTTGTGCAACACCTACTGCACTCTCTTGGGGGAGGAAAAGTTTTCGCTAAACTAGACCTAGCACAAGCGTACCAACAGCTCCCAGTAGACCCCTTAACGGCGGAAGCACAAACAATAGTGACTCACAAAGGGGCATTCAAATGTAACAGACTCCAATTTGGAGTAAGCGTAGCCCCAGGGCGTTTTCCAGAGCCTCATGGAATGCCTGTTAAATGGCATAAAAGGGGTCGTGCCATACTTTGACGACGTCCTAATTTCAGCCAAAGATGCAACACAGCTTAAAAAAAGACTCAAAGAGGTCCTAAATAAATTCAGAGAATCTGGCCTTAAAGTAAAGAAAGAAAAGTGATGCCTAATGACTGATCACGTCGAGTTTTTAGGATATTTAATTGATGGAGAGGGCAAACACCCCACCGAAAAAAAAGTCAGAGCTATAAAAGACGCACCAGAACCAAGGAATAAAACTGAGCTTCAGGCATTTTTGGGACTGATAAACTTTTATAATGTGTTCCTACCCCAAAAAGCCACAATAGCAGAACCATTGCATCGATTACTGGACAAGAAAACAATTTGGACATGGGGCGTAGAGAAAAAAAAGCTTTCCAAGGAATAAAAGACTTATTAACATCAAACACCGTTCTTATCCAGTTTAGCAACACTGTGCCATTGACGGTAACCTGCGACGCCTCACCATTCGGAGTCGGTGCCATCCTGAGCCACCAATTGCCAGACGGAAGAGAGGCACCCGTCGCATACTATTCAAAGACTTTATCTAAAGCCGAGCGAAATTCTAGTCAATTGGACAGGGAAGCCCTAGCAATCGTCGCCGGAGTAAAACGCTTCCACGAATACTTATATGGAAGAACATTTGTAATAATAACGGACCATAAACCGTTACTTGGAATTTTGGCGGGAAACAAACCAACACCGAACATTTTATCCCCGTGAATGACAAGATGGTCAGAATTCCTAGCAGCCTACTCGTATACTCTCACACATCGCCCAGGGAAACAGATCTCACATGCTGACGCTTTGAGCAGAACTCCGTTACCAATTACAGAGGAAGACCCGGCACCAACGATGACCACCTTGCAGATAGAGACATGCCCAAATCTGCCCATATCTGCAAATGATGTTGCTAGGGCCACCGCAAAGGACCCATTGACTGCCCGCGTACTAAATTGGGTAGGTAAAGGCTGGCCGGAAAACGAAAAAACTGAGAACTTTAAACTTTTCCAGTCCAGACAAACTGAACTCTCAACTCAGAAAGGTTGTTTGTTGTGGGGGGATCGGGTGGTCATTCCCTCCAAATTACAAGCGAGGGTACTCAGTATGCTTCATGAAGGCCACCCTGGAATTGTCAAAATGAAAAGCCTTGCTAGAAGCTATGTCTGGTGGCCGGGTATAGATAGGGATATCGAATATTGGGTAAATTCGTATAACAAATGCCAGAGAAATAGGCCTTCCCCACCACAGGCACCCGTAAGGAACTGGGAAACACCATGGGGCCCCTGGTCACGAATCCACATTGATTTTGCGGGTCCAACTAAGGGACATACTTTTCTCATTGTTGTGGACGCATACTCGAATTGGCTAGAAGTTAAAATTATGCCATCTACAACAACAGAAACCCTTATCAAAAAATTAGACAAACTTTTTGCAACACATGGCCTGACGGACATCTTAGTGTCCGACAACGGGCCACAGCTAACAAGCATTCAATTTGAGTAATACCTAGCCTCCCTAGGTATAAGACATGCCCTAACCGTGCCAGCCCATCCGGCTGCGAACGGCAGGGCAGAGAGAATGGTTAGATTTACAAAAGAAGGGTTAGGAAGAATGGACACTGGGGATGTCCAAGAGAAAATAAATCGACTACTCACCCTCCAGCATATCACACCCAGTACTGTAACAAACAAAAGTCCGGCAGAACTACTAATGGGGAGGAAACTTAGGTCGCAACTAGACAGATTGCAACCAAACTACACACCAGAAACCCCCCCCCCCGATTCCTCCACCCGTGTTAGGACATTTGAAATAGGCGACCTAGACTATGCAAAAAATTTTACCGGGGACCCCTTATGGTTACTGGGAACAATTACTCAAATTACAGGCCCCCGGTCCTACCGACTGACCGTAGACGACGGCAGGGAATGGAAGCGGCACATAGACCAGCTCCGGTCCCGTAACATTGAGAGAAACACAAACTCAAAACCACTAATATTAAAAAACGACGAAAATCAAACCAAAGAGGGGGGGAAATACGAGAAAATAATAAAGAACCGTTTAAATTAAACACTGAATACAATAAATACCAAAAAGAGCAAACAAGAGACTTACAGTTAGAAGAAACGAGTGAGAGGAGTCCAGTCGAAGGGGCCAGCCAGGCCAGCTCGACCTGCCCGGAGAAACCAGGAGGGAGCGGCAAAGCCATCGGCCTAAGAAACTCAGGCGGCAGTAAAATGGCTGACTCACCCTTCCAGGCGGTTCCATGGAGAAAGACCGAAGAGACGACAACACCATCCGAACCGATCGAAGTCTTCAACAGGAATGAACCACGCAAGTCCAGTCGGGTCAAAAGAAGCCCCACCTAACTGCGCGACTACGTCACCACATAGGACTAAACCAGGAGGGGAGGGGTGTTCTGTATATAAATAGTAGACTCCTAAATGCAAGGTTCTGATTGGTCAAATATTTTGAATAGGGATTGATTTAAAAAAGAACCAATCCACATAGCTGCTCAAAGGCGGCAAATATCAAATGCCTGTCATTGGTTACAAGCTGGCAGAGAAAATACTATAAAAGGCTGCCGCAGCTTGAGCCAATGTTCCGTTTTGCAACTGTACTTTAAATAAAGACTTTATTGTTGGAACCCGGTCTACCTCGCGTTTTTCCAGACAGAACACCTTCCCCCAGGAGAGTGGAAGGAATGGAGATTTTACAGTATCCTTCCCCTGCCACACCCACCAAGCCATGCCCACCAAGCTACACAATGCCCACCAAGCCATGCCCACAGAACCAGTAGTAAAAAAATTTGAATCCCACCACTGCTTCACTGACTGCTTGCAGGAGATCACAAATTATGTTCATATAACCTCACGATGCTAAAACCATGCAGGATTCACCTAAGGCGACTGGACTGGGGTTTCTACAACTACTATTATAAATTGATGGGGCAGCGGTGGCATGCTACTGGTTCGGCCTGGTTCAACTACCAGTTTGACGGAACCAGTAAAAAAAGCCACCGATGATCAGCTGAGAGGAGGGAAAAAAAGTTTCCAATGATCAGCTGAGAGGAGAAAGAAGAGAAAAGTGCAGGATCGGCCCTCCCACCTGTCCCTGCATTCTTTTCTTCTTTATCCTCTCAGCTGACTGGTGCTGCAGGCCTCAGCTGGTGTGTAGAAAGCTGTGTGTGTGATCACCAAATCAGTAGTGGAACAGGTAGGGTCCCACTGCTGGGATGGGGTCTCATTATGCCACACTTTGTGAATACATTGCTTATCGATACAGCTGCCACTCCCAATTGCCATTGTTAAACAAGGACCACTGTAGTTTGGGCTCCACACCAGTCTGGCTTTATTGCCAACCCACTGCAATCTGAATTGGAATTTCTGGAAGTGGCTTAAGAAACAGAGAGATAAAATCAGAGATAAGCAGCTTGGAACTCAATGTGGAATTGTCCAGTTTTCTTTTCTTCCCTGCTCAATTCCTATTTCATGCTTTCAACTGTTCCTTTTGTGTCCACAATACACCATGAAGAAAGAAAAGGAAAGAAAAGAAGAAGGGAGGGGAAGGAAGGAAGGTTGGCAGTTCTATATTTTAAATTTACTGAAATCACAGCTATTTAACATCTACAGGCATTATTTGAATTTTGCATCTGCTCCCCTGGTGCTAAATATATCTTTATCAATAACACTAATTTGTTCTATGGACTACAGAAGAAATAAGGCACTTTAAAAGTAATAATTAGCCAATTTATGGCCTTTGTTGTCTTTCTACTTTTAGATGATGACTTGTTTTTAAAGTAACAAAAAGCATCCAGCCACATATTTCTTTTTGGTGTTGTTTGGAGGCCCTGGATTTTGTCTCAGAAATCTAACCCTAGTGGACCATGCCTTAGTTACTGGAATTTTAAGGACTCTGTTGTCTTCACCCAGATATTTCTTCTGCTCCTTGCTTTACTTACATCATCCATCATGCCTAGTAGCATAAGACTCCGATTTCTCCTGTGAGCTTACTAAATAGCTCTGTTTCATTTATTTTGACTGATTTTGATTTTGATTGATTGATATCCCACCTTTATTATTTTTACAAATAACTCAAGGAGGCAAACATATCCAACACACTTTCTTCCTCCTATTTCCCCATAACAACAACCCAGGTTGGGCTGGGAGAGAATGTCTGACCCAAGGATCACTCAGCTAGCTTTCATGCCTAAACCTGAGGTGGGACTAGAACTCATGGCCTCCTCATTTCTAGCCTGTTGCCTTAACCATATAGACTAGAGCTGTCAAACTGCCAGCCCATGGGCTGGTTGTGTCACACGCTGACATGCCCACTTCCAGTTTAAGTCCCAATACGTCATGTGATGCCGCTATGATGATGTGAGTTTCACACCCCTGATATAGACTGAATTGGCTCTATCCTGGCTGCATTTACCTGAAAACTAAACACATCTTACAAAATTTTTCATAGCATCACTCTCATCTTTTCATTAGCACCTTGACAAGATGACTAATAATTATTCTCGCATTAATTTAAGTTTTTATGTCTGCAAATTCTTTGATCATTGATGCTTGTTTTGTACTCTTGTCCAAGATTGAATTGAAATGCAATGCCCATTTTTCTCACCCCTTCCTTAATATATTCAAATGGACTTGGGTCCCCCCTTCTCTGTTCTGAATGACCTTTTATGAAAAACTGCCTTGCATTCTTTGGGATTTGGAGTGAAAAATCAAGACAGACATTGCAGCCAGTGGCTAGTGGATGGCTGCTTTTGCAACCCATATTATTTATGCTCACATGTAGGTGGCTAGTATCTGTGGGGAAAGAGAAGTCCAGTTTCCATTTCTTTTCAACCCCTGATAGAAAACGATATACAGGGAAGTAAGCAAAGCCAGCTTTATAAGATTTAGTGTATGCCTTTCTATCCTGTCCCTTTCTCAAGGCGTTTTATTGTTAAACATTGTACTCAAATATAATCCAATCCTATTATTTATTTATTACGTGAATGGTTCCTTCTACACGAGGCCATATAATAGCACCTCTTAGCAGAAACTTGCTGATCAAGGAAGATTTTCAATAGAAATTTCTCAGTAGCTAGGAGGGATCTTCATCCAATGAGATTCCATTTTGTGATTTAGATTGCTTTAGATTCACAGTTGGAGGAGGGGTTACATGTGTACAATCACAATTCCACTTTGCTTGGCCCATGTAAGCTCAAAGTAATCCAACTTTGTTCACTATTGTACATTTTCAGAATGGTGGTTGCTACTTGCACCATCATTTTTATGTTTCAATAAAGCAAGCTTCCACCAGTGGTTCATTCGTGCTTAATGGCAACCCTTATCTTTGGTCTGACAGCTGGTTTGACGGTGAATATAAGGTAGTAAGGATGAGACAGTGAGCTGCTTGGGTTTAACCTCACTTTCAGTATGATCACAGATTGAGAGTTCCTGTTTAGACAAAACAACCAAATCAGCTCCAGTTTCTGACCAAGTACATATGCATTCATAAAGTTCAGGAAGGTAAGCATTTTGCATATTCATGGATATAACATATTCATTAGGAACCTAAACCTAAGAATAACCTGTTAAAAGCAGATTGTGGGTGGGAGGACTCCACAGCATGAAAACATTTAGTGCTAACTCTTTGCCAACCACTCAAAGTGTAAAGGAGATTTTGAACAGAGAAAGTTATTTGGAGGATAGAGCTGAGAATTGAAACTGATCAATAAATAATCTAGAATGAATGATATTGATTTTGCAATACGTTTCACTGATTTTGAGATAACACAACATTCTTCATCAGTTTTTTTGTTCAGGGAAGAGTTCCAGAAGAAAGAGAGAAAAGTTGAAGGAAAGATCTTGGGCATCACATTTAACTGTGGTGTGAAACACCTTATCTTCCTTCTCCTTTTGCAGATGGTTGGATGAGCAAGCCCACACAGTTAGCATAGCGGTTCCTGGTATGCAAACAAAACAAAACAAAACAGGAATCCATTGTTCCTTTGTGGCTTCACAATAGGACAAGATGGAGAGATCTGCCATTTGGAAGTTTCATTTGCTGAAGCAAAAGGCCATGGTATCCAAAAGAAGAGTTTGGGAGAAGTTTGGACTGGGAACAAACTAGACGGGGGAGAAAACTTCCCAAAATAATGAGTCTTTTTACTGATGAGGTGGGGAAGTCAAGTCAAGAACACCAGAAGACTATTCTGATTGAGCAAGAAAGAAGAAATTTTATTACAAAGCAGCAGCTGGAGTTGTGGCTGAATTCATGTGGAAAGGCTGCTGACCCAGGCACACCTAATAAGATGCCAATGATCCTGTGATTACTCTTTAATGACTTCTTCACTGAACATGAGGCATAATCCTCCTTATTTCACTTAATGTCATCCAATGGCAGACTTGCACTGAATATCCTTGCTGCAGTTTTCAATCTTTGAGGGATATTTATCCCCATTGACAGATTTCATTAAAGCGCAGGATGTAGAAATTTTTATTTTCCCTGCTCTGGGAAATGCTAGCAGTGACAAACCATTTGGTCTCTTTGTGGAGCAGTGTAGAAGACCATGAAAATAATCTTAATGAAGGAATGGAGGAGCTGTTCCTGGAAAAGAAATGACTATCTAGTCCTGGAAAAGGAGAAAGTACGAGAAAAAGACTCAGAATAAAAGACTCAGAATATACTGCTCAAGCAGGATGCCCTATATCAGTGATGGTGAAATTTTTGAGCGCCGAGTGGCGAAAGCATATGCGTGTGCATGGCATGCATGTGCATACACATGCATACTCAAAATGCAAGGTGCACCCCCACACATGCATCCTGCGCATGTGCCCCACCCCTGTGCATGTACAGCAGAGACTTGAAAGTCAGCTGGTTGGTGGGAGGTGCGTGCACAGGCACAGTGGAGCTGAGCTGGGACAATGGTGCTCATGACCACAAAAAGGGCTCTGCGTGCCATAGGTTCATCACTATGGCCTTATACTATTTCAGACAAATGGTTGTCTTAAACACCTCCAATATTGGAGCACGCTAATTTCTGGGTGCAAGCCATTGCACGAATTAATTGTTCTGTCAGGAAATTTCTGCCAGGAAATCTCTCCTTAGTTCTAGGTTGGTTCTCCCCTTGATTAGTTCCCAACCATTGCTTCTTGTCCTGCTTTCAGGTGCTTTGGAGAATAGGTTAATCCCCTCTTCTTTGTGGCTATTAGATATTGGAAGACTGCTATCATAGTCCTTTTTTTCATTCAAAATAACCCCATCATGATTCTCTTTGCTATAAGATGGGGATAAAAGGATAGTCTGTGTGACTTTTAAGGCACTATTATTTACAACAATTACATAGAATTTCTGGAATACTTCCAGTTTCTCTTTCTTGACCAGCTGCCTCAAAGGGTTGGTAGACCAGATTTTCCAGCTCCTAGTACAAATAATTCTCAACTTCACACTTGCCTTATCTCTGGTAATAATAGACTAAACTCTAAAACAGACGTATCATAGTTAAAAGAAAATTTCTGAACCCCCTACCCACCCCAAGGTGTGATATTTTGATCCATCTATTTGATCCATCTTATCCATCAGCGATTGACTCCCAAAAAGCTGCTCACTCTTGTGCTACACAAATCCAAGCATTGATTCAAGACCGAGATAGAAAAAGGTTTTTAAAATGACACTGAACAGCTCTTCTTTGTTGGAAACAGGCCAGTCAAATTAATTGGAATCCTGAATAAATCCTGTTTTAACCTTACTCCCTGGTGAGGTTTTTTTTTTTAAAGAACAAAGATACATGGAAATGGCTTAGAAATACTCCTACAAGTAGAAAATGTCATCCAGGGTAATGCATGCAAGAAATAAATTAGGAAAAAGAATGAAGAAAATACTGATAGTTAAGTAGTTAGTTATTCTATATTATTGAGGTTAAGAATCTGGCCCAGAAAAAAAGGAAGCCAGCTGGGATAAGAGCTGTATATACTGGACTAAGGGCTCTTAGGACTTTTGATTCATATCTTCAGTTTCTGACTATTTATTTTTCCAAAACAGAACTGAATATGATAGACAAAATTATTTGCACTTCCTTTGTTTTATTATGTCACTGTGTGCTCACTTTAAACAGCTCTTTCTTATAAAGCCAAGTTATAAACTATTTCTCTTTGTACAAAATGTACATTTACAAATATATGCTGCCTTTTAAAGTATATGAAGTAGATGAGTAATAACCAAGTTAACACCCATTCATTCACCGGGACTATTACAAATTTGAGTAACTTTGACTTTAATTCCTTATGTGTATAGTTATTTGGCTTAAAGATCTGCTGCTGACAAAATTATCATCAATAAGCATTCAGAAATAAATTATTGAATAAGCTCCTTTTTGGAAGGAGCTCTCTAGTGAGATCTTTCTAAGTTAGTTGGAGAATACTATATTCCTCCTCCTCCTCCTCCTCCTCCTCCTCCTCCTCCTCCTCCTCCTCCTCCTCCTCCTTCTTCCATCATTGGATGTTGGTGATCCTGTTCAGTGGTGGAATTCAAATATTTTTATTACCGGTTCTGTGGGCATGACTTGGTTGGTGTTGCTTGGTGGGCATGGCAGAGGAAGAATATTGAAAAAAACTCCATTCCCTCCTCACTCTAGGGTGAAGATTACTGCAAAATCCTCCCTCCTCACCCCAATAACCTGCTTTCCAGCTCCGTTTTCCTGTGCAGGGCAACAAAAGAAGCAGACTCGAGAAGCAGAGAAGAGATGGGAGTGGGGCCAGTCAGAGGTAGTATTCAAAACTCCTCAAAATTTCTGCTACTGGTTCTCTGAACTACTCAAAATTTCCACTACTGGTTCTCCAGAACTGGTCAGAACCTGCCGAATACCATCTCTGTTGTGCTGTTGAGTTTTGTCCAAATCACTTAGATTTTGAAGCCATGATATTCTTCTTGTGTTTGGACCTCATTTTTTAAGGACTAAGTAAAGTAAGCCGTATTTTTCCAGGTGTCACATCACATGTCCAAAATATTCTAACTTTCACTTTTTTATGGTTATGATGATTTCCATTGGCTTTCCCCTTCTCATTTCTGATTTTCTCAACCTAACTTCTATGTAACAGCTGCCTGTAAATCCACATTTCAAATGCTTCTAGTCTCTTCTAGTGTCAGAGATCAACTCTATTATTCTGTAGAGTGGAGTATATTTACCCTTTATAGCAGAATATTTCCACCAGTGCAACCAAATGTGTTGAATATAATGGTAACTGGTGGAAACTTAATTGGAAGCATTATGGAGAAGGAAAACATTTTACTATCTGCCTGACCAGGGAATTCCGGTGGTTGAAGTCCACACATCTTAAAGTTGCCAGGCTTGCTCTAAAAGGCAAGTTATATTGCAAATAGCAAATACAGGTAGTCCTCGACTTACAACAGTTCATTTACTGATTATTCAAAGTTACAACGGCACTGAAAAAAGTAATTTATGACCATTTTTACACTTACGACTGTTACAGCATCCCCATGGTCATATAATCAAAATTTAGATTCTTGGCAACTAACTCATATTTATGATTGTTATAGAACCCCAGAGTCATGTCATCCCCTTTTGCGACCTTCTGACAAACAAAATCAATGGGGAAACCAGATTAATTTAACAACCCTGTTACTCATTTAACAGCTACAGTGATTCATTTAACAAGTATGGCAAGAAAGGCCATAAAATGGGGCAAAATTCACTTAACAAAAGTCTCAGATAACAGATAATCAGAGTTGGAAGGGACCTTGTAGGTCATCTTCTTCTAATCCAATCTAGTCCAAGCTTTAGCAGGAGACCCAACACTATTTCTGACAAATGGCAGTCCAATCTCTTCTTGAAAGTCTCAAGTGATGGTGCTCTCACAACTTCTGAGGGCAAGCTGTTCCATTGGTTGATTGTTCTCACTGTCAGAAAGTTTCTCCTTATTTCCAAGTTAGATCTCTCCTTGTTCATTTTCCATCCATTATTCTTTGCCTGGCCTACATGCACTTTGGAAAATAGCTTGATTCCTTCCTCTCTGTGGAAGCCCCTCAAATATTGGAAGACTGCTATCATGTCCCTCCTGGTCCTTCTCTTTACTAGACAAGCCAAGCCCCATTCTTGTAACCTTTCTTCATATGTTTTAGTCTCCAGTCCCTTAATCATCCTGGTTACTCTTCTCTGTAGTTTTTCTAGAGTCTCAACATATTTTTTATAGTGTGGTGTCACTTAGCAATAGAAATTTTGGGCTCAATTATGGTCATAAATTTAGGACTACCTGTAGTGGCTTGTATATCTATGGTAGTGGAGGATGGGGAAGGAGGACAGGGAACATCAGAAAGAAAAGAAGTCAAAAAGCAAAAGAAGAAACAGTCAATTGGGAGAGGAGGAGAGATATTTCTTTCCTTATTTTTAACCCGAACTTCACTATATATACTAAATATATTCCCATCCTTGAAAACATTTTCTCTTTCCCATTGTTATTTTTTGGGTACTGAAATAACCAAAAAGAGAGAGAGACAGCAAAGCAGAATAAGGTTATCTGGAGACATCGATCTGTAAAGAGAACCTAAAGGTCCCGGGACCACGAGGTTAGTGGGGATGAACCTAGGAAGTCCCCTATTTTCTATCCTGGTCCCATTTGTCTTGCACCGTCCCCCCCTCCCCCCGAGAAGCTATACTGTTAAGTTGGAGCAATTGGTGAAGACTGAACTTTTCTGGAGATTTTTTGGGCAATGGTAGCCCACCACTGGTCATTTTGAAATTACTTTTATTGTGCATTGCAGTTGTTATCTTTGTTTTATGGTGATTGTTGAAGTGTGTTTATGTTGTCTAGGATTGTGATTTAGTTTTCATCCTATTGGGGATGCTTTATGATACTTTATATTGTTGCAACTGTTGTGTAGTGTACAAATATAATAAATCACAAGAGCAGCAGCAACAGCAGCAGCAGCAGCAATATAATAAGCTCATTTCCCTACTTTCATGTGTATTTTAGGATCATAGTCTAATGGTCCAAAGTGCTGCCTAAACAATATGTTAATATGATTACACCCAAACAATGACAAATATATTTTTCTTGAATTAGTCATCTTCAGTATCTGCTGGACAAAAAGGTTGGACAAGAAGTCATATGAATGCATGAACTGTGTTCTGAAGGACAGCCTATTATAAACTCCATACCCTTCCTACATTAATATAAGGCAGTGCTCTCTGTGGCTATAAGCCATCTCAAATGCACAGATTGCATTGGACCTACTGTTCTTTTCTAAGCCAGCCTTTGATGTAAAGCAAAACCAGATGGTCCTGACTCATCTTGGCAGCACATAATTGAGAGGATGGGATGCACTGGAAAAGAGGCAGATGCCTGTCCTTCCTTCTAGGTGATTCTGAGAAGCCAGCTATCCATGGCCATGGGATCAGTTTTGCAAGCCATGTAGATGGACCAGGAAGTAGGTCATGAATCCAGAGGATATTAGGGCAATCTTTGAGCAAACTAGGCCCTGATATATTTAATTGGGTTATTGCTCTTCAGTGACTGTAAGTCAACTTTCTCAACCTATGCCTTCATTTTTTTTCTCATAATAAGAATAGGATGGAGAGCAATATTCCAGAGAAATATATCTATGGATAACCAGAATTAATTGGACAACCACACTTCACTGGAATCGCACAATACCTTCGCATCAAATCATGATTTATAAACCATAATGGCTAGATTTGTCCAGCATTGCTGGGCATACTTTAGAGTGATTGAATGGATGGATGAGAAACATATACATGATCACTAGCTGCTTAAACCTGGTTCCAAAGAGACTTCTATGTAATTTCTTCTAATGTAAACATCTATATTTATATGGCATAATGCAAAGTATTCTTATTTAAGCCCCATAAAATGAAGTTTGTCCAGTGTTATTCTATAGATTGGCACAATTTAGAGTGATTGAGTGGATGGGTGAGAAACATATAAATGATTACTAGCTGCTTAAAACTGAATGTGAAGAGTCTTCACCAGGGTTGGGCTTCTCCCGGTTCTGTCCACCTCTGTAGAACCGGTAGCTCTGAAGAACAGCAGACACAGAACCAGTTCTATGTCTGCTGATGTTTTTGCCCACCTGCCCACCCAGGCTCTTACTTGACCTTTATTTCCTGCTTTTTCAACTTCAGTTGCCAAACAAGGCACAGCTGCAGTTAAAAAAGCAGGAAAAGAGGGTTGTTTCAAAGGCTGCTTCTTTGCACGCAGTGTGTTGATGATGATTTACAGGTATGCACTCCCAGCGTGCAGGGAAGCACATCATAAATCACCGAACCTCATAAATCCCGAACCGGTAGTTAACCCTGTATCCCACCCGTAGTCTTCACCAAACGTAATCACCCCCAACATATCTATATTTATATGGTATAGTGCAAAGTATTCTTATTTAAGCCCCATAAAATTATACTTGAATGAGACTTTAGTTATATTCTACACTATATGCAAGTATCACTTAGCTGTAAAAGTTTTTCTCGGTGTGAATTTAGTTCCAAATTCAATTTTCCTCTGGAATATTTGTGGCTTCTGCAAGTGATTCAGTTTTTCTGGGTTAGGGTTAGGTTTAACTTTAAAGAAAAAAAAAAGTACTTCAGAGCCTGCATCTTTACTTCTGGTGCTTACAACAAGGGGAAAAAAGACACCATTGCTTAAAGTTGTTCCTAACGCACACCATATATGTGCCTACAGATGCTCTGATTCATATTGTGCCTACAGATCAGTGGTGGGATTCAATTTTTTTTACTACTGGTTCTGTGGGCATGACTTGGTGGGCATGGCATGGCTTGCTGGGTGTGGCTTGGTGGGCATGGCAGGGGAAGGATACTGCAAAATCCCCATTCCTCTCCACCCCATTAACTTGCTTTCCACCTCCGTTCTCCTGTGCAGGGCAACAAAAAAAGAGCCAGATAATCAGCTGGGACTCGGAAGGCAGATAATAGATGGGGGCAGGGCCAGTCAGAGATGGTATTTTTTGATTCTCTGAACTACTCAAAATTTCCGCTACTGGTTCTCCAAAACTGGTCAGAACCTGCTGAATACCAACTCTGCTACAGATCCAGATCTCTGGCCCACCCAGATGAAAATTCTTTGTAAATTATGATATGGCTTTTTCAATTGTTCTTCTTTTCTCATAGCTCATTCAGAACCTGCAATTTTATCCTCAAATATCTTGTTATCCCAGGCAGAAAGCCATGAAAGAGCTGGTTGTATACATTTTCTCTTTTGCTTGAAATCTGCAGCCAGCTGTACCACAGTCCTCAGTCAGTACTTTTGTTACTCGGTTTTTCCACTCTGCCAAACAGCTTTTTTATGAGAATACTCACAGGAATTATTTAATATTAGCTAAAGAGATGTATAATCTTTACTAGCCCAAATTAAATCTCAATGCCAGAGTAAAAGATTGATATTGAAAAAAGGATCTTTGATCCTTGTGGAAAGTCAATGGTCCAGCACTAACTTTCCACAAGTAAAAGTTTTGTAAGACAAATGCAAAAAGCTTTCCCCATTCTCTTTGAAAAAGTATTTTTGATCTCTGATTGTTCTCCTAAACCTTGAGGATGTCTATGTTCCTTTTCCTGAGCTGCTGACCTTCTCTCTTTTCCATGCCAAGAGGCAAATTTCATAAAAAAGTAATTAAAAAGATTGTAAGCTTTATCAGAAATCAAGACATCGGTGTCTGCACTGCTTCTTTGGCAGGAAATATTAGTATATAGACTGCATTTTCCATGTCTGATTTCTATTAATAATGAGAAGAAGAAAATGCACCTCAGCATAAACTAGTATCTACAATTTTTTTATAGGCTTTTTCAATTTCTTCACAGATATGGCTTTATAATTTATTTAATCACTAAAACTGAGTTGAAAGAAGACTGCTATTTAAAACACCCAGTCCTTGCACTGAATAATAAGCCATAATAAATAGGTAGTTTTCCAAAGTCTTTGTTCTTTCCTCATAGGATCTTGACTACGCTTATTTATTTCCATTCATATCCCACCTTTCTCCCCATCAAGAATCCAAATATCAAGAAAAGGATGTTTGTCTTTTTAAATATTACACTGAATGATTCCAGCTTCATGAGGCCAAATTTCAATCTTTAATATGATTACAAATGTGGTAGCCTTAGCCTGAACGCAGAGATAGAAACTAAGAGGCTCAAGCTATTTATTGGTCTACCTCGACCTTTTGCTATAGAACCATGTGGGTTATTAACCTCTTTAGACTCTTTAGCTCAGTCTTTATATGAGATGATGGTGGGAATTAAAAAAAAAAATCAAGATGGCAACTATAAGTGTACTAATGATGTTACACCTCAGTTTTATATTTGACTCTCCCTGCAGAGTATTCCTTAAAAAATATTTTTATTTAAATTTATTATAGCTGCACAAATCTGGAGGACTCTGAGGAGCACAGGATTCCTTTGTTTAATATCTCAAATTTTAATTTCTCATGATAGAAGTACAATCCTGCATTTAGTATATTGTGCATTGGGGGCAGGGGAATAGTGATAGCTAGTCCAGAAAGAATGCACAGCTATGAGTGCTAACTCCATCTTTATTGTAAGATTAAATTAATAAAATATAGAGGTTTCCAGTTATGTCTGACTCTAGGCAGTGGTACTCCATTTCCCAGCTGAGGGACCCAGCTTTATCTGAAGATGCTTCCATAGTCATGTGGCCAGCATGACTATACACTAAAGTGCACAAAATACTGCTACGTTCCCACTGAAGTGGTATCTGTTTATCTATTCACATTTGCATGCTTTCGAACTGCTATACTGACAGAAGTTGGAGCAAGAATGGGAACTCACTCTATCCCATGGTGCTTGGGTCTCAAACTACCAACCTTCCAGTTGATATGCCCAATATCTTAACTGCTTAGCCATCGAACCCCCCTAAGGTTAATACCACCTTGCAAAAGTGAAAGTATTTCTCTCTTCCTCTCATTTTATTCACTGGGAAACTAGGGAGGGTTCTTTTGGACTCTCTGCACCCCTCTCCTAAGGAATGAGACATCTTTTATATGATGGTATTAGCATCTGAAACTCTTCCTTCTGTCACCCAAGGTCACTTCCACATACTATTACAAGTAAGAAATGGACTGGATTCAGGATTGTATGTTTAAACTTTTGTTCCAAATGATGATTAGCCACTTATATGAACTTTATTCATCTCCTTCATTCACACAAACTATTATCTTGTGAGGAATGCTTCAGTCCAATAAAGATAGATGAGGCTGGCAGTAATCCCAAATGTTGAATTTCCTTGAAAAATGGAACTGTTGGACTATGAGGACTATTTTTCTGTTTAAAATAAAGTTGTTCAATCTGGTTCAAACACGCATCTGATATTTCTGCTTTTCTGGATAAGTGAAAACCTAGAGTTGCTTTCAGTAATTTAGACAAGCTGTAATTTTCCAAATACTTATCTTCTTTGGCAATGATGATTGAGCAAAACAGCAATTCACTTCTTGTGTAATAATACACAAGATCATAACACAGTATGCCTGTCCACTGATCCCCCACCTACTTCAGCAACAACCTTCAAAAACTCCCTTTTGTCAAAATGGGTCTTTCCATGTGCTACATGTTTATCCAGTGATGTTGCACGGATGGAACAATAATTCAATCACTTCCACTGGAAATGTACTTAAATTCCTTGGCTAGCAGGTATTTAGGAAGTTGCAACTTTTAAGTTGTATTTAAAAATGGTGTGGGAGCAACGTGACTCATCTGGTGCTAATGGAAACCAGTTTGCGTTTCACCTCATTGAAGACAACACAGTACAGTATATGTTTGGTTTAAATGGAGCACTGAGTACTGGTTGTTCCGATATAAAGAACATTAAATGTCATAATAAGATGTTCCAGCTGGGAGCAATTGGTGCCACACACAATTGTATTATGCTAGCCTTACATTACAGGCAAATTGCAAGCCCCAATTGCCTTGGATCTGTACTTGATTCACACGGAGATTATTATATATTCTGGAGGCTGAAATGGCTGAATCTAGTATCATTCCCCCCCCCCCCAGTCATTAAAATCTTACATTATTTGCAACACCACCATCGCCACCACCCCATCCTCATCTCATTTTGTTTTGTTTTGTGGATCAAATATTTGTAGTTTTTTTTTTAATTAAAATGACAGAAAAATGCTGACCTCCTCTGCATCAGCAACTGTTTTTAACAGGGCCAGCAAATTGGTTGAGCATAGAATAAATCTTAACATGTTTGCCTGCCTTGTAGCTCTTATAGATAAAAACACCTGCTTTGGGAAAGGCTGGGAAGGCAGTCACCAGCATCAGAAACTTGTTGAGGTCAGAGAATTCAAATCCAGATTTTTAAGAGATTTGTTTTCACTTCTTTCTTTGTTTGCATGAAGGAAACATGTTTTCACTTCTTTCTTTGTTTACTTCCTTGTGCCTTTTTTTACTTATTTGTTTAATCTTGGAAGTCCCCACAGAGTGAAAATTCTCACTCATCTATAACGTGGAGCCTGAAAATTGCTGTTTCAAAGGACATGCATTTCATAGTGACAGGTTTTTCATTGGGCTTGTTGCTACAAAAATCCATCCCTTGTTGTGCACTGCCCAGAGTAACTTTCTGTGAGATGGGTGGCCATATAAATATGATTAATAAAGAAATAAACTACTAGAAGCATATTTAAGCACAACTGAGTGAGTTAAATTGGACATCCTCTATCAAGGATGATAGAGAAGTTTTTGTGTTAAAATAATACACCGCCACATATCCAGATGTTTCTTGCCAGTCATTTTTTGTGCAAAAAAAGAAAAAGAGTGGGGTTTGGAAATTTTTGTGAGTTACTCCCAAATTTAAAACAACTGTAAAATATTGAATAACTTGAACCACATGCCAGAATCTGATACTGAGATTCTGGAAATAAAAATTAATTACAATGGCATCATCTGAAAGACCAGGTTAAGGACAGATTATTATGGAGAAAATCTACCTATGTGGTTGCTAAGAGTCGATACTGACTGATGGCACACAATTAATTGGTTTATCAGATTGTGTGTGTGCGCGCACATGCATGTGTGTTATGTGAGAGAGAGGGTCCGAGTATCAGAATTACTGATATAGTAGTGCTATGTTGCAATTCTTATGTATGTGCATGAAACTGTAATGTTATATGACCTTTCGTGGAAGTTCTATCGATACCATTAAAGCCAGAAGGTCAGCTTGTGACCCACAGTGATGCATGGGTCTTGCAAAGATCTGCTGCTTTCTTAGCAATCAGTTGATTGGCCAACTGCTGGCGAGCTCTGTACTATGCCCAGCACTTAGAAGCTCTCAAGCATTGGCAGGGCATGATCTCTGCAGCTTTCCAGTCAGTTATTATGGATTTCCACTATAGGAAGTTTGAAGCAGGAACTCTGGAAAGTTATTTTTCTTTCACTTCTTCCCAGCCATCTGAGGTACTTATGGATGTGTGTCAATTTGGGAGAAATGCTTTGGTTTATGAATAATAGCTATCTGATTGCCCACATATGCAGGAGTGGGCATAAATTTTTTTAGCAACCTGCCTGGTTTCTGGGTGGGTGTGGTCATGGTGGACGTGGCCTAGTTGGCATTTTCACCTTCCCTGGGCTCCAGAGGCTTTTCTTGAGCCTTCAGGAGGGCAAAAACAGCCTCCCTGGGCTCCGGAGGCCCTCTGGGCATGAGAAATGGGGATGTTTCTGGCCTTCCAGAACTTCTGGAAGACCCACTTTTTGCCCTCCCTGGGTTCTGGAGGCTTTCTTCAAGCCTACGGGAAGGTGAAAATGGCCTTCCTGGGCTCCAGAGCCTCCGGGAGTCCCATTTTCCCTCTCCCTGGCCTCCAGAGGCTTTCCTCAAACCTCCAGGTGGCCCATTCCCCCCTCCGCAGGCTCCTGAGGCTCTCTGGAGACTGGCCCCATTTCTGGCCCTCTCTGGAGGCCTATGTTTTGCCCTCCCTGTGCCTCTGCATGGACCCTGCACTTATCAGGGATCCAAAACAGTCTGTGTGGGGACTTCTGGGAGGGGCGGGGTGGGGTGGGCAGGGCCATCCAGTCATTGCAACTACTGGTTCGGCAAACCAGACATAAAAGTAACATCCGGTTTGCCCAAATCAATGCGAACCGGTAGCAGCCCACCCCTGCACATATGTAGCTACAATTGGATAAGCAAAGTGAGAACCATAGAAGTGTGGTTTATGAGTGACACATAACTGTAAGAGAATGGGGCCTAAGACTTAAAAAGACCAAGAAACCTGTAGGTTTCTAGTATATACATCGTGGATAGCAAATGCCTCAGTTAAAGAAGAATAGACCAGAAAACTATCAACAGTTGTGCTATATCTGCTTAAGATACAGTATAGATATTTACTTCGGAGTGAGTTAGATAGAGATTCTGCACTGAGGCCTGAGCTATGCATCTCCATTGTGCCTTTAGATGTTTCCAATAAAAAGGAATATTTGTAGCTCAGAATGGAATTATTGGGTCCTTGGTATTCTTTAAGCTTGGTTGTTTTCTTGCAGATGTTTCATTACCCAACTAAGTAACATAACACTTGTTAAGCCTGGGTTCCCCAACCAGGGTTAGGTAGACAAGCTAAACAGAATGTGCAGCGTTAGTCAGATAGGCACACAGATAAATGAGTGAGCTAAGTTTGTATGTTTATTAACATACAGTAAAAATAACAGATACGCTTGTGCTATCAAGAATATAGTTTATTCCATTATAAGTTAATAGCATAGTCAAGTAACAGTCCAATATTCATTTACCATGTAGTCAGTCCATTCAGGGGTATTCAGTTAGCAAAGTCCATGTAGAATATCCTATGTCAGTTCACTTATAAAATCAGTCCTTTGTTATCTCTCCCGTTTGAGCTATGCAGTCTTGATTCCAAGCAGTAATCAGGGATCATCAAAGCCAGAGAGAGAGAGAGCAAGCCGTAGTCTTGCTACTTTTATATTGTTTTCTTAACCACTCCTTTAATTGCTATTTCACAGTTAAAGCTGTATACACTCTAACATACACTAACTATGATTCATAGTTATTATTTTACCTAAACCAGTTAGGGTGAACAATGTTATCCCTAACAACACTGATGTGTTAACTTGTTGAGTAATGAAACATCTGCAAGAAAACCATCAAGCTCAGAGAGCACCAAGGCCCCGCCCCTGATGTTTTTGAAACCAACTTCAGGATTACCAGTCTGTTTGCAGCATGGGGGCAACACTGCCAGTCCATATTAATGGCCCCTGTAAGACCTGATTGGGTGTAACCCTGATGCTTGTCCTTCCCCTCCTGACAGGGAAGGGAAACCTCCCTGGCTGGCACCTGTGTGGATCCATCTATCGGTGCTTATGCATATACTTTTAGAGGTCTTTCCTTCCTCAATAATCTCTGTGCCTTCCCATTTCCCCCCAAATGTTTGCACACACACAAACCCTCTGCCACAATATCTCATTTGACACTAATCCAGATCCTTTCTCATTATTATTTCTTCTTTTATGGTCCCATTGTTATTCTGATATTGGCAGCTATTAAAGCAATAGGTTGTCCTTTGTAAATTCATGGCGATTTTCACTATCATAGAAATGAAGTAGTCACATTCCTAAAGATTCATCTTAAAGATTGTTTTAAAAATAAATAAAGGAAAGAGCATGGGAGCTTTGAAGTACTGTGTTCAGTGGGCTTAAAACCAAGAAGAGCATACTAGAACATAGAATAATAGAGTTGGAAGGGACTCTGAAGGTCTTCCAGTCCAACACTGCTTGAACAGGAAACCATATTCCATTTCAGATAAATTATTGTTCAGTCTCTTTATGAAAGTTTCCGGTGATGGAGCACCTACAACTTCTAGGTTCTGGGTTCATGATACTGTAGGGGTCATAAAAGCCAGCGGTTGCAACGTGCCCAGGTGTTCATCACATGACTACATGGATGAACTCCTGGGCACTTTGCATTTCCAAACTAATTCCTGAAGGATACATCTGGCTTTTTAAAATTCATCAAGCTTTCTCTTTATTAAGCTGAGGCAGGCATAGCTGACTTCTCTGTTTAGTGATTATTCAAACTTGCAGTGGTGCTTTAAAAAATAACTTTACAACCAGTCCTTGCATTTATGGTTGTGGCAGCATCCCTGTCGTCATGTGATGAACCCCAGGTGCTATCAGATTGTCTCAGATTTCTGGAGAGCCTCAGCAGAGGTAACAGAAGTTGGCTTTAAGGGCTGGACTGCCAGGCCAAAAATATTACCTCCTGCAATTGAATTTGGTGGTTTATGCAAATATTATGACTGAGAGGGAGGCCTGTGCAAAGTGCTCACAATACGCAAATATTTTTTTTTGTCCTTCTAATGACAATGGATGCAACACCTGGTGGAAACACCTTTGTTCTTCTCACCACAGGACAGTCCAACACCAGTCAATGTAGAGAAATAATCCCCAAGTGAAGTGAAACCCTCAAAAGGGAAAGGGACAAACATGTTCCACCCATCTGGTTGAGAAAGCTTTACTTGTTAGATCATTAGAAAAGGAGAAAATTAGGTCTTAGCTTGCTAAGAGTCCGGTCCCACTGGCCAACGGACGCAAAACGTATGCATAAAGGACACAGCGGACAAGCAAAATTTCGGGGGTGACTCCATCCGTTGTCATCTGCTCCAAAAAGTGGCGAAAATTTGCATAAACAGAACAGAAAAGAACAGAAAAGAATGGATGTGGGTAGTATGTAGCGGGGATGTTAAATGGATGCTCATCGGAAGCCTAGCGGATGAAAGCGGATGGAAGGGGATGACACCTCCGAAGGGGTTACGGGGGATAATTGCGAAGCAGACACATAGTGAATGAAGTGGATTCATCACGTACACCTAAAGGAAAGAAAGGGATGCGGCACGGATGTATATCGGATGCAAACCGTTCACTGCGCATCCTTTCTTTTTCCGTGCTACTAACGATGTATAGATGTTCCATGTACCTTTTCTTTCCTCCCTCTTTCCATTTTCAGCTGCAGCGGATGTGAGTTGCGAGGATGCCCAGAGGATGCAGAGAGGATACAGCGGATGTTTAATGGATGATAATGGATATGGAACGTTTGTTGCTTGTATGTTGCGGATTTACATCGTACACGGTGGAAAGTTCATCCGTTCACAAAGTTTTGTGCAGCTCAAAACTTGCGCGGATGAAATCACAGTGGAAGGATGCTCGATGGATAGAGCGTATGAAACACGTATGCAATGAGTACACAATGGATGCATAGTGTTTTCCAACGGATGGCAATCTTTTTTAAACCTTTTACATCCTCTTTGCATCCGTAAGTGCAGTGGGACCGGGCCGTAGACACACTGGATGCCAGGAAAGGTGCAGTGAGATTTTCTCCTACAAGAAAATCATTCCTTGACCCCAGGAATGCAGTGAAATACAATGGATGTTCACTGGTTATGGGGGCTAAGCTGACATGCTGTTATTTTATATCAGGTTGATACAGAGCAGAGCCTTATCTGATGTAAAAGATTTATGGCAGGTTATTTATTTATTTATTTATAGGAGGTCTTTTTCTTTTAAAAAAAAACAGCTTTAAGATAGCAATACAGAGCTCTGACTTTGGATTAAAATATCCCTCCATGTCTCTGTCCCATTCTCCTGTGCTTTGTTTTGATATCTTTATTGTTTGTATATTTTGAACCTTTATGAGTGAAAAAAAAGATGTGTACAAATAATACAATGGAATAAATAATGCACACCATGATAATTGTAATCTCCAGTGATTTATAAGACGTAGAAATAATTCTTACCACATGATGGTGCTTTCAGTAGACTTGGCAAAAAATTAAGGGCATGGTAAACATGCATTCTGCTTTTTAAAAAAGGTTTTAAAAAGTCCACTTCTGTTACCTTTTTTAAAAAAGAGGACTTTTAAAAACCTACACAGATTTTAAAGATTTGTTGGTTGATAATCAACATTTTGAGGAGGTTAAGAGCCACACTTGATGAGGCAATAAAATGGTCTGGGTCACTTCATACATGTGGGCATAACATCTATATTTTTTCTGCTGTCTTTTGTTTTGGATAGTGGTGGTTAGGAAAGGTTAGGAAGCTGTACCACCACTTTTCAGCAATTATGCTGCTGAATTTTAGTGTTGTTAGGATTATGAGTAAGATTGTGCAGCACTTGGAATTTGATTTGAAGATGCTACAAATTACCTGAGATTGTGGAAGTAGGACCTAGCAGCAATGCTTTAAAGCAGCTTCATCTTTGACTTGGATTGCCCCCCACAGCTTTCACCTGATTTTGGAAAAAGATATAGTTGATTTAAAGAGTTTCAATAGATGCTACTTCCACATACCCCATGTACTTTGAAGCACCTTTGGAAAATTAAATTGAAAGCTTTTAAGAACTTTTTTTTAAAGACTCAAGAGATGGAAAAAATATCTTAGGAGGCTACAAACCATTCTATTCAATTCTAATGGACTCCATGACATAGTCGATATAAAAATCTTGATATCTTAGCAATTTGGATCTCTATAATTTCTCCATGATCCCAATATTAATTTTAAGAAACTATTTAGATCTTCAATAGGACAAAGGTCAGATAGCTTATCCAGAACTCTGGTAAATAATATAGTGAAAAGGATTAGACAGTATCTCACTTCAGACACTGAGATCTTTTCTTAATTAATTATTATTTATTTGTATTCTGTCTTTATTATTTTTACAAATGATTCCAGATATCCAACATATACAACACACTTTCCTCCCCAAATTTTCTCCTCAGCAACAACCCTATGAGGTCAGCTGGGCTCAGAGAGAATGACTGGCCCAAAGACACCTAGCTGGCTTTCATAGCTAAGAAGTGACTTGAACTCAGGGTCTCATTCTTTCTAGCCTGGTGCCTTAACTGTTCCATATTAACATTCTTGAAATACTCTAACCTGATTGGCTAAGACAGACTGCACTGTGATTGGACAGAAGAACAATGGTGATTGGTCAGTAAAGGATCTCCCGCGATTGGCTGAGCCGATCGAGGGAGATTCAGAAGGCTGTCATTGGGTAAGAGCCGCCGGCAAGCTCTATAAGAAGAGCTGCTGTGGCTTGCAGGTCCAGCACACAACGAGGATGTCAAACTCTCACCCAATACTGACAAGGAGGAGGAGGAGATCTACAGATTGCAGGCAGAGTGAGACCATCGGAAAAGTCGTAAGTTGGGTTTCCAGTGCACCAGATGTGGCGGCGACCACCCCTGTTCTGAGTGCCAGTTCTTAGACGCCATTTGCTGGTACTGTGAGAAACAGGGCACATCACCAAGGTCTGCTGAAACAAACGGAACTCTAGCCCAAGGCGACACGACAACACGCCCCCCAGAAACCGAGAAAGATTCTCAGAGAACCGATGGAGCCACGAAAATTGAAGCAAGCGGCTCAGCGAAACCCGACAACATGAAGAAACCCACCAAACGGTCACCATCAGCCCCTCAGACAACTCCGACACAAGAAAAGTACACGTGCAGGTCAGCATTGAAGGCAGCCCGTGCAGAATGGAAGTGGACTCCGGATCCTACCTCTCCATGGTATCCTGGGACACGATTAAGAGGTTAGTGCCCAGCTTACAAAAACAAGAGCTGGAGAACCAGAAACTAACCATTAAAGACTATCAGCGGAACAGATTCCCCATCATAGGAATTGGACACTTCCATGTTACTTTCAAAAAGCATGAAAGAGTACTCCCACTCACTATTGTGGACAGAGACCGCACAAGCCTGCTTGGTCTGGAATGGTTCGTGCCATTGGGAATCGAGGTGACAGGCATCAACCACATTGAGGAAACAGACTGGGAGGAGGAGCTGATGAAGGAATTCCAAGAAGTTTTCAACGGACAATTAGGCCAGTACTGGGGGTCCCCAATATCATTTAATGTGAACTCCAATATTGCCCCAATCCATCTCAAACCAAGATGAGTTCCATTCACGCTCAAGCCAAAAATAGACAAGCAACTAGATAAGCTCATTGCGCAAGGGGTCCTGGAACCAATAGATCATGCACACTGGGAGACCCCAATAGTCACTCCAATAAAACCAGACAGGTCCGTAAGAAGTTGTGGGGACTATAAAGCAACCCTTAATAGTGCACTGCAACAGAATGCATACCCAGTTCCGGTGGTACAGCACCTCATACACTCACTCGGGGGAGGAAAAGTCTTTGCAAAGCTCAACCTGGTGCAGGCATACCAACAGCTACCAGTTGATGCCGAGACTGCGGAAGCGCAAATCATCATGACCCACAGGGGGGCCTTTCTGTGCAAAAGACTCTAATTTGGAGTCAGTGTGGCACCAGGGGTATTCCAGAGCTTAATGGAACGGTTACTGCAAGGTATTAAATGAGTCGTGCCATATTTTGAGGATGTCTTAGTAGCAGCCAAAGACAAGAGACAATTGAGAAGCCGACTCAGGGAAGTCCTGCAGAAATTTAAAAATGCAGGACTAAAAGTTAAAAAAGAAAAGTGCCAGTTATGCACTGAAAAAGTTGAGTTCTTGGGATACTTAGTGGATAAAAATGGAATCCACCCCACCCACAAAAAAATTAAAGCAATAAAAGAAGCCCCAAGATCTCAAAATAAGGCAGAATTGCAAGCCTTTCTGGGACTAATCAATTTCTACAATGTCCTTTTGCCACAAAAGGCAACAACAGCGGAACCTCTGCATAGGTTACTCGACAAGATGTCCACCTGGTCCTGGGGCAAGCAGGAAGAGGCCACCTTCTGGAAGGTAAAAGATCTAAAGGTAAAACCTCACATCAGAATCAGTCCTCATCCAGTACAGTGAAACCCTACACTAACGGGGACCTGCGACGCCTCTCCATTCGGCATCAGAGCCATACTGAGCCATATTCTGCCAGATGGGAGAGAAGCACCAATTGCATACTTCTCTAAGACACTATCAAAGGCAGAAAGAAATTATAGCCAGCTCGACAAGGAGACACTAGCAGCGGTTACCGGCATGAAGCGGTTTCACGAATATTTGCACGGTAGGGACTTCACCCTCATCACCGATCACAAATCACTCCTGGGGATACTGGCAGGGAATAAGGCCACTCCCAACATCCTGTCACCCCGGATGACAAGGTGGTCCGAGTTCCTTGCCGCCTACAACTACCAGCTGATACATCGCCCCAGGAAAAGCATCTCACACACCAATGCATTAAGCCATTGCCCCTTGCCAGATCCAGAGGACGACCCCGCACCCACCACATCCACCCTGAAAATAGAGACATTGCCCAACCTGCCAACAGCCGTGTCAGACATTGCTAGAGAGACAACCAAAGACAGCAAACTGGCGCGGGTTTTGAGCTGGGTGGAAAAAGGGTGGCCGGAAACAGAGAGCAGTGACCAGTTTAAACCCTTCCGAAACCGGCAGACTGAACTATTCTCCCAAAAAGGGTGTATACTATGGGGTGACAGAGTAGTGGTTCCAGACACCTTACAAACAAGAATATTGCACATGTTGCATGAAGGACACCCAGGCATCGTAAAGATGAAATCCCTAGCCAGAAGCTATGTGTAGTGGCCAGGGATAGACAAAACCATTGAAACCTGGGTGGCAACATGTGACAAATGTCAAAGTTCTAGACCAAGCCCTACCGCAGCACCAACCCTCTAGTGGGAAACACCAAGGGGCCCATGGTCAAGGGTCCACATAGACTTTGCAGGACCCACAAAAGGCCACACCTTTTTAATCGCAGTAGATGCTTACTCCAACTGGCTGGGGGTAAGCCTAATGCAATCCACCACGACGGAAGCGGTTATAAAGCAACTAAACAGACTTTTTGCCACCCATGGCCTACCTGACTTGATAGTATCTGACAACGGGCCACAATTCACGGCATTGGCATTCGAACAATTTCTTGCCGAGAGGGGCATACAACACGCATTGACAGCGCCCGTTCATCTGGAGGCAAACGGGTGGGCAGAATGAATGGTCAGATACACCAAAGATGCTTTAGAAAAAATGGACACAGGGAGCATACATGAGAAAATAAATAAACTATTAACAATACAACACATAACACCAAGTGTGAAAACCAATAAAAGCCCAGCAGAGCTTCTGATGAGAAGAAAACTCCAATCCCATCTAGACAGACTGCACCTGACATACAACCCCCAAAAACCACCAGACTCATCCAGCCGGTACTGTACATTTAAGCTGGGAGACACTCTCTACGCCAAAAACTTTTCAGGGGTCCCACTGTGGGTACCTGCAACAATAACCCAAGTGACAGGCTCCCGGTCATACTGACTGGAAACGGAGGATGGAAGACAGTGGAAACGACATGTTGACCAACTAAGATCACGAATAAATTCAAACAACGCCGAAAACACACAAAATTCATAAAAAGACATTAATAAAAAAACTAGGGGGGATAACCCCTATTATCCTATTTGGGATAATAACCCCAAACAGTTATCAAAAAGAAGGAGAAAACCCTCCTACGACATAATGGCAAACCGAACACACCCAACGAACACAAACCGAGCAGTCAATCCATACACCAATAAATAAAAGAAGAAACCAACAATACTCACCGGAAAGTGAAGGCAGCAGAATGGTACCAGCGGAAGACGACCAACTCGAAACCTCGCCTGGAAGGAACAGCCAAGCCAGTTCAACCAGCCCGGAAAGACCGGCCGGGAACAGAGAAGCTGACAACTCAACCGAACCCAGTAGACCGGGTGGGAGTTGCGGCAAAAGGCCTGACTCACCCTTCCAGGCGGTTCCATGGAGAAGAGCAGGAGCGACAAAGATCCCATCCGAACCATCTGAAGACCACGCAGCAACTGAGCTGTGCAGGTCAAGTAGGCAGGCTAAAAGCCCTGCCTACCTACGCCACTACGTCACATAGGATAGACCATACCAAGAGGGGAGGGGTATTCCATATTAACATTCTTGAAATACTCTAACCTGATTGGCTAAGATGGACTGCACTGTGATTGGACAGAAGAACAACAGTGATTGGTCAGTAAAGAATCTCCCGCGATTGGCCGAGCCGATTGCGGGAGATTCAGAAGGCTGTCATTGGGTAAGAGCCGCCGGCAAGCTCTATAAGAAGAGCTGCCGCGGCTCGCAGGTCCAGCACAGATCTATACAATTTAATCAAGAGCTGAAGTTATGCCGGTCTTGAGTCTCTTTTTCCCGTGTCTCTACATTAACCACGAGACCAAACTGGCTCTCCAGGTTGTGGTGTAAGTGCTGGACAAGAAATGGGAAGCCCAACTTCTAGACTTGGATGGAATAGGTAACTAAGTTATGGATAAAATTCCGAAACATAGAAATTTAATCTAGCAACCAGAGTTAACAACAACAATAAGATGGGAGTGTAACAAGAAAAACGGCAAGTACTAAATGTTCATTTTGGAGATTAGCCAATCCCTTTTTAAGTATTCACCTGAATATGTGAGAATTTGAAAGGAGTTGGAAGAGAGGGTGGGCAGGTTGATGATCTCCTACAATATCTTGCACTTGAGTGTATATATATTATTTACACAGTCTAACTAAAAGAGAAGGGGGTGGGGGAAGAAAAAAACAAAAGGTATAATTGTGGGTGGAAAGATAAAAGAAGATAAATATCTACAACATAAGAAACTAAATGAATGATAATTATAAGTATCCCACAGAAGAGAATATATATAACTTAGGATTCAACTGTGGAGACCTTGGTGCTCTTGGAGATAAACCATATTTGCACACCATTCAAAAGAGACAGTAAAAACAAAGCTAAAAAAGGAAACATAAAGACCAAAATATATCATCTCCAGCAACTAACACCCACGTAAGCAGGGTTAACATCAGAGATAAAAGAAGTAGTTTCTGATATTCTTTACAGCAGTTATAAGTACAATTATAAATTTAACTCTTACTCTATGGTTATTTCATAACTCTCTTCTTTCTATAATCTATCATAATTATCAAAACCATAAATAATAAATTCACTCCCCTCCCCCATTTTAAGCAAAACAGGATCTCCAGTCAGCAATAAGCATAGATACTGTCTTTTCTCTGATCAAAGAAGTTAATTTAGCCATCTCAGCAAGTTCCATCATCTTTTACTCTCCCTACTTCTCTTGAAGATAATTAGGGAGAGAGCAGGGAGACACATTTAGACCTGCAAGATTTTGTAACTCTGTAACTTTATAATAAATGTAGTATTAGCATTTATATCTTCGATTTTCCACCTGGATCTACCTTGAAGAGCTAACATTCTCTACCTTAGGAAAAACAAAAGACAGCTATTCCTCTTTAAAGATCTGCTGAGAGTCCCAAAATGACTCTCATTTACTGAATTAGTAGAGTCCTAAGAAACACCTTTGGCTTTTTTAAAACTTGAAATCATTGACTTGTTGAAGAATAAATCCTAATTCTCTATTCCAGGGGTGGGATTCAAAAATTTTAGCAATGGGTTCTCTGTTTGGTTGCTGGGTAGGCATGACCATCATGGGTGTAGCCTAGTCAGCCTACTGCACCATGGTGGGGGCGGATGTTTTTGCCCTCCCCAGGCTCTGGAGGCTTTCCTTAAGCCTCTTGGAGGGTGAAAATGGGCCACATGCAGACTCCTGGGAGAGGCGGGCAAGGGGGGGAGATCAGCCAGGAGTGGGATTTGGGGGTTCTCAAAACTGTGCAGAATCTTAGCTAGAGGATCTCCTGAACCCCTACCAGCCCACCCCTGCTCTATTCTGGGTTTCATGCAAATTAAATTAATTTGAATAAAACTGTTTAGTTACCAGGAAATTAGATTGTTAGCTCATCCTTTAAAAAACCTTTACATTACACATCCAAAACCATAGAAGTTTCTTAAGTTGCTATTTCACTAGATTGAACAGAAAAACAAAATCTGAATATATTGCATTCAACAGTTTTAGTAGGCAGGTTGAAATTAGATATGGAAGTAGCATGGGTAGTCAAAAAGCAAACCCACAATTCTCCCTTCAGCTTCAAGGGACCAGACTCAAAATTTCCTACTTCTGACACATAATGCAAAGTTTTAACTCTTTGAGAAAGGTTTTAATGTTGGGAAAGGTTGAAGAAAGAGAAGAGGTCAACAACCATCAGTAAGGTGGATGGACTCAGATATGACTGTAGTAGCGATGAGTACACTGTTGAAATGCTTCCTGAGATCCATTTTGTGGTATATTCTTTCATGGCTTGTTTTACTTGTGGTTAAAATATCCTACCTTGTGATTAAAGCATCCCCCCCCACTATTAAGCTTAATCTTACCACAATTAAATGTTTGAAATGCATTTCCAACTACCCTCAAGCTAATTGAAGCTCTGTTTGAAAAGATAAATCGATATCTTTCTTTTGTTGTTCTGCACTTGCCAAATCTTCTAGTGAAGAAGTTTTATTGTTCTCTAGAAGCTGGATTTCTCTCACCCCTCCCTAAAATAGGTGACATCACTATAAGTGCATGGTCAGAAATTAAAAGTGGACACGCTAATTTTTTTCACTTAGTTGACCAACAAGTGTGATATTAGGAAATAGTTCAGTCTTGAACAAGTGCCACGTAAGCTGCATAAAAGGATATATTATTTTCTGTTAATATTAAACAGTTTCCATGTGTCCACTAAAATCATGAATGTACATATAAAGATTGGAGAAACTTTGGGGATTCATTTTCTTTTTAAAAATTTTGTTTTTAAACAAGACTCCTCAACTTATGATGGCAATGGAAACCAGGATTTCCATTACTAAGCAAGACAATTGTGAAATGAATTGTGGGATGCTGGGATATTGCAACTGTCATAAATACATGTCAGTTGCCAAGCAACTGAATTTTGATCTCATAACTGTTGGGAAGCTTCAAGAGTCATAAATGTGAAAAATAACTCATTTTTTTCAGTGCCATTGTAAGTTTGAACGGTTACAAAACAGATTGTTATCAGTTGAGGACTACCTGTAATGGTCCTGAATTTAAATGAAAGATTCTAACAACTACTGTATTATCTGATCTACTTGTATCCCAAAGCAAACTAACAGCAAAATGATTATTGGGAAATATTTGGTTTATCTTTAATTAAATCATAAAGATGTATCCACATCATTGGAAGGTTTCCATATTTAACTACTAAAATTATACAGCAACTTTCAGTCTCTTTTCAGCTATAAAATTAGAAGATGCCCTCACTACCATTTTTACTCCTCTCAACGATTTCGAATTTCGACTGATGGAAATATTTTTATTTTATTCTCTTGCCAATCCATTTTTTTTCATTTGGGAGAATATGTTTCCTGCTTCAGAAAAGACTTTGGATTTCATCAATTTCAGTTTAAACAGAATGTACCTTATTTTAGCTGTCCCTATCAAGGCTTCAACATTCCATGACACAAAATTAACTCTTTTAAAAAAATCCAAAATATGTTTTTAATCAGAGTGACGACCAGATTAGATCCCAAGTCTAAATTATGAATACCCAGAAAGTTTAAGAAAATAAACCCTCATAAACATTATATAACAAGTTATTGCTAAAGAAAATCACAGAAATAAGTAACCTCTGGAAAACAAGCAAGGGTAGCATGTTCCTTTCTTGGTTGTCCTTTATTTTCAGACAGTGCATAGCCCGAGGAATACAGGTTTTCCTTGGTCTTGCTCATTGACCATTTGAAGTTATGATAGTGCTCCCTCCCACAAAAAGATCTTAAGATCCAGAATCCAAAGTTCCAATGCCTGCCCCCATCCCACATGGTCATGGCATTTTGGATGCTTGGCAACTGGTATTTGCCATATCTCAGAGTCACATGTCTTGGATGTGTGATTCCCTGCCCCCTGGAATCCAGTATTCACTTCTAGTTTCCAATTAAAAAAAAAACACATATTGCAGACAATGGGTTCACTTAATGATTTTCACCAGAAAGGTTATCAAATAGGTAGCTCTGCTTGCCAGCATTATGACACATGACAGCACTTTTGGGTTTCATTATTATCATAAGTTTAGAACCACTTGTACACATTTATTATCCATTAGGGACAATGCCTAGGGTCTAGAAACCTTTCGGGGGTGGCTGACAAAATGTTTAATTTTTTTGAAAAAAATCTGAAAATCTGAAAAGCTATAGTAAAAACAGAAATTGAATAAATAAATAAATAAAACAAAACCCTGTACATATTCTACATTAAATATTTTGTATTATGTTTATAATTATTCCCTGGAATTTATTGAAGTCTATAGGCTCATGGAATACTTTTTATATCTACACATCCAGATTATTCTTGCAGTAAGGGCCCACAAGGACAAACATGCTAAGAATTTATAAAGGATTTAATGTAGCTTCACCTTGAAGCAATGCAGAAAGCCTATTACTCAAGCATCTTCTCTATTTTATCGTTTTTTGGCTCCAGTTCACTGGTCTCCTGTCTAGTCCCAGAATAATTAAAATGGTGTCTCCCCCCACCCTTTAAAAAAGTTGATTAATTTTCCAGAATAGAAAATCAAGTGGCGCCCTGTGAATCCCTGCAAGCTTCACAAGCCAATTGTTTTCTTATTATGCAGTTTTATCAGCACCCTCCCTCCAGTAGTAAGGGTCAGAATTATTTTGCTAGTACAGGTGAGCCTTTGAAATAAGAAAAAACTGCTTATTTCTTAGAATTATCCAGAGAGCTTGCCAGGTAAAGCCCATGTCACACTGCACCAATGGATGCAAAGAGGATGTAAAACGTTAAAAAAAGCTTGCCATCCGTTGGAAAACGCTATGCATCCGTTGTGTACTCACTGCATAGGTGTTTTATATGCTCTATCCTTTGAGCATCTGTCCACTGAGGTTTCATCCGCTCAAGAAGTTTTGAGCTGCACAAAACTTTGTGAACGGATGAACTTTCCGCCGTGTACAATGTAAATCCATGACATACGAGCAACAAACGTTCTATGTCCGTTTATCATCCATTAAACGTTCGCTGTATCCTCTCTGCATCCTCCGGGCATCCTCGCAACTCACATCCGCTGCAGCTGAAAACGGAAAGAGGGAGGAAACAAAAGGTACACGGAACGTCTACACAGCGTTAGTAGCATGGAAATAGAAAGGATGAGCAGTGAATGGTTTGCATCCTATAGACATCCTCTAGGCTTCCTATGAACATCCCTTTAACATCCCTGCTACAAACTACCCACGTCCGTTCTTTTCCTTTCTTTTCCGTTCTGTTTATGCAAATTTTGCCACTTTTTGGAGCGGATGACAATGGATGGAGTCACCCCTGAAAATTTGCTCGTCCGCTGTGTCCTTTTTTCATACGTTTTGCATCCTTTGGCCAGTGTGACCTAGCCTTAACAAAAGGCATGTGAATTTAGCAAAGGATTTTAGCCTGGTGCTGAAAGTTGGTAATCCTGGTACAGAAATCTTCAAAAAAGTGTTACTTACAGAAGTAACTTACAGAAGTGTTACTTACTTACTGTTACTTACAGAAACAGATGAACAGAGTTGGAAGGGACCTTATATGTCATCTAGTCCAACCCTACACCAAGGTGGTAAAATGGGCAATACTCACTTAACAACTGCCTTGCTTAGCAATGGAAATGTTGAGCTCAGTTGTGGTTGTGAGTCAAGGACTATCTATAAAACAATGCATTGCAGGAAATATGACTTCAGCAACAGAGTGGTCAATGTCTGGAATACTCTCCCTGACTCTGTGGTTTCTTCCCGAAACCCCAAAAACTTTAATCTTAGACTGTCTACTATTGACATTACCCCTTTCCTAAGAGGTCTGTAGGGGGCGTGCATAAGCGCACAGTGCATCCCTGTCCTATTGTTTCTTTTATTTTTTTTATTTTTCTTATATGTATCCATGTATTCATTACTATGTTTTTATTTATACCTATTATCTTGTAAGCAGTTGACAAAAATAAATAAAATAAAATAAAAATGTTTAGATATATTTATTTGGATAAATGATGGGGAAATGTATTTATTATTCAGAAGTAATGAGAGATGAAAAGGATGAAGCTAAAGCTCTTGGACCTCTATTTGACTGTTGACTCTGTTTTCATGCCCATGATTGTAGCAATGGTGAAGTGTATCTTATGTCTTTTCTGAACAATACATCACAACAGAAGTTTCTCAAGGAGTCCTTGCATTTTCTGTGACTGTACTTTAGCTATTTATATCAAGAATTAGGTAGTTAGCTTGGAAGGAAAGAAGGAAGGAAGAAATGAAGGAAGGAGGGAGGGTGGGAGGGAGGATCTCTTTTGCTTGTTCTACACATTGGGAGTTTGATACATCTTTTTGCCTATGTCTTAGTTTGGACAAGTCAATGGACAGAGCAAATATTTGCATGAGTTAATGGACAGAGGTAATGTTGTTGGCCCTTCACTTCCTGTTCCTTTGAAACCAGTGTCATAATGAATATTTTCTGATCATCAAAGTCAAATACAAGAATGACCATTTAGGAAAAGAAATCTTTGGGAGTATCCCAGGGCTCATTCTGGGATGATATAGCAGAGAGCACCAAGGGCACCATGCAAGATGTCCCCAGAGATATTTAGATATTTCTAAAGCTGGAGAGTCCAGTTCTCCCAGCTTCAAAAATATATATAATTAATGAGGAAACAAAATAAGAGAAAGGCTTGCTGTAGCTGAAAATGATTTCTTTTAATAATTTTGTGTAGCTTTATTGAGTATGAAACAACAAAATACTAGTGTATATATGCCTGAGACACACAGTAATCTATGTTCACATATTTATTAGTTGAAAATGAAGCTCTGAGTAGTACATTCTTCTGTACTATTGTTTGCTGCTAGATTTAATTGATAAAGAATTCTATTATGTAATAAAATTAGCTAATTTTATTGTATAATTAAATGTAAAAATGCCATTTTAAAAGCAACAAAAATTAATACAGTAACAATAATATCAGTGTCAATTTTAAGGCATAAAATAATCGCAGCATCAAGGAAGCCCATCTGCTGATTTAATAAGGAGAATTTTGTATAAGATGCACAGCTATGTTAATGTTTTAAGCAAAAAATAAAATGAGGGTTCATTCTCTGAGCTTGTGGGCTGGTTTCCAAATGTTCAGAGAACAAAACTTCACCCTCATCCTACACCCAAGCAGCAGATATTTTCCACCATTGCAAAATATATAATATTTCTTCCTGTTTTCTTATTCATTTCAATATTTCCTGTGCAACCAAATGCAATGAATATTACAATTATTTGCTTTAAAACTAGCAATTATATTGAAAGGTCTTTTTCTCTAAGGACTTTATAAGGTCAAGAAGATATTTATATTTACTAAATAAATGATTCTAGTTTGAAGTGCTCACTGCATAAGGCCCTTTAGATTCTTGCATCATATTTTGGTCTGACCTTGGCTTACAATACCAATTATTTTTTTCCTAAATTTAGTTCTGGAAGATCAGTCAAGTATGTAATTTCTAATTATGCCAACTGCTGGGAAAATGGAATTTTATATGGGGAAAGATACTTAAACTTCTCTGGCTATCTCAATTCTATCATTCTGAAATTCTCATGAGGTACATTGAATCTAATTTTTATTCTGGTCAGCCACTGACATTCTATCACAGTCATTAGCAGAAAATGATTCCAGAGTACCAAAAGATGGGTGAAGACATGGTCTGATGTAGAATGCCCTACATAGGGTAAGCATATTATATTTCAGAGACTGTCTTTTCTTCCTTCCCGTCACTCACCTTGTGCCCTCTAACATAATTCAAGAAAACCTTCCCTGCTATTTCATCAGTGCTTGGAATCAGTTGGACAAGGTCATGGAAAGTAAAATGCAGCTCATGCTTGAAGGCCAACTGTAAAAGACATCCAGTCCAGTCTGCTGACACATTCAAAGCTCTGCAGGCAACAGGGAAGATCTGAAAAAAGTTAGGGTTTCTCCTTACTCTTTTTGCTTTCATTCCCTTAAACAAAAGCAAGAGTGGGAGTAATGGAAGGAGTACACATTCAGATTAGTTCAAAGTTTATACAAATATTTATTGTTTTTTTGACTCCATTGTTAGCTGGTCTTCTGTCTAATCCCAGAATAATTTGAAAAAAATGTCTCCCACTTTTTTAAAATAACTTGATTAAATAACTTGATGTTAAAAACAAAACAATTAAATGTTGTCCTTAGAATCCCTTAGAGGGATTCTATAAGGATTCACCTTACAAGATTGTTTTTCCCAATCTTAAACTTTCCATTCTCTTTCCCCCTTTTCCTTTTTTTCCCCCCACCTAAGATTACTTGTTCATTAAAGATGGCTTCTTCTTTGTCGCGATCTTCTTGTTCTGCAGGCATTTCTTGTTGTTTCTCATAATTCCAAATCTCCATTTCTAAAAACTGAAATACGAAGCCAAAAGAGCCTCTCCCTTCTTGTGCATCTTCTTTGTACTTTTTAAGTTCCATTTTCAGTTCTTCTAAAAGTGGAGCCATTTTAAACAGTTTTAAACAACCACCTGATTGATTTTAGTCATTCAAAATAATAACCAAGAATCCAAAAATCATCAAGTAATCCAAATAGTCCCAAGTTATATCTTCTTATTTCTTTTTCAACTTTCTCTTCCTGGGGTTTTTGTTGTGATATTTCAGTTAGAATATATCTTTTGGAAGTCTTGTTGAGATTTTGCTATAAATTCTTTTTTAATTCCACGCAGTCTCCTCCCTTCCAGATCCCTGCCCTTTTATTCTTCCTCTCTCCTTTCCTGTTTTCAAAAGCTTTTAATTATCCAGAAATCTTTATTATCCCTTTGACTTTTTATTTTTAGCATTAAATGCCTATTGATGTCAAAGTGGATTTTTTCCCATTTTTTTAACTTCAGTCTCAGCTGTCAGTTTAGGAAAAGGAGAAAAAAACCCAAATCTTTTCCCTTTTCTCTCTCCTTCACAGCTTAAAAATCTTCTTAGGGAACAATGTTATTGTTTTTTAATAGTTTCAATTCCAGGTTACTTTATTTGTTGCTTTTGCTGTTTGACCCAGTCAACCAAAGCTTTCTCTTCTTATCTTCCTCCTGCACATTCTTTTCTGGTCGAGTTCTTCTTTGTGGTGGCCATTTCTTTCCTGAAGGCTGCAACCGCCTTCAGGAAAGGGAGTAATGACCAGCTGGGGACGAGAGATGCAGCTTTCCTCAACCCTGCAGGCAGTCTCCCCTCTCTTTACCACCTCTATGGGGTGGCTTAGCCCCGAAGCCAGCTGGCTTGGAGCGCTCCAGCGGCGAGCATGGATCAAAGCCTCGCAGAGATGAGGTTTTGGTCTGTCTCTGAAGAAGCCCCCCCAAATTTTACTACCAGCTCTGTGGGCGTGGCTTATTTGATGGGCATGGCTTGTGGTCATGTGACTGAGCAGATGTGGCTTAGTGGTCATGTGCCTGGGTGGGCATGCTTGGTGGTCATGTGACTGGATGGGCATGGCCAACTCAATGTCACTCACATCAAGGGATGCCTCACCTGGCCTCTCCCCTCCCAGCCATTCCTTGTCACCCAGCCTCAATTTATCTATAGTTCTGTAAAAATGTTGTTCACCTTTTTTGACTTTATTATCTGCATACTATAGATATACTTTCATGGACCACTGAAAGGAGGAAATGGCTCACATGCTTTACTCAAGAGTGTGATAGGCAATGGGATTTTAAGGGGCTGCCACAAAGAAAGGGGGAACAATGTATTTTCCAAAGAAGCAGAATGCAAACAAGAAGCAATGGATGGAAACTGAACAGAGAGAAACAACCTAAAACTAAGGAGAAACTTCCTGACAGTGAGAACAATTAACCAGTGGAACTGCTTGTCTCCAGAAGTTCTGGGTGATCAATCACTGGAAGTTTTTAAGAAAAGACTGGACAGCCATTTCTCTGAAATGGTATGGGGTTCACCCCAAGCTCCCTTCTAAGTGTTATTCTGACACCTTTCCCAGGATTTCTACTCATCAGTTTTCTTGACTGAGCTGGGGGTTGGACTAGAAAACCTCCAAGGTCCCTTTCAACTCCTTTTAAACACGTGTGTATTTTATGTTCTGGACTATTGACATTGAATGCATGTAAACCCTGAAAAAATATGTGGTAGCCCTGGGCAGAAGAAAGGCAGAAAAATCACTCTAGGTGTAGGGACAGTGTAAAATATTAACACATGATAAATAATGGAACAATTAAAAATAATAGCACAGACTTTTATATCTCTCTCTCTCTCTTCCTATTTTTTTTCTCTACCTTCCCCCCCCCCC